>JAWDGP010006193.1:475000-652500 GCA_033675545.1 Elysia crispata | reverse complement strand
GATACCTAAGGCTATGAATCCAAAATTTTCGTTACCCAAGGCACAGGTTGTGAGAAAACCTTTAGAGGGGAGGGAGAGAGAGAAAGAGGGTAGGGCTAGGAGTAAGAATGACAGAATGCGACTGATAGAGAGAGAGTGTGTGTGTATGTGGGTAAGACAAATAAAGGGTGAGACGCAGAGAGTAGGTAAGACAGAGTGAAAGAGACACAGAGAGGGGGAGAGACAGAGAGACAGGACGCATAACCAACCAATAAGCAAATTAATGTCCGTCGCTGATTGATTAAAATGTAACGTGTAACATTCCGCCAGGAGACTCACCAAGACAATTTATTAAGTTACGCACTACTAAAACCCTACAGATGCACATAAATCGCTAGAAATCAAATCTCTCAGGTGTACGGATCAATACTCCGCGTGTGATCGCTGCAGTATGTACTCGAGGTTTAAACAATGCGCGTGTGGTGAGCCTCGGGTAGGTGACATTGTATCGCACGCGAATATAGTTGTAATCCAACCACAATCTTGGAACGGTAACATGCGGACATGGCTTCATGTGAGCTAAGTGGGAAATAACCAAAACTAGGTAACCTGTTAAAAAAACATTCTAAATCAAATTATAAAAGCCAAGTTGACAAGTTTCGATGCCTTTTTGTTTGTCAAATATCTAGCACTGGAAAAGGGAGAAAACAACGTCAAAAAAATATCTTGATCAAGATCTTTTAAGTAGCCAAAAATTCTTAATATATATAAATATATATATATATATATATATATATATATTGGGAGGGGGGAGGGCAAACATGGCCTCATAGGCAGCACACGTCAGTTTAACTTTATTGAAATAACCTAAATCACTATCAGCGATTTGTGAGGAATGTGGATTTGACGCTCAGAACACGTCGCGAGCAATATTGATGTCTAAGATTTTAAGTTATGTCTGCAGGTCTATAAAAGTAATAATTTGGTTATTAAAATACATTGACTTGTTCCCTCATCGAAAGTATAAGACAAAAACATAATGTAAGAAAGCCATTAGAATGCAGTGCAGTGAGAGTGTCATAGTAGTAGTAGTAGTAGTAGTAGTAGTAGTAGTAGTAGTAGTAGTAGTAGTAGTAGTAGTAGTAGTAGTAGTAGTAGTAGTAGTAGTAGTAGTAGTAGTAGTAGTAGTAGTAGTAGTAGTAGTAGTATTAGCAATTGTGTGTAGATTAAAATGTAAGGGCAGCTGTAAATTCCAGTAATGTGTATATTTAAGCACATTTTGTGAGAACTCTTAGCCTTCTATTATCCATTAAAAGGTTTCTTCAGTTATGGAAATTGAAGAATTAGCTAACTTTCCATGTTAAGGAAGACCACCCTTCGTTTTTATTTATCGATTAAAAAAAACACAATCATAATGGCTATTGGCTGTTCAGGTCATTGTGCATTGACATTAATCTAGATCATGTTACTTACAAGGAATTTTTCGCAGAATAAACAAAATATTATGTGCGTAAGAAAAATGGTTCAATTGCAAGCGCTCCACAGCAGCTGTTACCAGTAGTGCAGATTCTCCAAGCTACCAGCTCATATTTGTCGGTCGCACAACTCACTGGTACTCACACTCACAGCTCCATAGCCTCACAGCCTCGGCTTTGCTTGGTGCATTTACACAGCAGGGAGTCCCCATAAAACTAATAATTCTCTTCCTTTTGAGCAGCTCTCCCCTTCATTTCCCTCATATACGGTCTGGCCAGTTTGTTATTAGCTACGGTCGGAAATCTAAACATCAAGCTAGGCACGGATGAGTTGGGCAGCTGCTGGGATAAAACTAGGTGCTGGCAATGATGAGATAAAGTAGCAAACCGGGTAATGAAACAGATTAAACAGTGTTGAGGTCCGACGCTTGTGACTAATAACAAAATTATTGTGGCATGACTTTTCTGGCTCAGACCCACACTAAAACAGTGCATGTACTTTATGGTGGTCGTCAGTGCTAATGATCGTACTATTATTATTTTGAATATCAGAACAACCCGACACATGTAAGGGTTGTAACTAGGAGTTGGATATCCCGAGTGCAAATCCCGGATAAGAATACCGTTGGTTAGAGTAGTAGTGTAATTGGTTACAATGAGCAAGACCGCGAAGAGGGATGAAAATTTTAAAAACTTCAAGAAGGGGCAGTTATCGTACACAATCTACCAAATGGAACAAGACAGACAGATACTGATTCTCTTAAAAAGAGTTTCAAACAAGTCAAATTTTAGAAATCATACAAAATATTTAGAATGGATATACTACATATCAAGTTTAATGAGAAAGGGCATTGAAAATAATGGGCTTGACATTTATTTCACTCCGCCGCTTCTTTAAAGGGTTCTTTCTTTGCTAGTGTTTAATTTCTTTTTGCTTGGTGGCACTGACCTTTGCATTGTTTTACACTTTTTTGCACCTGGTAGAAATGGTATAAATGGACGCGGGTTTGTCTGATTTTGCTCTGTCTCGGTGAGGTGAGATATCTTGCTCCAAGATATAAATTCAACTCAACTACATAACTCAACAAGGGCTAAGACTTGATAATCAATATTTGATTCTAAACTCTGTAAAGGCATGGCGACCAAGGACAAGATAAGTAATCATTAAAAAGGAAATTTTAAATCAATAGTGAAGATAAAGCATTCGTTTCACTTTATGTTTGGACATGAAGTCAAAACGATTTGGGCACCAAAAAGTTGTTTTTAAAAGGTATATTCAGATAATTCAAATCGTTTCATTAACTATGAAAATTTTCATATATAGGAGAAGAAAATAATTATTATTTATGTATTGATCGACAATAATTTTGTAGCTAAAAGAATCATTGAGTAAACTGGGCATCCCAGAATAGAATAATAATGGCCTGAAAACACATGTGTAGTGACGCTATAAGATGAGACGTTTTGCGGCAGACGACTACTTGGGAAGTATCATTTTTCTCAAGAAGGCTTGGAATCCTCGCTCCAAGAGTGCTTTTACTTCTGACACAATTTGACAGTTAGAAATAAGAGCAGTATAAAAAGCGGATCTTACAAGCTTTCTTTAGGAAAATTGCATTAACCCGAAAATTTATCTGCCGCAAAACAATTGTGTAACAATTTAATTTTCCTGCACATGAATTCCACGCTTTTCTAGAATGAAAATTTTCCAGCAATCCTACGATCCATTTTATTTAATCCTCTCCTTGCTATCAAAAATATAGGCACAATAACTTTCACAGGCACGAAGCTCAAGTTAGGCCCTGATTATAATAATCTCGAACGTGAACTCTCAAACCAAAACTGCATTAGTTTTGGTCGCCGAATCGTCCATAACGAGATTCTTTTACGATCGCGAAGTTCGTGCCTTTTACCTCAAAGTTTAAAAGAATGATTATATCTAGGCCTATTTAAATTAGGACAGCCTGTAAAGTTTATAAAATAGACGTACTTTATACGCAAAAAACGCAGCAAAATATTTTTCATGTATTTTTTTATAACAAACTTGCTTACGTGTCTTTCAAATTTAGCTATTTTAGTATTTAGGTCGAATAGTTCGAGCTTTTTACCTTTTCTTCCATATTTTAATATTTTGTGAACCCAAATTTGCGTGACTGATTGGTGTGTGATAAGTGGGCTAATCAGCGTAAAACAGATTGTTCTACATGGTCACGTGGTTTACTCGTTAAGCGCCAAATCAGCCATCTTTGACAAGGAGTAAGCCTCGCAGGCGTTGGCATTTGTGTATTGTTGTATATTTGTTCGGGAAATAAAGAACCCTAGCAGTAATTAAGCCTAAGGGATGACTGTTTCAGCAACAATCACATTGAAAGTACACATGTGCATACACATTTATTGAACTCGAATGTATTATGGTAACATCAAAATAAGATAACTTCAAAATTATATCTCGACCGATGTATAATTTTCATAGTGAATGAAGAGAAAGGGAAAGATAAAGCGAGGGACGACTGCGCTAAATTGCAAACAGGCATAAGAAAAAAAAGAAGAGGTCGAGGAAGAGGGAAAAAAAAGAGAGAAAGAAGAAAAGGAAAAGGAGAGAGGGATAAACAATACTAACTTGGAGGCAGACAGAGAGAGAGAGAGAGAGAGAGAGAGAGAGAGAGAGAGAGAGAGAGAGAGAGAGAGAGAGAAAGGGGGAGCGAGGGGAAAAAAACTAATGGAGACATTAAGAGGGATAGAGTGAGATCAAGAAAGAGGGAGAGATTGAAAAAAAAAAAAAAGAAAAAGAAAGAAAGAGAGAAAAAGGAAAAGCTGAAATTGAAATGAGAGATTGAGAAGTTTTTTTTTTAATTGTTTCATGAGAGACATAGGTATGATGGTGAGTGAAGCAAGAGAACATGAGAGAGAGGAGAAACAAACAATAAATACCCGGGTTCAGATGTAAAAATAATAGATAAGAAATAGAGAGCAGTGTAACGAAAGATGGAGCAAAAGAAACAGTAAGATGATGAAAAAAAAATAGAAATTAATTGTGGCAGCCGGCAAAACTCATACTACACAAATAGCTAAGGTAATATTGATTTGAAACACACTCTAATTTTAACTACAATGCGTGTGGCAGAGACCGCGGCAAAAATAGCTGTCAATATACCGTACTACACAGACCCGAACCCGAGATGACGTTCAACGCGATCAACCCAAAGAGGATCAGCCATTATATTCCAAGTCTACCGGTCTTGACTTGACTTTATAGGTTCATTACCATAATTATTTACTTTTGTCTTGGCACGACCAGTTTTATTCCAAACGTAACTACTATAGCAAGCACACAAAATGATTGATTTATGAAATGACGAGTCCCGATTGTGTAACGGCAATGAATCTAGAATAAAACTTCCGTTTCGTTCGTCAGATTTCGCATGTTCATTTCAAACGTCTGTATAAACAGTATGAAGAACAGTCAAATTGTTTTGTTTCGTTTCGCTTTAATCTTCTTATACAATCTAGAGAATAATTTGCAGGTGGCTAATTATGGCATCTAGCAATATCGGTAAGAAACTAAAAAGTATTGTATAGGTGTCTTCAAAGAAATAAGTGAAGGGAAAAATTAAAAAGTCTACAATTGAATTTATTCGACTACGAAAGAGCGTTAAAAATAGCAAAATTTGGGCTCGTCCGGGATTTGAACCCGGGACCTCTCGCACCCTAAGCGAGAATCATACCCCTAGACCAACGAGCCAGATGTTGTCAGTGGTAAATATAACATAATTTTACTGATAAAGAAAAGAAGTTTCAATTAAGTTTTAGCAGTTGTTTCCCTTTTTCTCAATTTTTAAGATGGCTGCGCCCTTCAACTGATTTCTAAGTCCGTGTGAATTACATGTTAGCTCAAGTCGAACCCCAGTCACTAAGTTTGTCTAGGTGTGAGATATTTAGCCCTAAGAAGAGTAGAATATTCACTGGACTTTGTGGTCTTGTTTGTGCCAGCTTTCATTATGTCTGAAAGATAGAGTCGCTATTGGTTTTGAGTTGAGATTGTCTAGATTCGGTAAATTTGCTGATATCGGTCCAACTCACATTAGGCTTTATAATTGAATGTTTCCCGACGAAATCGAAACTAGACTAGTACTAGATTCTAGATCTAGTTTAATGGGATTCTAGAGCAACACAAAACTGTTTATATTTTGAAAAGTATTTCTTTGCGACGAATAAAATCTACATATTCGTGTTCAGCATACCAGATTCATTAAGTTAAATACAATTTTAAAGCTTAGGGTGAGTCGGGCCGATAACTGCAATAATACCCTAGATCTAGGGTCTAGATCTAAATCTAGTCATTTTTTTTTAAATTAGAAGACATGTAATCTAGATCATGAATAGGATTCATTTTGGCTGTCATGTTCACACTCGGAAACTCAAAAACTCATTAGGTTTTTCATAAGTAGATCTAGATCTAGATCAAGAGAGCGTTTTGTCCAAGGTGTCAAACATTTTGTTATAGGAAGGGAAGTCTTGAACCAACACAGGGACTCCTTACCCAGTGCGCTCATTTGTTTACATGGAAGTGAACCTCAATTCAATGAGTTCGAACCCAAGGAGACCTCAGGCTCAAGTCAAAGAGGGGTTGACGAAGTCCCCCTTTTTTTTTCCACTTTGCCTTAATGAATAAACTGTGGATCGATCGAGTGTGAAATACCAACCTAGGGTTTAAAAGCAAGATGAAGGAAGGCTGTACTGGGCTTTAATAGAAGAACAAAACCATTGTAAATGTTAACTTACACGCTAGCCAACATGTTTGGCGCTTTGTCTAGGCCGAAATAACTTTATATAGAAAAGGGCGGCAGCTATTGAAGATTTGTGTGTGTAACGGTAAGAGAGGAAGGGCCAGTGCGATAGGGTGATGAAGAAAACAAAAGGCCATCTGAGCATTCCAGACCTAGTGCTGTTGCTCGTGCAAGTTGTAATGGCAGGAAAAATAGAAGACAGGGAGGGGATAATATGGGCTAGGCCCATTAAAGCTCTGGCAAGAGAAAAGGGGTGAGCTTAAACAAGATTAAAATATGCAGATCTATATAATACACCTGGAGTCCAAGGAACTCGGATTCAAAGAACACTTTACATGCAACGAAGAGAGTAAAAATTCTGGTTTTTTTTTCTTTATTGGCTCTCTTAAAATATCTTGCATCAAACAAACTAATCTCAGACCCATCTTTGGGTTCAACAAATTACAAGTATTGGCATAATCCACTATAGAATGCTTTTATGCTTAGAAACTATGTAGTTGAAGTTCAATCAAAAGGTCCCCTGCTGGTTGTTAAGAAATTCTTGAAGTGTGTAGATGTTGGGCACCCATTATGCCATAGTAATACTAAGGATAGCCGAGAGAGCAGAGTATTGATATGCAGGACAAAGATAATAAAAAGAGAGGGGAAAGGGAGCAGCAGCAAATGCATTGGGAGGAGGATCAAAGAGTCAAAGCAGTAGTAACTTGGGCAATGATGGGAAGGGTAAAGAGTGGCTTTATAGACACGCGGTTAGTTGATAAGAACAAGGGAGATAATTATGTGGTAATTCCGCTTTGGTTGTTTACTTCCCTTGTGGTGCCTTATGTCATGGCTCCAACAAACCTTGCATTCAACGAACTTTTAAAAATGAAGAGTCAAAGAAGTTGTTTCTTTTAGAGAAAAATACTTTTTATGAAATAGACAAAAAGAAAAGGAAGCAAAACTTCACTTCCGCAATACTTAGCCTGGCCCATTCATTTGGTTGAGCAATAAAGGAGGGTAATGGATTTGAAGTTAAGTGTCGGTAGGCTATTGCCCTTGAAGATGAATATTTTTTTTCTCATTTAAAAGTTACTTTTAAAATTTATCCAACAAGATTTTGGATTCAATAAAGAAACACTGTGAGACCAGAGTATCTCGTTATATGCAGGATTTTCTGTATTAGCACACATGTGCTAACTTTTCCGGCCAGGTCCCTTCCCTCCACCTACAGTCTCTCTCTCATTCACTTAGGAATTGGCTTTCTGAAGATTCGTCTGTCTATTACTGGTCTGAAGCCAAAGGATTTTGTATTAAGGATTTGATTTAAACAGGCTACTTTACATGAATAATTGTACGAGTTGGAACGTTGGTAATACTCTAGATACATCAATGGAGAAATAAAGTCATGTTGGTTTGTTTTGTTTTGTTTTTTAATGCATCAATCCAGAAATATCAGAAACTTAATTTAAAGCTGCCAATTACGAAAAAAATTTAATTTAACTTTAAGGTAAATTTTGATAAACGAAAGGATTTTTTTTGGAAGATAAAGAAAAAGTCAGGGTACATTGTGTTTCAAATTTAGTGGACCCCTCAAATGTATGTCATATATAGTGTTGCAGATACTGGTGCAGGTTGGTTGTTTGTAAATGACTTTGAACCCTCATTAAAGCAATCATTGTTGTATCTTTTGATAACTTAGACTTTTGTAAAAAGTTCATTTAGGCCTTTTGCCTCAAGGATAAATACACTCAATATGTTTGCAGTGCTCAGCAACAATTTTTTTTTTTACACTGTTAATTCTTACCTAGCTTTTGATATAATTTATTTTTCTACATAACTTGTTCTTAAAATATCTAAAAAGATTTTGTCTTATATTGGCTTAGCAACACTGTCATTATCACTATCAGACCAGATTTAGTTCTAAACCTTTTGTCCTCGACTTTTGGAGCTGGGTACTCAATTTTTTGGGAGGAGTTTTTTTTATACCCCTTCTTATTCAATAATTTTTTTTTTTTTAAAGAAAGTTGTACATAAATTATGTGATATAATTTTTATGCATTTTGTGCTTTATGGGGCACTGTGTATTCTCAATAAGAGACACATACATTCAAACACTGCATGTGATATGGTGTGTCATTGTTTTTGTAAAATGATCAGGGTTAAGGCACAGCCTAAACTCACCCGCAGAAAAAAGTTAAGAATAATCTTAAACATATACACAAAGTTTCAAAACTATTTGAAAATGTTGCAGGTATTGTCATAAATATTTCAAACCATAATACTCTAACTTGTGGCAAAGTGTAATTTCAAACCTAGGCTAGGCATATCCTGAGAAAACAAAGGTACATGTTTGCGTCAGGCATGTTTTAAACATCCCCCTAACTCCAAATCCTCTTCCTCCAGCATGATGATTTTTTTTTCTCTGTTTTCAGAATTGTTTTTGATTTCCAAGCACACCCTTGAAATTGAAGAATGGCTGGCAGAGTTTCTGGGTTAGCTTCTTCCATCTTCACCAAATTATTCAAAGCATCAACAGGCAACAAATCCTCTGTCATGTCTGCATGGCAATATTGTCACACAAACTCAAAAAGATTGGTCATAAATTTCCAAGGATGTTTTTTCAGCTCCTCTTGTGCTCAATCCAAGCTATTAAATTCCCAGCCTAGATCTTTAATAGTTGGACTCTGTAGCAATTATGGTGTTAGCAATACAGAAACACAATTCTTTTGTCAGCTTGAACAGCGAAGGTTTTACCAGGCAGCACTAAGACCTCGCCTTATATGTCCTGGTTGCTATTTTGTGTGGCGCCATGGTAGGAAGCACGTTGAATGCAGTGATCACCCACGCCACAAACAAATGAAGCGAGTAGCAAAGCGTAAGATGTGGAAGGAGGATTACACCACAGGGAAATGGTTGAAAGCACTAGACTTCCACAAAGTTCATTATCGCCAGGCAGAACGTAACGTGGACCGCATAGCCATTTCACACAACTGGGTAGTTGGAAAACTGGGTGCTCAACTTTGAAAATGTTGGGGGTTTCTTAAGATGGATACCTCTGTTTACAAAACATAATTTATACAAACACCCAATAAATCTTTTATTTGCTTATGAATTAAATTTGTTAATTTCATTGTATTTTGTGAATGGTTATTTCACTTGACAAATATGATGTTGGTGATTTAAAAGTATTTTAGAACTACAGCAAGTCTGTTGCTGACACTTCGTCC
The DNA here is from genome assembly GCA_033675545.1 of Elysia crispata. Lineage (NCBI taxonomy): Eukaryota > Metazoa > Mollusca > Gastropoda > Plakobranchidae > Elysia > Elysia crispata. The sequence goes on along the minus strand of JAWDGP010006193.1, from coordinate 643,050 downwards.
AATGAGAGATTATCACTTTTATTGGAATGGGTTGTAAAATTTTTCACTCAGTCATATTTTCTCAGTTCTATGTATTGCCCAATGCTAGTTTCTAAGTCTGGAAGTGGAACAGTGTACATGTATTTGTAATTTGTTTTGGGTGTCCCTGACGTAGTGTGTATTATATGTACAAGTATGGTGTTGCTGGTTTTAGCATAAGATTTTTTTTTAAACAGGGATGTGCTGTTATTAGCTAATGTCTGGGTTAGTGAATGCATGGTCTGAGACTTGGAAAGTTGTATGTACGAAAATATGTATTACATAACTAAAAGACAGAAAATCAAAAACTCTTTGTTGTTCACTTGTTTGCAATACATAAACATGCTTGTAACATAATGAAAGCCTTTAAAAAAATTTCCATTATCATTACTCAACAGTCAACAACCAACCATTCTCTCTGCACTTTAAAAGAAGAGAAGAAGAAAACTTAAATTTAAGAATATTATGGGCTCCACCCAAACTAAAATTAGAAGCCATAAATTATAAAGAGAAATCTAAGGCAAGAGGCAACAGTGAGCAGACCCGAAGACGCTAAAGACAACGGTCGAATAGACCCAAAAACGTACCCCATTGTGTAAAGGTAAATTTTAGAGACAGCAAAACTGTTAAATAAATGTTGTGGTTTGTTGAAATAAGAAATCGAAGACATGAGTGTTGCTGGTGCAATATTACTGAACACTGGCCCTACAAATGTTTGAAAAGAGGGCAGAGAAGGGCAAAGTAGAAAGTGTGTTAGGAAGACGAGAAGTGCAGAACACAGCTCACCCGAGAAATTATGTGAGCGCGCTCTCAGGCGGAGAGAGTATCGGAGGAGGCGAGGTATGACTGAAAAGCTCACAAAACAAAGAATGTACGAAAGATTAACCAAAGAAAGTTGAAAGGAAGGAAAAAGGTGGAGGAGAAATAGAGGAAAGCATAAAGAACAATGTAATCGCCTCGACCATAGAAAAGAAAGAAGACTAAGAAATTGGAAATTCTAACACAGAAGGCCCTGACCGACAAAATCAAAACGACTCTTAATTCAGAGGACACAGACGAGGAGGATAGAACGGAGACTTTCCAAACACCCAACGCTAGAGTCGCTACTGACACACAAGCAGAAAACAAAAAGAAAAGCATACTTAGAAAGGATTCACTTGAACAACGCAAGATACGTTGATTAAATATAACTAAGCCAAAAAGGGAGACTGTTAAAAATTCGATTCTCTGGTGGCTATATTGTTGTTATGCTATTTTTAGAGATAGAAATATTAGAATTGGATCCCCTTTTCTATAAATAGCTTAATAACAATATGGCCGGGGGGAATTCAGTTTTAATTTTTCTATCTCTATAAATAGCTTAATAAAAATTGGCCACCGGGGGGTCCAATTTTAGTTATAAAATCCAAACCTAGAGTTTCTATCTCTAAAAATAACATTATTTCAATATAGCCGCAAGAGAATCAAATTCTTATTTGTCTATCTCTATAAACAGAAAAATTTTAATATGGCCGCCGGGGAATCCAATTTAGATTTTTCTATCTCTATAAATAGGATACTAATATGGCCGCCGGGGAATACAATTCTAGTTCTAAATATCTAATTCTAAAGTTTCTATCTCTAAAAAAAAGGCATTATTTCAATATGGCCGCCGGGAAATCTAATTTTTCGAGCTTATTAAATAGCATTAATCAATATGGCCGCCGTGGAATCAAATTCTCATTTGTCTATCTCTATAAATAGCATAATTTCAAAAAGGTCGCCGGGGAATTTCAAGGTTTCGATCTCTATAAATAGCATTATTCCAATATGGCCGCCGCTTAATTCTATTTTTTCGTTCTCTATAAATAGCATAATTTCAATATGGCCGCCGGGAAATTTTAAGTTTTCAATCTCTATAAATAGTTAATTCCAATATGGCCGCCATTTATTATAATTTGGCATCTCTATAAATAGCATAATTCCAATATGGCCGATGATTAATTCTACTTTTTCCATCTCTATAAGTAGCATAATTTCAATATGGCCGCCGGAGAATTTTAAGTTTTCAATCTCTCTAAATAGCATAATTTCAATATGGCCGCCGGGGAATTCTAATATGGCGATCTCTATAAATAGCAAAATTTCAATATCGCTGCCGATTAATTTTATTTTTTCCATCTCTATAAATAGCATAATTTCAATATGGCCGCCAGGGAATTCTAATTTTTTTCCTCTGTATATAGCTTATTTTCGATATGGCCGCCCGGGAATTCTTACTTTAAGTTTTCAATCTCTATAACTAGCATTATGTCAATATGGCCCTCAGGAAATCGAGTTGTTGTGTTTCGATCTCTATAAATAGCATAATTTTAATTTGGCTGCCGAGTACTTGAATTCTAATGTTTCCATCTCGATACATAGCATAATTTCAATATGGCCGCCGGGGAATCGGATTCTAACTTCCCTATCTCCACAAAGAGCATAATTTCAATATGGCTGACGGGGAATCAAATTCTTTTTTTTCTTCTACCTTTACAAATAGGATATTGCCACTGTGGAATCGAACTCTCTAAATAGCATAGTTTCAATATGGCCGCTTAGGAATTGAATTTTAATTTTTCTATCTCTACAAATAGCATAATTTCAAAATGGCCGCCAAAGAATTCTAACTTTTCGATCTCTAGAATAGCATAATTTAAATACGGCCGCCGGGGAATTCTATTTTTCCATCTCTATAAATAGCATAATTTCAAGTATGCCGCCGTGGAATCGAATTCTAGTGTTTCGAACTCTATAAATAGCCTATAATCAATATCGTCACTGTGGAATCGAATTATAGTGTTTGTATCTCTATAAATTGCCAAATTTCAATATATCTGCCGGGGAATTTAAAGGGATAGGGCCGTAGATTCAAGGATGACAAGATCAAGCAGGATGCCCTGGTCGTTTCTATTTAAAAAGAACATAGAATCTGAGGTCTAAGGAACAGAGAGCTAAATAAACAAATTTAAAGAAAATAAACGAAAAAAAAAACTGACTCGAAATTAAGGTAAAACAATAAACTCCACCCATAAATGACTCAAAATAGAAGTAGAAAGGGCAATAAATGTAACATTAAAAACCAAACTGTAAATAACAAATTATAAACTTAAATAAGAAATTAACTAAATATGGCGGAAAACGGCAATCAGTGCTGTATTACCTGACATATCGATGGCTGAGACTATAACAGTTACACTTTAAAAAAAAAAAATCAAGCAGAGCACGGAATATTTTTGATAGAAGAGACTCATAGCTAATGATGAGAGCATTAAATTTTACTAACAAATAGAAAAGAGAGGGTGAGGTGGTGAACAGATGGACGGTACATTAGCAGAGAGAGAAAAAGAGAGAGAGAGAGAGAGAGAGATCAAAGAGGGTTTCCTTCCCTACACTAATCTAAAAGAGTTATCCAAGCTTTGTAGAGACAGAAACACGACAATTCGCTACTACAGTGATGATATTGTATAATTTAGTATCATGCACTGGCGTCGATGTTACGTTTCTGATTTACTCGGCATCACTGACTGGTCCCAATAAAAGATTGCCTGACGACCCATCTACATGATTACCCTTGATAGGTGTCAAGATTAAATCAGAAGTAAAACTTGTGTTAGCTATAGATCTTGTGTCGGTATTGTCAGTATCATCTGCGCTGTTGAAGTCATTTATTTTTTGAGAAACTTCACCCGCAGCGTTGAATGCGGTTGTGCCATTTTTTAAGGTCTCCGAGATGGATTCGAGAAAAGGACCACTGAAGTTCTTAAACGATTGAAACAAGTCAAGTATAGTAGGGCCTTTTGTTTTGCTCTCCGTCTTAGATGACTCTCCATATTGTGCACCTGGCCGTCCTCCGTGGAGCAAGTCAAATAGTCCGCTGCCATTTTTAGAGCCTGCTTTCGTAGAGAGTGGATATGACACTGGTTGTCCACCGAAGAAAAGATTTAACAGGCCATTGCTGTTTGGAGATGAGGGTGAACCTCGGCTCTGAGTGAGTATCGAGAAAAGACCCTCAAAAGCATTCTGGCCCTGCCTAGAGAAGAAGGGGAAAATACCCCCGATACCTAAGACGTCAGGAAATGCGAGCCTTCCTCTTGTGTCGCACACGTCCTCGCAGGAGGCCATGCACACCTGGCAGCTAGGTAAGGAGCAACCTAGAGACTTCATGAAATAAAAAGAACCGTAGATAAAATTATTCCTACCAACTCAAACATAGATGGTTCAGATAATTTTAGTGTTACATGTGTTTGCTTTGTCTCTGAAATGAATAAAACATCTGTTGCACTCTCTAGACTTGGCAACTATAATTTTATAATGCATAGTGTACTATTCGCATAATGTAACAACAGCTTAGAAAAATATAGTGCGATATATATACTTATGTCATGGGCATGATTCTCTGCAACTGTGACGTCGATAGCAATGAAATTTGGAAAGGTGAGGTAAAACACTGTGATGTACTATGTAGCATCTTGTCCCTGTGTGTGGCCATCTCTACTTACAAAGAGGGTGCAGGTGCCGCGACACGGCCCCAGGCAAAATTCTCTGTAGGGGTTGATGGTCAGCAAGCTTTGGGGCCTGGTCTGAGTGGGGATGACCATTAGCAAAACAAACGAGACAGTGAACAAAAAATCTGGGGAAAAACATATCAAGTCTTCAAATGAAAAAGGTATGTTCAGATTGAGATGTAAATTAGTGGCATTATCAAAATTTATAAGGGTGCATGACGTTTCAAAAATGAAGGGCATGGTGACAAGGAAAAAAGGTATTGTTACAGATATCTTGCTAGCTGTCAGCCCTGTAGGAGTTTCTTGGAACCGGATGGTCATAAAGGTATCGGTCGGGGTTTTTACTCTTTTTTTTATTCCCTATACGTTAAGAAGAATATCAAAATGCGTGTGTGCAGAACATAAATGTATCGGTGGTTGACCATTATGTTGTAATAGCAGCAAGAAGTTAAAAGATCGATATTTGTATGTTGTTGCAAAAGTTTAATTTTTTTTTTTTTAACAGAAGCGAAAAGGTTTTTACTTATTTTCGAATAAAATAAATGACCAAACTTTCTATAAATTCAATGAATGATTAGGAAGATTTACACTCTCTGGTTATGTTTTTAGATTCGAGAATGGAACAAAATTTATCATTTGCGTGTGAAGTTGGCCATAATAATAGTATTTATTATGGGTTCCTGCGGGTGCGCACATAATTTTGTTTGACAAAATATCATGAAAAAAAATCGTTTTTGTTTTTTGTTTTTTTTTTTATGCTAAGTAAAATGATAATAATATATAATGGAGCTAGGCAAACAAATGAGGACCATCTACCGAGCATTTCTAGACCACCTAAGAACGTCAAATTCGGCCTTAAGTTGTTAATTGCCCTAAAGATTGAGTGTAATATTATTTTTCAGCAAAATAGTTTTTTTTTTTTTTAATTAAAGGCAAAAATGTGATTATTATTTTCTTAAAAGAAAAAGGCCAATGTGCGAACTATTTCCTGTAAGCACAGCTGGGCACAGACGGCATAAATGAAAGTTGAAACTGAAAGTACGCGCACAATGTAGACGGCGGTCGATTTTAAACCGTTTGAAACAGATCATTCTTGATGATATTGAAGCTCTAAGTAAAGAATCTAAAAATTTGCTTCAACATAGATTCTAGATCAAGGACCTAGATATTTATAGCAGCTAAACTCAATCAAAAGGTTAAGATCTACAAATAGTGAAATCTAGATTTTACTTTTAGGCTTACAATTTTTTTAAATCTTTCATTATAATGTAGCTTTAAATATCTGCCAAGCTAAGAATTCCAGTTAGACAGTGCATATTTTATACACTAAATGCGAAAATTCAAAGCTTACTAATAAGCGGTTAAAAGGAACTAAAAATATATAGGGAAAGTATGGAATTAGTCGATTTCCTTTATTCCAAAAGGATTTAAGTCCTTTATACTAAATGTTTTGTTTGGAATAAGAACTATCGAGATATCTAGATTCTAGGTAAAGATGGGTAGGTGGAGGCATATATCTGGATAATTTAAGTAAAAGTATTGATATCAAGACCATTTATAAGCCTATTTTCCCCGCAAACTGACACCATGGTCCTTTTTGTAGAACGGGGTTCACAGCTTGTAGTAATAATAATAATTATGATATTAATATTAATAATAATAAAAATAACAACAACAACAACAACAACAACAACAAAAACAACAATAATAGTAGTAGTAATAATAATAATAATAATAATAATAATAATAATAATAATAATAATAATAATAATAATAATAATAATAATAATAATAATAATAATAATAATAATAATAATAATAATAATAATAATAATAATAATAATAATAATAATAAAAATTAATAATAATAATAATAATAATAATAATAATAATAATAATAATAATAATAATAATAATAATAATAATAATAATAATAATAATAATAATAATAATAATAATAATAATAATAATAATAATAATAATAATAATAATAATAATAATAATAGTAATAATAATAATGATGATATCAACATTACATTTTATAATTTGATATGGTTTTCTGTCTCAAAGATCTTAGTAAGTACTAAATTACTAAATATCAACAACAGCAACAACAGCAGCAGCAACAGCAGCAACAGCAACAACAACAATAACAATAACAAGAGTAATGACAATATAAGAATGTTTTCTAAATGAACGTGTTAAGCCGAGCTTTACTTTTGGAATCCTCTCTAACTTTTAGTGTAACTTAATTGTGTACCGGCTATTTTCATGGGACAAGAATATTCGAACTGAGGTTGATACTGTAGCCATACACTTGAAGAAGTCACATTAAAAAAAGGAGGCGATATCTACTACTACAGTTTTTGTTTTGTTTCGTTTTTGTTTTTGTTTTTTTTTGTTTTTTGTTTGTTTGTTGTTGCTTTTTTTTTTGTTTTTTAAGAGAGTCGAAGCTCAGTCCGAAGCGATCTTTGTATTGAAATAATCCAACGACTATTATGATCAGTGCACCAATTCCTATCACTTTGAATTAGCATTAATAAATTGTATAACATAAGGGTAACGATAACTTTGAATGTACATGTGTTATATTTGTGTCGTTAATCTTCCAGAAAATATATACATTGGTACATAAAAAATGAAGATGTATTTTCTGCAAAAGAATATTTACCCTTCATTATCAATCCACTGCGATAAGAAAATGGCACGCTCTTTGTTCTGAAAAATGATTCTGTGGCTCTCTTCTTTTTTTTTTCCTTCCTTAGGGTAATTTTAACCATAGATAGTTTTTTCTGTTTCAGCCTGGTAGCGTTTGGTGAGCTGTAATTAAGTTCTACGTATCTTTTAACTGTAACTAAAGAATGATCGGCTATATAGATGTGAGTAGATGTGTGGTAGGTGCATAACGACGGGGTGGAGACTGGTATGGGACACAGGGATAGCTCTGGTGAAGTCCTATTTTTTAATGTTACTTTGTTTCTTGCAGCTGCCACCACAGTTACAGTTACAAAGTAAAACAAACACAAAAAAAAAAAAAAAAACAACGTGAAAAGATGAAATCGTAAAAAACAAGAGAGGCCTCTATAAGATATAAATGTAAAAAGTTGATAAAGGCGAAATGCTTGCATTTTGATCGGATCAAGAATTAAATAATCGGGGAGAGTAATTCAATATAATCTTTCATATCAGTTTGAGATTAAACCTTCAAATCTTCATATTTGTTTCCAAATCAATGTTCTTATTGGGTTCATAGTATTTCATTACTGGCTATTTTGCTCCACCGGTCCGCCACAATGTTAAAGTTTTCCATCAAATTGTGAACAGGACAACAGGTTAATTCATTTGAAGTTGAAATCGAAAGAATAGAATTATTTTATTTATGATTTTAGCTTTAAAATGAAGTAGTCGGTTTTGAAAACTTTTCTTATTAATCTTCGTGCTTAGATTACTCTACTCTAAAAAAAATCGGGTATGCAATTAAAAAGAACCCAGTGATTTAAGTTTCAAGGCCTAATAAGTTAGCAACTTAACTTAATTTTTTATTTGCTTGAACTCTTAATTTTAAATTGTGATTACATTAGGATGTACTTATAGGTTACTGTATGATTTGTATTTTTTTTTTTATTTGCTTTGTTATTTGAGGTACCTCGATGTACTTCATTTCATTCATTTGTATGGATCATATGATCCCATGATGGTTATAAACAAACCAACCAGTGCATTTGTAAATGTAAACCGGTAGATGTGTTAAATGGGTACCATTATTATTGGTATACTTGCTCAATGACTGAAATCCTTCGCTTTATGGTCAATTCCGCTTTTTCCTTTCAAATGAAATAAAAGACAGAGCAATATTTTGTATCCGTAGAATGTTAATGGGAAAAGGTGATATTTTTTGTGAAAGCTTAGTCATGTATACAATTAAGCTGTTGTTTTCTTTTGGTTTTATCTTTTTTTTTATCTGCAGATGGGTTTTTTCCCAGTCGCGTGTGATTGATCGCACAGAGTTAGTGTAACATTATCCACCACTAATTTTCAAGTTGTATTTATTTATTAAAGCGCCATTAAGTGACAGCTGGGATATTAGTTTCATGCCGTAATAAAAACTCTGCTGGGCTGTTCCCTTACAACGTGGCTTTAAGCGAAGCTTATCACATTTTAGGTTTCATAGTACTATTTTGTTTTTGTGAAAGAATATAATTGGGACTTGATTATGGATAAGCGATAGGCTTATTAAACAAAAAATATTTTTTTTAAATTTCCTGTGCAATCTACATTCCCTATTCCATGAAAATTTCGTGACTGTCTTGAATACCGTTGAAGGACTGGAAAAAATCCTAGTCTTTCGTCTTTCTAGAGTCCTGTCTTGACTACAGAATGATTAACAAGTGTTCAGTCTGTAGTAGACTTATCGCGAGGACCCCACTCAGAAAGGCATTGGCTAAGGAAGTTGCCTTATTAACTTTCCAAAATGAAGGTACAAGTATATTGGCGATATTTAAAAGTTCCCTGCTTTAATACTTTTCATCGGTTTTAAATAGAGTACAAAGGCAAATTCAATGCGTATCACTGGGTAACTTCATTTTGTGGTTATGCATGACAGAAATTGGACAAAACCATTCCCAATGCTTTTTTTCCTCCTCAAGCCTTAATAAAGACTGATAATAGATTATTTCATTCTAATATTAAACAAAGATCTTATCTTTTCATTTTGTAAGCCTTGGTTGGTCTGATGGTTTGGGTCTAGGGCTGAGCCCAAATGCCAATCTGGTGGAAAGGGTAGCTATTCAAACTGACAGGCTCGACTTCAAATTTTAACGACACCAACTCCTAAATCCCTCGTCTACCAAAAGTTAATCCCTCTGGTAATGGCGCCATGCCTTATTTTAATGAATCCTCTTTTGGCCTGCTATTGATTTAAAAAATAGTCTTACAACACCGATCTGCTTGCATCACACACAAATGTTAAAGTATAAGATGTTAGATTGGGACCACCGTCAATTTTTTTTTTTAATTATAATGTACGTTTGTTTTAATTGCTGATAATGATATTGTTCCACCAGTGTCACAAGGCCTATGTAAAGATGTAGATTGTATGTTCAATTGAAATTTATAACATTTTTTATATGTTCAGTCCCGATAGTTATACTTTCATATCATTATGTGTGATGTGTAACAAGCACTGAAATAATACACCTTCAAAAATACACTTTGAAAAACGAAGATATTGTATCGTTTGAATACATCCTACTCGAACATACAAATGAAAAGAACATCAGAGGTAAGATACAGTCACGTGGAAGCCGTAGGCAATGACTTAGATAATTTCTGAAGGCTATAGTTAGGATCAAGGCCCAATATGAGCATGTAAAAGTGTATAAATTGATGAGTGAGCATGTGGAAGTGTATTTGTGGATGAGTGATAATGTGGAAGTGTATTTGTGGATGAGTGAGCATGTGGAAGTGTATTTGTGGATGAGTGAGAATCTGGAAGTGTATTTGTGGATGAGTGAGAATGTGGAAGTGTATTTGTGGATGAGTGAGAATGTGGAAGTGTATTTGTAGATGAGTGAGCATGCGGAAGTGTATTTGTGGATGAATGAGAATGTGGAAGTGTATTTGTGGATGAGTGAGAATGTGGAAGTGTATTTGTGGATGGGTGAGAATGTGGAAGTGTATTTGTAGATGAGTGAAAACATCTCCCGATAAGATTGATATCTTACACCAACACCTGGATTAAATTGACTCGTGTTTATGTCACTAATGACTATGTCGCCAGCATGAGTTATGAGTAATATGAACGTGTACTTTATTGTTGTTGTTTTTTATCAATAAATTATGAAAACTGGTGTATTAAATATTTAGTGAATTAGCATAAATATTTCTGTAGGCGCTCGAATCTAGTCACGAATTCAGGACCGTTTTCTTGGTCGACTAAGATTTTTACGTGTATTTCGTTTTCTGGAAAGCATTTGATTTTAAATATTTCAATCAAAGACTCGATCAAAATAAGTAAAGTGTTACACAATCACAATACGTTCACGATTGTTAAAATCCTGTAATATATTGACTTTAACTCTGGGGGGATTTTCAAATCTAACAAGAACACAAAAGGCACTGGGCAGTGTAGTGTGTTTTGCTTTAATTTACGGTAAGCTGTAAGTAACGGCAGAATTGAAATTCCATTGTAACATTTGTATGTAGCTAAGGAAATCAATTTATCCAAGACTACAACCAGAAATCAAGAAATGTAATAGGGTAAAGTTAGGAAGGGCTGATCAATTAATAGGTTGTTTGCCCTTGGCAAAAGACCAAACGGCAATAAGCTGGTGAGAAAAAGTTATTAAACTTGTATAAAAGTGTGTGCAAGCGAGGTCACACTCAAAATGTAAGAAACGGGCTTATTCCAAGCTGTATTCTGCAACTCGACCATTGGCTCACCTAGCTTCAGAGTTATAGACAAACTGCAGTGCTGGTAAATGATTACATTAGCGATGACATTTTTTTTTTAAGGAGAGGCATGTTTAACGTAAGACTGGCGTAGAAGAGTCCGACAACCAACTCTGTACACCTTTCACTGAGGGTGTCCATTTTCATTTGCGTTGAAGTTCAATGCAATCTGAAAAAGGAACAAAATTAATGCAATGTCTCACGATTTTGTGTTATGCACATCAATTCTATGCTGAACTGCTTTGATTTTACACGGGGGGAAGCAATGTTTACACTAGCAACGGTGCACGCCAGCGCAAGGCCAAAAAAGTGCTATTTTTAGTCTCAAGGTTTTTGTGTCTTGACTATGTTGATCAATATTGGGAGTCCCAGAAATAAAGTTTACTTGTTTAAAAGCAATCAACCGAGGAAAAAATTGTGCGTGTGAGAGAGAGTGTGTGTGCTGTGTGTGCGGGGTGGGAGAAGTGTATCTACTATGTTTCTAACATAGTCGAAGCAAACGTTAGCTTGTTTGATTGAATTTCTGAAAAATTCAGTACAATTGCGTGAAGGCCTTTCATTAAGAAAAGAAGGCGGCAAACGGGCTTGAGACATGCGCTCAGATAATGATTGTAAGAGAGAGGAGTAAACAGTATAGTCAGCCAGCTACAATAAAAAGGTTCTTCCAAAACAAGTAGGCATACATAAAATCAACATACAGACAAAAGCGTTTGCAAGTGCAGTAACTAGGGGACAAGAAATAAAGAGCGTCAGCGGAATGGTTGATGGTCCATTCTCCTCTTACATTATACTTAAATCAAGGCAAAATTCCGTCTCTCTCTCTCTCTCTCTCTCTCTCTCTCTCTCTCTCTCTCTCTCTCTCTCTCTCTCTCTCTCTCTCTCTCTCTCTCTCTCTCTCTCTCTCTCTCTCTCTCTCTTCCTCTAATTCTTTCTGAGTCTTTTTTTTTTCTTCTCATTTCTTTTGTTTCTTCCTCTCTTTCTCCAGCCTCAAGCTCTTTCATTCTCGTATCTTTTTTTTTAATTACGTAATGTACTCATACACATATTTTTTTTCAACTATTTACCTACTTTTCTCTATGCCGAAATGTCTCAATGACTTTTTGCCATCAAAAACGTACCAATGATGGTGAAAAAGAACGGTCATTGCTTAAAATAAACGTCAATAAACCAGCAAAAGGATAGTACGCAGCATACAGTGTATAGACAGCTCTAATAATCCTTATTAGCACGTTTAGGCAATGTTAATATGTTACCCCCGCAAAATTCGAGCTCACACAAACTAAACTAAACTACAAAGAAGCCTCTTCTCGTCCGCTCGGTTTGCTGTCCTGAATAGACCCAGGTCTCTGGCCTGCTGAGTGAACCGTGAAGTGTTTGGATCGAGCGAGGCTGGAATCCAATCGCTTCGTCAAATTATTCAGTTGTTCTCCCAGTCTGGCTCTACTTTTTTTATGAGATCCATAGAACCGGAACTAGATTCTTTAGGCTAACGTAACTGGAGATAGCAAACGCGCTTTCAATTTCTAAAGGGCCTTGCGTATTTTTCTTTCTTCAGCAATCTCAGTGAGTTGATCAATAGTGTTCACTTTGAACTGGTATGGTATAGTGTTGTGTATTAACATTCATTTTTTTTTTATTTCGAACAAAGTTAGAGAGAGCAAGTAAGTATTTCCTAGATTTGTGTGCTTTTGCCTTTTCGTACATGAATTCAGTCAAAATTGTCCATTATTATGTCTATTTTTTTTCAACTGTGAACAATCTTGATCCCTTTAATTGTTAACTGTTGAGCATTAATTTGTTAGCCAGGCAAACAGCGAGAGAGAGAGAGAGAGAGAGAGAGAGAGAGAGAGAGAGAGAGAGAGAGAGAGAGAGAGAGAGAGAGATGAAAATGTTGAAAAAAGGAATAGTATGACTATTGAAATGGAAAGCGATATCCACATTCTAAGTAAAAGGCTAGGTTTGAGCCTACATCTTTCTGTCATACAGCGAGGCCAATGGAGGAAAGAACCATCAGACTTAAGCTATTGGGTGAATTCCCAGTTCTGCGTCATCTGAAAACATCACAAAAAATAACAATCTTTGGATTCTAGAATCACACTTCAGTTGAGGTAACATTTTAGATTTTTATAAATTTCATCATCTGACCTCTTGCGTTCTTTTAAAAAATTTAAAACTTGGTTCGACAATACCAGATTTCGAATTAGATACACAATTTGCTATTGTAATGTATGGTGGTTATATGTGACAAATTCATAACTCCATTCTTTTCTTCCGAATCCAACCGCAACTTTCTCTTCAGCATCGCTAAAATGTATAGGCGGATCTACGGTCTCCCAAAGTATCATGGGAAAATGTTTTCCGTCTCCCCTTCACAACCCGAACGATCTGTAGAATCTCGAATTGTGGCGAATAGCCTGAGAGACGCAAGTGGGGCTCCAGAAGGTCCAATATCGTACTGCTTCCGGCCTAGGAGATGGCGGAGACCAGCAGAGAGAGATTCCGCCGTCTGGGAAGGTCTACTGGGAGAGGACAGTTTGGACAAGTTGAAGCAACTTCGGACAGAGCGAGAGAAACCAGGTGAGTCTGTAATACACTGACCAAGCAATGTGGCTTGCCCGTTAGCATGACTGTGGTCCCCACTGTTTTTCTTAACTCACTTATTTATTTAGTTCGTTTTATTTAATGAATAGACCTCTATCTGTCGTAGGGTAATTTGTAAAGAGGCTTTATGCCTCCTGGCCGATGACGATATATAAGCAAACCTTCGTAACTTACTGCAATACATGGAGTTGATGCTTCATGGTGCACAGCATTAGGCACCAGGAGAGACAGACAGACAGAGAGCCAGATAGAGATAGAGAGATAGAGGTGGAGGAAGAGAGAGTCAGGGAGGAGATGAGGGAGAGATGAACCTGGCAAACAGAAAGAGCTCGAGATCTAGATAGGCAGACAAACATAATTATACGTAAGTGCAGAGTCGAGCAGGCAGGGACAAATATAGAAAGGTAAACATATTGGCAGACACACATAGACCCAAGGTCAGAAAGATTGGATAAGCTCAGACTTAGATGGGTTCTATGAAAGAAAAATTTTTCACCCTTTTCAATTGAACACTTTTCCTGCCAATATGCACCAGCTTTATATTTTTTCTCCATCGGGGATATAATCGAGCCAGACCAGAACACTTGTATATAGCTCTCACGTGTTATATATTCTGAAACTATTTTACAATTTTTCTCCAATAGGTGGCAGCTTTATTTGTTATATTTTAGACACATGAGTTTATTCTTAATTTCTGATCAATAGAATGAAAATTGTTGGCTTTATAATAATAGAAATTTACTACAAAATCCAAAAGCACAGCTCAAACTATCATATTGAGTGAAAGAATGTCCTTCGCCGTCGAGGTAAAAGAGAAACTGAAGATCAATATTTCGTCTGTTATGACAACAGATCTCTCTCGCAATGTGGTTTACCATGTTCAGAGACTCGGAAGGTTCACGACTTTGCTGAAGAAGCAAAGAAAGGGGGGCAGGGAGAAAAGCAGAGTGGGGGTGTAGAAGTAATGCTGCGCCACTTTAACTTTCTTGTCCTCTTGTCAAGGCCAGGTGAGCTCAGTGACGCTATATCGTTTTTGTTAGATGAGTTTCTGCACCAACAATACTTACGTACAACTAGGGCATGCCTAATTGCCTCAAATTAGCTAACCGTAAACTTCTTTCTTTCTTTCTATTTTTAATCGTTTTCGTTATAAAACTCATTTTTATCACCATCTGCTTTTATCAAAGAGATTTGCTTTATCTTTTGTAGAGGAGATTAAAGCATCACAATGTAGGTATCTGGTACTATGAAATTCGTAAAACCTTTGCTTTTATCAAAGAGATTTGCTTTACCTTTTGTAGAGGAGATTAAAGCATCACATTGTAGGTATCTGGTACTATGAAATTCGTAAAACCTTTGCTTTTATCAAAGAGATTTGCTTTACCTTTTGTAGAGGAGATTAAAGCATCACAATGTAGGTATCTGGTACTATGAAATTCGTAAAACCTTTTTTTGTTTACAAAGACATTGTTTTTCATTTAGTTTTCAAATGATATCTCAAGACTTAGCAATTAGAAGCTGTGGCGTATTTTGAATTTGTTAATCGAATTCCACTATCTTACTTTGTGTCAAAATGTAAAATAAATTAAAAATATATTGGTAACTCTCAGAGCTCTAAAAAAGCTAATGTTATCGATGTGTAATGAAGAAAATTTGGAAGGCGATAATGCGTGCATTATTGGACATTGGATATTAGCTTTTCATATGGGCATTTTTTTACATCTGAATGTAGAAATTAAACGCAGTGCACGTCATGAGAATCCCAGAACTTTACATTTAACTAGTGTGGATGTCTGCCTCTCATTAAATATTAAGTGAGGGCACCATTGTCATTCCTCGCCAGTTTTGTTCACAGGTCTTTGCAAAATAGAGGTGGTTGATATCGGCTATTCTGTTATATTTTGTTTTCCCTTTCTCAAATTAAATATGTCACCATTTTATTTAACCAGCTTCAGTTTGATCCAAGAATATTGTTTGTGAGCCAAAGCGGACAATTCCTCATATAAAGACTGGTTTATCATAGTTTTACCCCGCAAGATCATCTAAAGTGAATATTGGAAAACATTTAATCGCACATGTATTGTTTTCCCAAGTTTTCTAAAATTAAAATGCATGAGTCACAATTTCATCATGGAACAATCTCATTTTATATATCTATAAAATGGTCTCAACTTCGCCAGCTTCTCTCATGTACTTAACATTCAACTAATCAGTGTTGCACAAAGTATCAGCAAATCAAATATTTGATTTGAGATTTAGAGTGTTATCATGGGGCGTGACGTATTCTTCAGCTTGAATTCAATCGAAAGTTACAGATCGCTTCCGGCCCTCGTTGAAAAGTTTGTACATGTTATTAGCAAAATAACATTGGCATTTCCGGCCTCTCGTTACCAATGTTAAAACTCTGTCTCTGTCTCTCTCTCTCTCTCTCTCTCTCTCTCTCTCTCTCTCTCTCTCTCTCTCTCTCTCTCTCTCTCTCTCTCTCTCTCTCTCTCTCTCTCTCTCTCTCTCTCTCTCTCTCTCTCTCTCTCTCTCTCTATCTATCTATCTATCTATTCATCTTATCTATCTATGTATCTATCTATCTCTATCTCTCTCAATATCTATCTATCAATCTCTCGCTCTTTCTCTCTGTCTATCTCGCTCTTTCTTTTTCTTTTCCTCTCTCTCTCTCTCTCTCTCTCTCTCTCTCTCTCTCTCTCTCTCTCTCTCTCTCTCTCTCTCTCTCTCTCTCTCTCTCCCTCCCTCTCTCTCTCTCTCTCTCTGTCTCTCTTCCTTTTTACCTCTTTGTTTTCTTTTTCTCTTTCTTCTCTCGCTAACTCGTTTTCCCTTTTTCTATCTGTTTCTTTTCCCTCATCCAGGATGGCTTTGTTGTTATTGTAGTTGAATAAGTGATGCATAATTATGATTGCATCAAGAATAGCGCAAGCAAAAAAGAGTTTTTAGAGAATGAAACCAATACTAACAAATAACCAAATCTCGATTCACACAAAAAGCAGAGCCCTGGAGTGCATTATTGAACCCATTCTGGTGTATAGATAGACGGCCTGAATAATTTCAAAACAGGTTCAGAAGAAACTGGAGGCAAAAGAAATGCTACGAATCTCATGGACTGCAAAGAAATCAAACGAAACAGTGTTACGAGAGGCTGACACAAGATCACTCATAAATAAAACCCGTAAACGCCAAGCAACCTTTTTTGGCCATGTGATAAGTGATGAGGGATAGAAATGCGTGGAAGGTCATGATCGCCTACGCTAAAGAGCACGGCACCTGATTGACTAAAGTAATGTATATGATTCGAAAGATAATTATGAACTATAATATGTAGTAATTCATGATTGTTTCTTATTAATTTTCTGAAATTATGATTATTTCTTCTGGAACCCAGCAGATATAGGCCTTAAGTATTTAATATCTTATTTAATAATAACAATAATAATAATAATAATAATAATAATAATAATAATAATAATAATAATAATAATAATAATAATAATAATAATAATAATAATAATAATAAAGTGCATTTATATAGCGCATATCCAAATGATTAAAATGCTCTATGCGCTTTACAAGAAAAAGAATAAGATAGAAGCAGGCTAGAAGGCCTGAACATACATACATAACATACAGAATGACGTACATAGCATAAAGAATAACATACATATTATATAAAAAATAACATGCATAACATACATTTGCTTAAAAATATGATACAAGTAAAACATCATCTACTGCCGGGAATACGTTGTGGTGAATAAATGGTGTTTAAGCTGCCTTTTAAAGGTCTCTATGGAATCAGACTCTCTGATATATTTGGGGAGCCGATTCCACATGGTTGGTGCTACATAAGAAAATGATCGTTTGCCGTAGGCAACATAGTTTTTATGTGGTTTGACAAGAATTGTTCGGTCGTTAGCAGATCGTAATGACCGTGATGGTGTGTAAACTCTTAACATGCCAGTTAGGTATTCTGGTGCCATGTTGTTCAGGCACTTAAAACAAAAAAGACAGATCTTGTAGCAGATACGATCATTTATGTTCAACCAGTGCAGCTCTATCAACATTGGCGTAACATGATCTCTCTTACGCTTTAAGGTAATTAATCTAGCAGCATTGTTTTGAAGATTTTGTAGTCGTTGCAATTGTTGTTTTGGCAGGCCTGCTAACAAAGAATTACAATAATCAATTCTTGATAGTATTAGTGTAGTTACAAGTGTTTTTGCAACATTATGGTTTATATACTTTCTTATTGAGCTGATTTTTCTTACTTGAAAATATAAATTCTTACAGAGATTTGAAACAAAAGAAAACATTGACATATCTTGGTCTAATATAGCCCCGAGATTTTTCACTTTCTTACTGCATAGTACTTCATGTCCATCTAGATCAAATTTGATCACGGGCAAGCTATCGATGGATTTGCTGCACCCAAAAATAATTATGTCTGTTTTGTCTTCGTTTAGCTTGAGTTTGTTGATGTTCATCCATGAGCTGATATCTTGTATGCAGTGGGTGGTTGTATGTATAAGTTGGTGTATGTTTTCAGTGTCACTTGCTCCATATAATTGGGTGTCATCAGCATAAAGGTGGTAACTTATGCTGTTTTTTAATAAGGGCAGACAGTGGTTTAGTATACATGGTAAAGAGAACAGGACCTAAAACTGAGCCATTTAATGAATACTGTTACACTTAAAAGTATTAATAACCTTTTCTTGTCACGCATATTCCAATCCACCTCTTTTAACTTAAACTCAGTAACTGTTGCTACACATGAAACATACGGGGATAACAGATTCTACGTTAAGAGCATAACGTTGCTTTCCGTGTGCATCTTTTCTTTGCGCACGCAGCCCCTTCCAAGCTGGACGAGGCAAGTCTGGCGCCAGTGAAGGCTGAGTGTCTGCTGCTGGAGGACATAGACCTGCACATCAAGGAAAACGCTGAGACGCACCACACTGACTTGTTTGACTGCACGGATCGGGACGATGACCCCCAGCTGGTGGTGCGCAGAGGTCAGGAGTTCAAGCTTACCTTGACCTTCCAGAGACCTTGGAGCAGCACGGACGATGATATGCATCTAGTGTTCAGAATAGGTGATTACAAACCCCAAAAAAACTCTAACTTTGGTTTCTTTCCCATCAATAGAAAGAAAGCAGGTGGATGAGCTGAGGCAGGTTTCGCTTATCGTGGCTCGATTTTGCATGTATGTGTGTTTGGTGCCAATGATATTTCTCTTTCTTAGTTTCTGTTACATTTTGTAACTGTCCCGCAAAAACATCTATGGTGATTTCGGAAACTCGCTGTTCACCGACCCTAAGATATTGGAAAACGACAATTTTTTTTCTTACTTTTCAAATTAATTGTTCATTTTTATCTGACATTTGATTAAACATTTACTAACGTTAATTATCGATAATTTTTGTTCTATATTCTTTTTTGGCGTAGCCTTAGAGTCAAATGGTTTTATCCTTTTTGCAGGGGATGAGGCGAACCCCGTAAAGGGCACCTATGTAGACATGAAATTGGAAGAGGGAAAGGACACTGGATATATGGTGAGTGACAGATGATTTTTTTTAATTTTCTGATTTGCTCCTACACTTCATATGGCAGGTTCCTGCATTTATTTAACTGGGATGTTAGGATTTCTGGGCTAAAGTATCTAAGCTCTTTAGCCCTTTGGTAGTTTTTGAAAGTTCTAAACTTTTCATACTGGTTATTCTAAAAAAAATTTATAGGAAACAATCAAACTGGGATTGTCTAATACTCTTTGCCATCAACTGCTTCAAAAAGTTGTCTTTCAAGAATCCCTATAAAATTTAGGCTCAAAGAACTGCCTCGCAAGTATCAGAGTTAATTAGCAGTTTTCATGCGGATAATGTATTTGAAGATGTTTCTCTCTCTCTTTCTCTCTCACTCTCTCTCTCTCTCTCTCTCTCTCTCTTTCTCCCTCTCCCTCTCACTCCCCTCTCTCTCTCTCTCTCTCTCTCTCTCTCTCTCTCTCTCTCTCTCTCTCTCTCTCTCTCTCTCTCTCTCTCTCTCTCTCTCTCTCTCTCTCTCTCTTCTCTCTCTTTCCCCCTCTCTCTGCGAAAGGACAAAAAGACTTCTATTTTACCGTATCAGAAAAAGATTAAAGCAATTTTTAAATCACTACTTCTTTCTCAAATAGACAATTTTTTTGTCGTCCTGTTTACTGAGATCTTGGTCGGATCACTTATAACTTACTTGATATGATAATGTCTCATCCTTATCATTAGAGCAATCTGTACAATCGGTCAGGTGAGGATCTCCCAGTGGCCACGATCATGTTAAATTAGTATAAGTCCTCTCTTTGTTTTTTTCTTCGTTTGTTTTTTAGATAATTTGTGTTCATGGCCTCCCTCTAAATATTTTACCAGAGCTTAGCAAAATAACGAAGTTTCCAGATGCGGCGTAGGATTATTAGGCGAGATTAATTATTTCGATTCATACAATGAAAGATAAATGTATCCTCTTTTTTTGTGTACAAGATTCACTTTTTAACTTTGTCTTTTACTTTCCATTGTGTCCTCCAACTCTGTATCCAGACGAGCCAAAGCAAGGAATGGGGCGCCCGTATCCTGTCTCAGTCACACAACACCCTCACTGTGGCAGTGTACTCTCCGCCTGATGCCATCATTGGGGAGTGGGAGTACGCCGTACGTACGGTCAAGGTCAAGGACGAAGAGGTGAAAGAGTACGAATGTGAAGCTAGCGAGGAGGTCATCATCCTGTTAAACCCTTGGTGTAAAGGTTAGTAACAAATGATTTGAATGGTGTTTAGTACGATTGCATTGCAAAAGATCTTAGTCCGTTTAATAAAAAGTTTGTTTCCAAATGTTTGTCAGCGAACTGTTTCATATAATCTATCGTGATATGTGCAAAAATGAGTGCTAATTTTAAGGTGATAGGGATATTATGGGTTTTGTTGGGCTTTTTTCTCATTATCTTCTGTCAAAATTGAACCATCGTCGCAGCAAAGTCGTTTAATTTTTGTGTGCGATAATTTTTTTCCCTTGTGCGTGTGTGTTTTGTTTTGTTTTGTTTTTTTTAATTTCTTTATAACCACTCAAATTTGTATCCCCAATTGTTCATACTTGTAATGAATCTTGGTCGACTTTCTTTTGTCACATGAAAATGCATTGGAAGAGTGTTGCTTTATGAGAATTAGTGATTCTCACCACATTTTCCTACGCAATAAATATACAATTCTTCGATTGTTGCGTGAATTTTATATGTAAGCTTGAATTTTCATTTCATCATAAACTTTTAGTTGTTGTTTTTTATATGAAAAGGTTTTCCTTCATACTAAAATCTGCTTCTGATTGCCCTGCCTCCACCAGATGACCAAGTGTACATGGAGGAAACGGAATATCTGAAGGAATATATCCTCAACCAGGTTGGTCTGGTTTTCTGCGGCAGCTATCACTCTATACAGTCTAAACCGTGGTTTTATGATCAGGTGAGATTACAATGGTTCTTGAGTACGAAAGGGCTGTGATTCAGTCAAAGTCTGACGAGAGATAGAGAGAAAGAGATAAGGTAGAAAGAGAGAGAGAGAGAGAGAGAGAGAGAGAGAGAGAGAGAGAGAGAGAGATCAGAAGAAAAGAGATGAAGAGCTGACAGATCTAAGCTACAAAGAGTATAAAATGAAAAAAAAGGTACATCATTAGGATAGCAAAACAAATGAAGATTCAGAGAGTCAGAAAGTAGAGAGAGTGTGATTGATAAAAAGAGACGAGAAACAGTGGCGTTATCAAGACAGCATGCGAAGAAAAAATAAGAAAATATTTTAGTTCTTGTGTGGTTATATTTATATAAGTTTTGTGTAGATAGAGGCTGTAGGCAATGAGTTTGAAATTCTGGAGTCATGGCCACGTAGAGCTAGGTAATTATTTCATATTATACAGATAAATATAATATATATAGAGAGAGAAAGAGAGAGAGAGAGAGAGAGAGAGAGAGAGAGAGAGAGAGAGAGAGAGAGAGAGAGAGAGAGAGAGAGGTACTGTGTGGAGGGACATTTGCGGATTTTAACGGTTAGACAGTATTACTTATCCATTTCATTGTTTTTTGTTTAATCATGTTTCACATCAGGATTTGTTAAAGAAAGTCAAGATTTTTCGGCATCAAGTTTTATACCATTATTTTTTTTCAGTTCCTAGAGGGAATCTTAGAGGCTTCCCTTCACCTCCTACGCAAGGCCAACGACTTCACCGTCTCCGCGAACATGGGAGATGCAGTGTATATCGGCAGAGCTCTTTCTCGTATTGTAAGTCTCAGGGGTACATGGGGAAAAGCTGCCTAGTTTTTTTATTCCACGGATTTCGAGCTGTTAAAAAAATCTGCTGTTTATTTAAGATTTCCCAGACAAAACCGAAGCTGGAATGTACATATCATGGACTGTTTAAATTCAAAATGTCATTCTAACACTTACAACAATAGCATCTGTCGAACGCTGTTGTAATTATAGCAGCTAAACTAGGGAGGGAGACACAATCATTTTAATAAAGACACAGTTCTTTTTGGTCGGCTCCTCATAAAATTAGTATATATCGCGCTGTTAGCGGACAGAGATGCAAGCAAACATATTGCAGACCCCTTGGATTAAAACAATCAACTGAAGACGAGAGATGAGAGATTAGAAAAGTTAGTGAGCGGAAGGTGATGTTCAGACTGTTAATCGAGCGCATTCTTCTGGCTTAACTGAAAAAGGAAAGTGTAGTTGTTCCAAGAATCTCGGCAATTTGCTCAATGAGAGGAAAATTATCAAATCCATACTAGACTCAGACAAATAAACAGGCTTTAAAACGTTGTTAGAATCGTCGTTTAAAAGTATATGTATAAGTAAACCTTTCGCCACCCTCTAGCACCTAGTTAAACGCCGTTCAGGCTCGCCTAACCCACTTGGTAAGGGAAATCCCTACAGATCTTACCACTCGACCACTGAGGCTTGGGGAAAATAATGTACAAAATCTTGACGATAATTTTCCCAGGTCTCTGAATTTTATATCACTATATAAAAGAGAACATTTCTTGTTCGAACTTCACAAAATTTTCGTTTTCATGCCATTTAAATTTTTTTAAAAAATAGAAAATATTTATGCACACGTTTTACCAGATCTCACACAATTCGGCGTGTACAGGCAGATCATGATTGTATATTACCTAGAAAGTGCTATTTTTTTTTACTTTTTCACTCTATTTAAAGCTCATACTGTTTGAATTTTCCGCAAAATGGTAACATGATCTGCTCTCAGCTTTGCGGGAATTTCTGTTATTTTGTACTTACGTGATAATGGGCATTCTATAAGATCTATAAATAGGTTCTGATTTTACAAAGTTAACGAACTATCCTTATTACAATCATGTCATCAGCTTAACAACTTCGATAACTGCGGCGTCCTGGAAGGCCGCTGGGACGGAGAGTATAAAGACGGCACCAGACCCTTGTCTTGGATGGGCAGTGCTCCCATTATCAATGAGTACATGCAGAGTGGTCAGCCGGTCAAGTACGGCCAGTGTTGGGTCTTTAGTCACCTCTTGACCACTGGTTAGTCACAGCGCTTAATTGTGTATGTTAAAGATTTGAAGTTTCGACTTGTGTGAATAAAAAAATGGTTTACCTAAAATCTCTTTTTAAGTATTTTTTTCCTTGCATAAGTATTTAAGACTGTACTTAGGTTGATGTTGAACACAACTAAGTGTATGTTTGACGTTATTTTCACAATATTCTGTATCACTATCAGGAAATAGTACGAATCAAGGTACTTCCCTTATTTCTCATTTACACCATCATAGGATGTGTCGAGTTGTTTCTGTTGTTGCTGTTGTTGTTGTTGTTGGTGGTGGTGGTGGTGGTGGTGGTGGTGGTAGTGTATAGTTGGTGTTATTGTTGATTTTACTTCCTCTGTGGTTTTAAACTTCGAATAATTAGTTGAATTACATTTTTAATCAAAGACCGATTTGATAGAGAGAGGAAAGGACTGAGGGTAGGGGATGTCCATGTACAATTGGAGCACCACAGATGATTTCAGATAATTTGACATGATGTTTTTAAGCTCGCTTAAAGGTATTTTAGCACTGAATTGTGGAGAATGGTTTTTGTGGTCGTTAAACTAATTCAAGAAATTCAATCTTCTTTGTCATGGACCAGTTGCCAGAGCTCTGGGTTTGCCGTGTCGTAGCGTCACCAATTTCTCGTCTGCGCATGACACAGATATCACATTGACAATCGATAAATACGTAGACAACGATGGCGATGAAATAGAATACAAAAACGACGATTCCGTTTGGTATGTACACGAAATAATTCTTATTCTTATGTTGCAGTAGTATTCTTATTAGTTTGGTTTATCTCTTATTTATTTGTTTTATTTTCATGTTTTGTTGTCTTTTTCTCGTTCGTTTTACTCCTTCATGTATCAGTTTACCTTTATTGCCTTTATAGGAGAAATGCCGATGTTCAATATTGTTTGCTAATACATATTCTTTCAATGTACTTTAAATGATATTTGAAATAATAGAGTTTCAATTCCTTTATAAGGACATAAACTGGTCAGCACTTCTAAATTTGAAAGTAATACGTCAGTATTTACATTTTTGCGATTTCCTCTTGGATTTCTCCACTCTTTTTTTGCGTAATTTATAAAAGTATAAGGAGCTTGATGTGTCTCTAATGCTCATTGAATCAACAAACCTTTAAATTTTATTCTAGGAATTTCCATGTATGGAATGAAGTCTGGATGCATCGACCCGATCTCGATACACTCACGGGCATTAAGGGAAAATACGATGGTTGGCATGCTGTGGACGCGACTCCACAAGAGCTCAGTGACTGTGAGTACCGATGGAGACGTAATACAGCGTTTGTTTACTGGTCACACGTCTGGCTATTTATGAGTTTTCACTTTTTAACCTTTATCGAGTGTGAACATCTTATCGATATCGGCTTACTTTAAATCAACATTTTTGTATCGCGAGAATTAAGACTGATAATTATCTCTATTGTCGTCCAGCTGATAGTTCATTACAACTTTTAACTTTTTCTGGTATTTTTTTTTTTTTTTTGGTACTTGGATGTTACAGGTATCAGTATAATTATGATTTAGTTTTGTTTTGTATCATTTGTTTTTAAGGCGTTAGCCCTCCTCAGTGACAAATTTTAACGTATTATGAGATCTTTGCAATGTTAGCCCTTCTTTCATCAAAGTGTAATTGATTTATTATGCTTGAATCTTTTCCTTAATATTACAACGCGTTTAAAGCATCATGATCCCTTTCGCACAAGATAGAATCACACATTTGAAACTGAAGGAAAATAGTAATGAAATTGATATGGCTGTGACTGCTGCTGTTTCCCAGCGGTGTTCCAGTGTGGTCCCGCTCCTCTGGCTGCCATCAAACTGGGAGAAGTCCATATCGGTTATGACACCAAGTTCATCTTCGCTGAAGTCAATGCTGAGTACTGCACCTGGAAGAATGACAGTCCACCAATATTGATCAGCAGAAACACCGACAGGTTTTCTATTTAAATTTCTCTCAAACTTATTTGGATTATTTTTGTTAATAACTTATCAATGGTGGTCATAGCCGTAAAATTGAAACTAGTTATAGCAGTTGTATTAGTAGTAGTAGTAGTAGTAGTAGTAGTAGTAGTAGTAGTAGTAGTAGTAGTAGTAGTAGTAGTAGTAGTAGTAGTAGTAGTAGTAGTAGTAGTAGTAGTAGTAGTAGTAGTAGTAGTAGTAGTGGTAGTAATAGTCGTAGTAGTATTAGTAGTAGTAGCAGTAGCAGTAGTAGTAGTAGTAGTAGTAGTAGTAGTAGTAGTAGTAGTAGTAGTAGTAGTAGTAGTAGTAGTAGTAGTAGTAGTAGTAGTAGTAGTAGTAGTTGTTGTAGTAGTAGTCGATTTAGTAGTACCTTATGGGTACTTCGATTGTCCAAAGAACTATGATACATACATAGAAAAAATCTTGAGCTTTATCCAGTAACAACAGCAACAATAATAATAATAATAATAATAATAATAATAATAATAATAATAATAATAATAATAATAATAATAATAATAATAATAATAATAATAATAATAATGATGATGATGATGATGATGATGATAATAATAGCAATAATAATAATAATAATAATAATAATAATAATAATAATAATAATAATAATAATAATAATAATAATAATAATAATAATAATAATAATAATAATAATAATAATTATAATAATAACAATAATAATTTACTTATTTATTTATTTACTTTTAATCCTCATTGTCATCATTATTAATGTCATTATCTTTAATATATGCGCAGAGTGGGAAGAAAAATCAGCACTAAAGCTCCTACGGGTGGATTTGTCGGTTATTACAACGGTGTGGATGAGGGAGTCAGACTGGACGTAACTGATCTTTATAAATATCCAGAGAGTGAGTAACACTAGAATCAATTTGCCAATGCCTTTGTAGAAGCTCTCCGTAGGGAAGATTCAGTAAATTCTGTTTGTTTGATTGATTGATTGATTGATTGATTGTTTAATTGTGGCAGCTGTGAAACCTGATCCGCACATATGATCAGGCTCCATAAAACAAATGAACCAAGGGCTATCAAGTTTGGGGCTTATTTTGTCTTTTAAGTGCATACTCTTGATGTTTTTGAGTACAAGAACAAAAGATGTCAGAATTATGATCTACTGTTTATAGTTTTTTAACCATCAATTTTTCAGCTTTCATTGTATTTCTTAACTTTAACAAATCTAAATACACTTGGCTCACAGTTGAAGCAGTCGTGATTTGACTACTAAGATAGTATCGAAATGTTCTTTGAGATCATAATAACAGAAAAAAAAATACTTTGCAAGTGATAAAGATAACATTCATTGTATTGAGATTTTTTTTTCAATTGGACAAATTTTGTCATAACTGCCTTAGTCTTCGTGACTTATAAATGCAATTTGCTTGAGTTATTTTGTATTATCTATTTTATCAAAATAAGCATAAATTTAAGAACGCAATGAATTTTGTATTCATATCGCCCATTTGAAGGTGCAAATATTTTAGAGCTTTTCAATTTTCTGATTTAGTTGCATAGGTGAGCTTTTGTTAAGCTAAGAAAGAGTGTGTTTTGGCGGGAAATGTTTAAATGATACTCAAGTTAACACTGTCGCGTTTTATAGAAAAAACAATTCAATTTTAAGTTAAGTATTATTCAGTTTTGCATTTTAGAAGCTTCAAATTGCAATCTACACGCTTTGCACATTTTTCTCTAGGTTCTGTCTCTGAAAGAGAAACGGTCAAGAAAGCAACGCGGACAGGAAAGCTTGGTTACTACCTTTTCGAGAACAAAACGGTGAATTGTGGAAATTTCAAAAGTTTGAAGAATCATCTTGAAGTACAAAAAGCACCAAATTCTTTTCCTTCCCATTCTATTTAAAAATCCTTCTCAATGTTCATTACTAGGCTTTGTAGGTAAAAAAATCAAAATTTACTTTGATTGTACTTATGTGATGATGAGCGTTTAAAGAGGTCTGTAAAAAGATTGAGATTATTATTCTCATTAGATGAGAACACAAATATAATTTTAAATAATTTTTAACAAAATATTATTGACGTCTTCCCGTGATTCCTTATTTTTAGTTAGTTGGTCACTTCATTATCTCGATTTATGGACAAAAAAACTGCTCTGGCTTAATATTATTTTATGGTGGCTTAATGTAATATATATATATATATATATATATATATATATATATATATATATATATATGAATATCTGTTTCTGGACCACTTCCTTTTCATTACGATCACATTAATGACATATATTGAGAGGTTCTTAACATCATTTCAGTTACACACAAGTGTTTACATATACATGCAAAGTCAACAGACATAAAAAAAAAGATATAAAGAAGCATATTGATAAGGTACAGAAAAAAAATTCATTACCTAGGAATCCATGTTAAAATTAAACAATCATAAAATACGCGTCGCTTTACTTTATATATGTCGCAGGAGAGTACGTGACTGAGGAAAACAGATTTTTTTTTAACTAGTTTGACAGGAAAAAGGGTTCAGTCTCTCAAATTTTTTTCACACTCTTTGATTTTAAAATTTTTGCAGGATGTGCGAATTTCTATCGCTGAGTTGGAGCAGCTCCCTCGGGTCGGTCAGGATGTCATTGTGAAGGTCAATGTTGAGAACACGACCTCTGAGACGCGCTCAGTAAGCCTGCGCACAACAGTTCGACCAATCAACTACTGGGGCGGGCTCAGGGGCAAAGACGTGATTGCAAAAAAACTCTTTGATGAGGAGCCACTGGAAGCGGGTCAAAGTAAGTTATACTACCAAACACAGTAAGAGGTGATCTAGTTCCATAAATCTCAGTCTCAGTAAATTTCTGATACTCAGAGCAGTGTTGGCGATGGCTTTAACCCACCCCTTATTTTATATACTGAAACAGATTTAAAGGCTAGCTTGTTAGCTTCAGTATCATTAGTGTGCTAAGCTTTTGTTTATTTGTGCAGAAAGGAATTAGTCTTGTGTGTGTGGTTTATTAGCTCATTTAAATTTAAAAGGATTGGTTGAGCGAGTAATCTCAGAAAACACTTTTATTTCAGCAAATATTTGACATAAAGACTTAAGAAAATCACTGTACAGGAAGGTGGGGCAGAGACGGACAGACAAGCAGATAAATAGAAAAGAAAGAACATGGACAGAAGATAGGACAGACGCATCTCTGACTGTAATTTACATCCAACGTGATATTAGGAAGTCCTTGATCTCACTTGCCTCACCAATATATGAATTGAAAGGCTAAAGAAGATTGTAAAATTGAAACTAAAGAACATTTTAAAAACGATCATCTCCACTTGAAGTTGAAAAGTAAAAGTGAGCGATGTCTTACATGAGACTGTTGTGACAGGGTTCAATAGAATGACTCTCATCTGCAGCGAAAAGTTATGAGTTGACGGTGGCAGCAGACGACATCCTTCGGCTATGTGATGAGTCTCTCAGTATGAAGATCCTAGCTCTGTGCCATGTCCAGGGTTTCAAGGAGCCAGTGTTCCAGTCGGACGAGCTCGTCATCAAAACACCTGGCATTAAATGTTCGGTGAGCTCTGAACTTGTAAAACCTCTATTACATACCTGGAGTTAAATTTTCCTTACAGTAGGGTGGCTTTCGGCCCAATGATAAAGCTCTTGACCGCATTTTGCAGAGATTTATATGCCGGTCCAGGTTTAACTTATTTTGTGGGTTCAAAGTGAGGTCTCATCTTTCACCTTATCATCCTTGATAATATTGGACTTTTCTGGTAAGATACGCTTTACAATCTGTGCAACCGTTTACAAACTGTAATGGAAGTTCCGGTTTCGTATATTGGTAAATAGGCCTAATGATAAATATGAGAATATTTGTAACTAAACAAATGTGACAAATACCAGTACGTTCTTTCATATCAGGGGATTCAATGTTTGTGAAATGTGTGTTTTTACAAGTAATTGTGATATAGCACACTGAACGGCATGTTCAATCCATAACTTGAGGATCTCCCTTCTTATCTCAGATCATGATGTACTTGCCTTTTTATTTTCCGTTGACCCCGATCAAATTGTAGACAGCTTAACCATGTTCCCAACCCTTACAATTCCAGGGCCCTAGTGGAGCTGTGAATGCTGGTGACACTGTTGATTTTGAGATGACGCTGAAAAACCCTCTGAAGAACAAGGCCCTTACTGGCTGCAAGTTGAGGATTCAGGGAACTGTCAAGGTGGAAGATGAGCAGTTCACAGAGAAACACGCTCGTTATATGGCAGAAATCGAGTAAGAAAGCGGGTGATATTGTTTATGTTTCAAGCTGGGAGAAGAATATAAAAGAAACTGCAGAAATTAAAAAAGGAGAAATCAGTCATGGCGAAGTGCAAATAGATAGAAGGACTGACATATAAATAGATGAATGTATAAGTACATCGATATATAGATAGATAGATATGCAGATAGAGAGAGAGAGATAGATAGTTAGAACGATAGAAGATAGAGAGATAGAGAGATAGCAGACATATGGTACTTTAGCAAAAAAATTACATCAGTACTAACCAAAAGGCTGAATGTCAGCCAAGTAAATACTGGCACATTTTGTAGCCTTTTTTTTTACGTTCACAGTGACCTACAACCTGGAGAGGTCAGGACGGTGACTGTGAAGGTCAAACCCAGTTTCCTTCCCAAAAACTCCCACGAACGAGAGATCAACGTAGGCCTCGAGACTCGGGAACTGCCAGACTTCGTGGGAAATTTACATATTGATCTTAACTAGTTATAACAGAAAGAGCATCAATGTTTTAAAGGCGTATTATATGTCCTATTTATCTAAGATTTTTTTTTTATTTTATTTTTTTATCGAATGGTTTTGTTAATCGAGACATTTCCGCTTCATTTGAGGTGGATTTGGTACTATTGCCTTTTGGTCTGGGGTTTGGGGTTTTTTGTTGTTGTTGTTTTTTGTTTTTTTGTTTTTTTTTGGGGGGGTTGTTAAAATTGTTCTTATATTGTTTTGTTTATAATGCCATAACATTTTTAAATGCCTTATTTGATAACTCAGATAGTCGATATTTCCGTCCAATTATACACGAATGCCTCTTACCGATCGTCCTTTGTAAATTTTGTAATTGTGTATATTCTACAGTGATCTTGGAAGATGAATTGTAAGTAAATTTAAACACTGAATGATTTCGTAACTAAAGTAACTTTTGATTTAAGCCTTTGCTCATTTACATCACATCCGATGCAGTAAAAAATCATTTACCTGAAGCATAAATTAACATCAACTTTCGTTGATTTTGATCTGAAGAAAATACTCAGAAGAAATTTTGTATTAGGCATCGTAATTGTTGATCAAAAGTCTGTGTTCTTGAACTTAGTTTATTTCTTGATGATTCGGGATTTCACTAATGGACAACTTATGACAGATTCCGTTCTTTTTTGCATTATTAATCCCATCTTTTCAGTTTATGCTTTCATTCTTATGAGATTTAATTTAACAACCTTCCTGTGTAGATCAAAACCTCTATTTTAACACAAGTGTGAATGTAATACTAATTTCTTAAGGCAGTATTATAATAACTATGATTATTATATTTCATTAACCATAGTTACTGAGTCTTATTGCGTGTCATTGTTACACTTTCCAACTGCGAAAACACTTTTTTTTTAATCCAAAAAAAACGGTGCAAGACTGCCTGATCATTGAAGTAAAGGGCTAAAAGTCTCATTTCACTGTCCGAGCAGGATATCATTTAGAAGCCATCTTGAAGCCATCCACTATTGAGACCATTTAAAGTATTAAGACATATCAAGAAGCCTTTCGTAATGTCTATGTAGTTTTTTTTACGCTGCCTACTTGTGTATATATCTGTTGGGTAACCTTACTTTCAACCAAGTCCACGTGATGGGTTTCGATCCCTAAATTATCCCATCTTCGAGTTTGGTTTCAACCTTATTATTATGTGCATAGAATTCATTTGGTACTGTTATAACTACAGTTGTTGAAAATGAAGAAGTAATGAAACTTTCATGTTGAATTCTAGATCTTTAAATCTCTTTGATAAATACAATGCTAAGATCATCAAAGTATTGAAATTAATGTAATCAAATTTTATTATTGGTAGGGCTTTGATACTTTTCTATAATATTTTATTGATTTCTTATAATGATGATTTATTCAACTAAGGTGCCATTAATTTTTCTAGTTTATTTTTTTTTAATCTACGGACCGATCTAGTGCCTCTTAGACTTGTCACTATTGGGGCTTATGTTAAAAAATGATAATTGGTTCAGTCTTTCAAATAATTTGTAAACAGTTCGATACAGTCCTCCACTGTTACTAGAAAATACCGCTCTAATTATAGTGAATTAAATAATAAAAGTTGTGTATACTTTCATAACTTCAGTTTCTGGTCGCAGTATTCTCATAACAGAAATTTTAAATTTTGAAGAACATTATATTCATGTTTTCTATTTGCTCTAGGATATATAATAATTTACCATAATTATGGTGTTTGTTGCTTTTGTTTTCATTTAATTGGTCGTTTTCCCCAACTATTCTAACTATATCTTAATTCTTACAATCTATCTTTAACATAGGCCACTTGGTCTCATCGGCAAAAAGACGTCTCGTGATTTGTTTGGGAAATCGATGAACCGAGAATTTAGTTTGAATTTATCCTCATTTCAATAGGGAGCTTTGCAAGTTAAAAAAATTCCTTAAACGCTCATTTCGGAATCAATTATTCTACAACATAATACTCTTCCAAATGCTTCTGTGTTGGACAAAATTCATAACTTTTTAAGTAACGAACATAAATTTTTACCTATATTTCTCAAAGAACTCTTCGATAAGTGAAATTTGAGAAATATTGGTATCCGACTATTTCCGACCCTATCTTCACTATGGTTTCCAGCTAATTAAATATTATTTAAACATTGTTTAACGTGTTGTCCGCAACTTTTTGCAAGTACTCCTCTTATTTTTTAATATTTTCTATCAACGAAGCGACTAATCTGAAAAAGGATGTATCTTCTCATATTTTGATATGGTGTAATTTTGTCTTTCAGACTTTTTTATTACATATATCTGATCCGCAGCTCTGTGATATTCTTTATAAAGCATACCTATCTTTTTTGTTTGATGTTTTGGGGTTTTTTCCGGATTTTTTTTTCATTCTTTCGAATCCTTTTGTGGTCACTGAACAACCAAATTTCATTAAAAAATTTGTTTTTCCATAATAAAGAAAGATCAGCACGTTAACATGTGAAGATATCTGTGACATTTTTCGTAAATATATCAGACGAATGTAGACCCAAATTTCTACAGTCTATATTTTAACTGTGCAGCACTTTTGTATTGAATATTTGCAATAAATCTCCTTTAATATGACATTATAGTCATGTTTTTAATCATGTGCATTATATTTTCGCACGCTTTTTTTTTACCAATAAATTTATGGAATGAAAACCACAATGTTTGTAGTAAGTACATCAGATTCTAAGTTTCAAGTTTGTTTGTTTTGTTTTGTTTTGTTTTTTGTTTGCTTTTTTCTGGAATCTGTCTGCATGGCTGGGCTTGATTGGTAAAAAAACTTTGCCTTATGGATCATGTTTGGCGATAATAGCACATGATGATCTGTTTATACAATAACAAAAATCACATTTCATAAAAAAATAAACGGATAGCTTGAGTCCAGGCAGGCTAGAAACGTCTGTGAAGCCTAAAAGGCTGTGAGCATATAAAAATATAGTTTCATGTACATGTTTTTATTTTTTTGTTCTTTTTGCTCTTGTTGTTGTTGTTGTTGTTTTATTTTTTGTTTTTGGTTTTTGTTGTTGTTGTTTTTTTGTTGTTTTTTTTTGTTTTTTTTTTTTTTGGGGGGGTGTTATTATTTTTTTTTTTTTTTTTTTTTTTGGGGGGGGGATTTGCTTGCTTGTTTGTTTGTTTGTTTTTTAGGTGTCTTTCTTTTCATTTCTCTTGTTTGTGTTGTTTTTGCTTTGCTCGGAGAAAATCTGAAAATTTTTGTTTATCGCAAAAAAAAACTTGTTTCACTCCTGTCCTCTAATGAATGGATAAGACCCAATTTGTCATCGAAGCCATGCCTTCCATCGTCTGGAAATGGTTGTATAGGTGAATGTTCTCATATGCCGTGAGGAAAAGAAGAGTTTAGAAGTGCATAGGTCTCATGCATTGGCTCTAGGAGTTGTGGATCGACAGTTCTGTTTTTCATAACAAATGTTAGAACATAAATTCTCAGGAAAGTTTAGGCTAACGTGTGCGGGTGGATTCAGTGGTGATAATGATATTTTGGTGGTGGATGCTGCAATCACACATTCCCTCCAATCGAGCTTGGGTGCAGCTCTGACCAGGTGATCTTTATTTAATCTAATTCTATGTATGGGGCCTAAATTTTTAGCTAATTTATGTGCAAGAAAGCATTAAATGTGTACATTTAATTGATCTTTTTTATTACTTTTTGAAGCAAAAAACAGTTATCATCCTTTATAATATCATCGTTTAAAATATCTTCAAACCCTCCCATACATCCTCGGAGAAGTAGTCAGTCGAAAGTTATCAGATCAATAGTAACGCTAATGTAGTCGCAGCTTCTTCCCATGAAATTCCAGTAGACGTTAGCTGTAGTCATCATCACTAGTTACAACAGGTATATAACGTGCCTCCCTGTATTCAGTAGACACCTCAAAATTTTTTCTTCATGAAATAAAAAAGAGCAATTTCTATGCTTATTTTTCTTTCCATAACTTTAGGAAGATTTGCAGTGAAGACTGACCGGATAATATGTGGAATACTTAAAATTTAAAAAATAAAAAAAAAATCAGTTAGAAAGAGCAATTATAGATTTCATTAACACTAAACTGCAGATTGTTTGTGGCAGTGGTGAATGGTGCAGATTTTGGAGTCATAAAAAGAGCTTACCTGTATAATTCCTCTTCATTGAAAAAGCTTTTTTGAAAGTTACTCGATTCATGGAAGTTGGCATTAACAAACGCAATGGTTTGTTAATTGTGTGAAATTTTTATTTGAAAAGAAAAAGCAAAAGACAAAAGCCTTTAAATTTATACTGAAAAAGAAAATCATAGATTCAGCGGAGACGAAAAGGTTTGTGCTCCAAATTAATATACCGTTCATTTGTTTTGGATCAGATTAAGATCGAATGAAAATACAACCAGAACGCACTGCCTTTTTGCAAGACAGCATAAAGCCAAGCTCTCCAATTATCATTGCAGATATCTCTGTAGAACTTATGATATGTGGTTTTTCAATCCTGGAACAGTCAAAATGAGTCTTTCGCGTCCTTGATTATTGGCGTCATGAAACGTGGATCGTGTAATTTACCAATGAGAAGTCATTGAACCGAGTCTTTCCAGCGGTCTTGGAGTATTGAATGATGGAAATCGATATGAGTTTGTTGTGGAAACCGGACCTTGGAAGGGCATGCAGCGATAGGTTCCTGTTCAACTACAGAATTTAACTAGGTCACACAGTAAATTGAACTTCGCGCAAGTTCAATGACTTGAATCAAATTTATATTCGCTAACTTCTGATTCTGATTCTCTTCTTGTCCCAATTGCGCTCTTCTGTAACTTTACATATAAAGATTATGTGGATCTTATTATGAGATCATTTGCTAAGAAAGTATGTGTGGCTATGTTAGAAAGGAGGTGGGAATATTAGATCGCAAATGAGTAAGTTGCGATCACTTCTTGCCACGCAGATCAATAAACCTTTTGAAATTATTTGTGCCTTCGTGCCTGTCTTCTACTCTGTTTGATTTTCAAAAGCCTCATAACAGTCCCTATGCTCGATCTTTAAGAAACTCGTCTCCATTATCAGCTTTGCTTTCGAGTGCTTCAACGTTATATTCCTGTCTTTTTAGTTTCACTGTTTTCAGGTCGGTGCCAAGGTTACGGTAAGCGGTGTTGCTGATATTTGTTATTGTTTTTGTTGCTCTCCTTTTCTTGTTGTTGTTGTTCTTCTGCTTCTTCTTCTTCTTATTATTATTATTATTATTATTATTATTATTATTATTATTATTATTATTATTATTATTGTTGTTGTTGTTGTTGTTGTTGTTGTTGTTGTTGTTGTTGTTGTTGTTGTTGTTGTTATTATTATTATTATTATTATTATTATTATTTTTATTATTACTGATATTCCTTTTGTGTCCTGTTTCAACTTCTACGTCTTGGTTTCTTGTAATTGCTCTTTCTTTTCCTCATCCTCCTTATTCGCCTTATGTTTCTCAAGCTTCATTTTTACTTTTCCTGCAGTTCTTTGCTTTTATTTTCATTACTACTACCACTACTACTACTACTACTACTACTACTACTACTACTACCACCACCACCACCACTACTACTACTACTACTACTACTACTAATACTACTACTACTACTACTACTACTACTACTACTACTACTACTACTACTACTACTACTACTACTACTACTACTACTACTACTACTACTACTACTACTACTACTACTACTACGACTAATACTACTACTGCTGCTGCTGCTGCTATTATTATTATTATTATTATTATTATTATTATTATTATTATTATTATTATTATTATTATTATTATTATTATTATTATTATTATTATTATTATTATTATTGTTTTTGTTGTTTCTATTCTTCTTGTTTCGTTGACGTCGTGTATGAATACTCTATTTTGTGTTATTGTTCTTGATTTTTTTTTTCTGGTGCTTTTGTGGAAGCGGTGATTCTTTCCATGTTTTATAAATTTTCTTGCTACGGGTTTTATTTTTATGAGTACCTTTTTGCAATCGGTGTTGCATCTTATTTGTTTAGTTTTTTTTTACTTGATCTTTCCATCCATTGCATTGTTCATAATTCTAGAAATAACAGCTGAAGTATAGACATGACGAGGGACTAAATGTATGAAATATTATTCATAATGTCAGATAGAATTGCAGAAATTTAATCCAAACAGATTACAGGAATTACAGAAAGATTTATTCTGCAGACCTGTCACGTCAAAGTTGCTTATTCTGACGCTTGTGTTTTAGATTCACTCGATTTATTTTGTTTTCGTAGACACATTAATGTTGATTAAGCTAATTTATTTTAATTTCTTGCACTTTATCTTTTACATCCATTTAAAACTTTTTCACATAAATATTCTCAATCTAAATGTCTGCTTTAACTTACAGCTTTGTGTTAGCAGCGCTATGTAGTTAGATTTCTAGCTGTTCCCATATATTAATGTTTAGCCAGCTTTGGTTCCTCAAAGATAGTTTAAGATAGTAAAAAAAGAATAGCTGACATTTAATAACCATATTAGACTCCTTTCTCGCAGCAATTAGCATGGGTAAATGAGATCTAGCTATTACTTTGCCCTGTATTCTTACTTTTCTTTCATGTATCCATATCTTTGATCAGAGCAACATTCCTCATTGTCACAGACGCTGGTACAAATTTGAATACCAACATTCTCTCAATCGACGCTATCAAAAGCATTTACATTGACGAAGTTAAGCACAATTGAAAGCACCAAGGTTTTTAGTCTTGCTAATTAGTTCGCATTTAGTCTATTGTGTCGAAAGCTTCCTTGTTTTTCTCTATGTCAACCATCCACTATTGTCTCAGCTTAATCAAGTATGATTCTTAAAAAAAAAACGTATCTGCAACTGAGAGAAGCAATGTTCGTTTGCCATAATATGCCATATCCTGTCTGTGGCATCTTAATCAATTTTTTGGTAAAGTTCCAGATCATTATGATTGTGGGAATAACTATCTATCAATATCATCATGTTGACTTGTTTACACATGGACAGATTTATCATCCACATACAAACAAAATAATTCTAAGTTTATTTGAGGAAGTCATAAAACTTTTTGGTGTGTATTATTTGCCTTTTTTATATTTTTAATGCATCGTTTAACCCTATTTTTTTAAGAGAGCGCCAGTGAATCAAAACCATGTCAATTTATCGAGAATTACGGAGAGGCCCAGTTACCGCTGTGGGGAGGCCAGGCCGAAATTATGGTTTGTCAACGCCATCCAATTCCAGAAGGCGCACAGACACAATCTTAGGACGCCTGCGCTTGCGTCGTGAAAACATGCGCAGTAGACGATGTTACTCTTTACCAAATAGAAGGAGACCACGCCCTCGCCCCGAATCACGTGATAGAAGGCGAGAAGTTTCATCAGAGATTGTCAATGATACTGACAAAGAAGAAATAGAAGAACTGGAAAAGGAACTGGAGGAGGAAAAGGGTAGGTCGATTTTCTAGTGGGACAATTTTTTCACTATTGACATCGTTAAAGCCTTCATTGATATTTTTATTTTACAAAGGCTCTGGTGAGAAAGAAGTATGATAACGATAATTGTAAACATCGCCAGGAGTTTCATCATAACCATCATCACGATCATCTTCACATACATCAGCAGCAACAACATCAGTATCAGCATCCTCGTCATAAATATCACCATCATCAAGAAACGGCCGCGTAATTGGTCATCAAACATGCGAATTTCAGAGAATGTTCGTAGCGAGTTGGAACCTAACTATGATTTTGGGGCTTTATTGTATTAATTTTTAAAGCATGATCTTTCAAATAATAAATCAAATCATCATCAGGGGTAGCGCCGTTGTCATCATCATCAAGGATCATCTAAATTGTCATTGCCCAGATTGAAAATCACCATTATTATTATTTTTTTAAAATTATCAACCCTCTCCTTGTGGCATTCACCTTCAGTTTGGTCTTTTCATGGGTTCAAGTCATCTTAATCTGTATCTAAAACTCCTAATTCTTCTCATTATTCATTGCTATGTTTATTTTCGGTCTCATATTGTCAGTTACTGCAAATTCATAAATCTTCGAATTTTGTAGGACATTCAAACAGTGGTGTAGGTCATATTTTTCAACGGTGATCGATTTATTAATTAATTTCTTAATTTTTTTTTTGCACTCACATAATTTTTTTTTAATTCGTGAAGTTTATGATTAAACATTTAAAGAGATAACATGGGGGTTGGTTGGGAAGTAAATGGACTCAGAATCAATTGGTGATTTAGGTAATAAAAAAAAAAAAAAAAAGATTATGGAAAGGGCGCAAGGAACAAAATATTCCTATCTATCTGATTGTTACACGAAGTTTATGATTTTAAACAAGAAGCATAACTCTTGATGAACATTGATATAGCGTTCAGTAACTACAGATCTAGATTGTGTCTGTTTTCTAATGGTGTGATCTTGGAAATACTCGCATTTCGTTGTTCTTGGCCAGCGGTTCATGAAATGTTTATTAAGTTCGTTTAGTATTCTGTTAAAATGACTAATTTTCAAATCTCTGAGTAAATTACAAGAGATCAGTGTTAGTGCCGCGAACCAGTACGTTAAATTATAACAAAGTCTTTTCTAATGCTTGTCCATGTCTGCATTAAATCTCATCGGTTACACAGTTATCATAATGATTTCAATATTTTCTTTTTAAAGCGGCTTTTATTTTCTCTTATATTAGAGAATTCTCGTATAGATGAGGCAACACTGGCCAGACTCAAGGAAGAATGCTTGGTTGTGGAGGACATTGAGTTGCACGTGAAAGAGAACGCTGAAAAGCATCACGCTGACCTGTTTGAGTGCACGGACCGAGACAATGACCCTCAGCTGGTGGTGCGCAGAGGTCAAGAGTTCAAGCTCACCTTGACCTTCCAGCGACCTTGGAGTAGTAAAGATGATGATATGTATCTCGTATTCACATTAGGTGCGCTATGATTTGTAGCCTTACAATTGACTGCAATCGCAATTTTTCTTAATTATTTTTTGTATTTAGTTGTTTTGTTCACAACTTTTGCCTTTAGAAATAAGTTAACTTGAGAAGACGATGCGAAATAACTTGGTATGAAAGTTGTAGTGGCGCTTGAGTGTAGAGGCCTAGAGGGTATGGTTTAGAAACACGAAATTCATTTCCAATATATGACGTTAATGATATTCTCAAATTCAATATTCTGGAAACATTTACTACACTATATGAAGACAATGAGGCATATTAGTTAGAAAACCAGCGACGCAGTTACGTAATATGCCTGTTGTGCTTTGTCAACTCTGTTTTCTGAAATTGAGCATACAAGTGTGGTGCTACTGGTCAAACATGTGTGATTTTTATACTCTCCTTTATGATGGAGGGAATGTATTATGTTAGATAAGCTTTTTCTTAACCACAGAGAAGGATAGTATTAAAAGCAATGACATTTAAAAATAATACCTGGTTAACAGCATCAGTTTTGTCGTTCAAGTTCTTAAAATATCAGGAAAAAAATTTCAAAACTCGTAGATATTTTTCAAAGTATTTTATTTGAGAATCATTGTTTTCCTGTCTGTTGCAGTTTTATATGAATAATAATTATAAGGATATTCAGGGTGAGAAAGTAAGAAAATTGTTTACGCTTTACAGGCGATGAGCCCAACACCAGAAAGGGAACTTATGCTGAAATGAAACTAGAGGAAGGAAAAGATACAAGCTACATGGTGAGCGGATTTGTCATGAATTTAGCTCACGCCTTTGCGAATATTTTTGACTTTTGCAGTTTTTCCTTTTTAATTTTTTTAATGCGATAATGTTGATCTTTTTATCCATAAAGTGGGCCATCCCAATCTAAATCGGCATATACTTTTTTTAATCATCGGCTTGTTCTATATTACAAACACAGTAACAGATTTATATTACCTTACCTCAAACAAGAATAACGTCCGAAAACAGGACCATTTTAGCTTAACTTTTCTCTTCATTATTCCGGCAGCCCATGGTAACCCTCAGCCTGATCAAAGATCTATTTTTAAAACCTCAGAGCTGTGTCTCCAATATATTTTGTTCTTTGTTCTAGACGGGAGATACAGAAAGCAAGGAATGGGGCGCCCGTATCTTGTCTCAGTCAGACAACACCCTCACTGTAGGAGTCTACTCTCCACCTGATGCTATCATTGGGGAGTGGGAGTACGCCGTACGCACGGTCAAGGTCAAGGGCGGCAAGGACGAGAACTATGAGTGCGAGGGTAGTGAGGAGGTCATCATATTGTTGAACCCTTGGTGTCAAGGTTAGTAACTACGTGTGCGGTTAAGGCTTATAATCTGCACAACAGTTTTATGATATTAGTTTGATTATTTCACTATTATCATAATTATGCACCATAAAATTAATCTATTTTTTCCTCCTCCTCTTCGTTTAGTTTGTAACCATGTCTTTGTTCTTCTAGCTTTCCTTTTCTTTTCTATAACCGTTTTTGTCTTGTTTTGTTATCAGGCAAAAGGCAGCTTGTATTGCGTTCGGAATCTTTTCATCATAGATTTTCAATTAACTTTGCTTTTGGAACCAGATGACCAAGTGTACATGAAGGAGACCGGCGACTTGAAGGAGTATATCTCTAACGAGATAGGCCTGGTCTTCAGCGGCAGCTACAGAAACATTGAGACGAAACCTTGGGATTACGGCCAGGTAGTATTTTGAGAGATGAATAGTATAACGACCGACGTACCTATCAGATATAAAGTGGTTGCAATGCATTTATTCTTTCCGATATTTCCTGAAGACAATACGCCATGAAACTCATCAATCATGTCTCAATTGGATCGGATTTCAGCGATAAAAGAGTACCATGATGTCTGCATGTTTCAAATTAGCAAAGTATGAAATGATCTAAGGTGGCGTGAATATGAATACCTTCATACACGTTTTCTGTAAACCATAACTTTATATGTATGAAGTGTTTTTTTGTATCACCGATGCGATGATGATTATTATCAATTACCGGTACTAAATAACACTTATTTGGTCGATTTGATGGTTGGTATTTGAACCCCCATTAACCAACAATACATATTTTTTTTAATTTGAATGGGACTTTATGAGAGCCTCAAAAATTGTAAGTGCCCCAAATTTAGAAGCAAGTGATGCACCTGCCCATTGGTTCTCAAGTTAAACAAAGAATAAATTGGTTTAGCTTTCACTTTAAAGTTAATTGATCGAAAGTTATCTTTTTTCTTTAAAGGTTCCTTGTCCAATTTGATTTTTTTTTTTTTAATAAATGTGTTCTCAGTTTCAACCAGGCGTTCTTGAGGCAAGTCTTCATATTCTACGCAAGGCAAACGGTAATAAGATTTCTTCCAACATGGGAGACCCAGTGTACATCTCAAGAGCTCTCTCTAAAATAGTAAGTTGAAAGATAGATTAAAATTGGATATCATGTCAAATGTACAATAACCTGCACTCAAATGAGGATGTTTGCCTTTCATAGAAGTCTAAAGTCTAACTGATCAAAATAAGAGATATAAACTCTCAATTACTGGTCTGACTTGATATCAAAACGGCGTTTGATATTTTACTTTTGCAAGGTATAGAATAAATATAAGTTGACAAGAAGTTAATACTTAGACAGGAGAAAAAGAAGGAGGTGGAACAGGGAGACAAACTTAAAAGCAGATAGAAGAGACACAATTGCAGGCCTCTGAGAGAGAGAGAGAGAGAGAGAGAGAGAGAGAGAGAGAGAGAGAGAGAGAGAGAGAGAGAGAGAGAGAGAGAGAGAGAGAGAGAGAGAGAGAGAGAGAGAGAGAGAGAGAGAGAGAGAGAGAGAGAGATTCAGGCATTTAGATACAAATAAATAAATTTTTTTACAAATCTAAGAATGCATATGGTAGGAGGTGTAACATGACTATCAAAATTAAACCAGACTTTTTTGAAATGTGTGCTCTAGTTGAACAACTGCGACGATAATGGCGTCCTCATGGGACGCTGGGATGGTAACTATGGTGACGGTACTAAACCTCTGTCGTGGCGTGGGAGTGCACCAATCATCAAGCAGTATATGAAAACTGGTCAGCCAGTGAAGTATGGACAGTGCTGGGTGTTTAGCCATCTCTTGACCACTGGTAATTTCTATGTCTGTTAACTCACTCTCCATTGCTATTTCGGACTAGTCAGATTTCTGATAACAATGTCTTCCAGTGTTAGTTCTATCATTATGCTCAAAAATTCCTTACAGATTCTTCGCCACTATCCCGTTTTATTTCTCAAACATTTATTGCCTTTTTTCTCGAGGTTTTGTTTTTCCCATTCTTCAAAATCTTTCTTTGAGAAATTTATTTTCCATGAAAGAAAAAGCTTTCTAAAATCTAAACCATTGAATTTCGTGTGTAAGTTAATGCGATATAATGATGAGTCTAAGTACAATCATGATCTAAGATGAGGGAAGAATGATCGTGATACCGGTGCTACTCCTATATACTGAGATAAGGATTATTATGATGTTGATGGTAGTGCACCGTTAAAATTTGGTTACTCTGAGAACAACAAAATTTTGTCTTCTGCCAGTTGCCCGTGCACTTGGTCTGCCGTGCCGCAGTGTGACTAACTTCTCCTCTGCGCATGACACAGATCTTTCCATGACTTCAGATAAATATGTCGATGACGACGGTAATGATGTTCCTCAGAAAAACAATGACTCCGTTTGGTAAGATGAGTCTTGATATTGAAGCTTATCTTGTGTAATTAGTGTGACACAAAGAAACATAAGAAGAGAACACATTAAGAGTACAAATTTTTTTTTATTCTGTAACTGTTATAATTATCTTCCTTTGAAACATAATAAAATGAAATGAGTTCAAATTAACGTTTTCTTGATGACGACACCGACAAGGGTACCAGATACGAATCATGTAAGCAAGGAGTTTACGATAAGTATTTTGCTTTCTCAGTCATGTTCGTTTAGATATTCATCAAAATTATTTTTAATATTAATAGCAATATCTACCGAAGATTTATTGGAAATACTTTTTTTGGCAAAGCAGGGGCATCAATGTAAAAATTTCTGATAAAATACAACTTGCATAGTAAATAAGGCATACGGTCCATCTATAGCAATGTTAAATAGATAACAAATATCTTTGTGGTGTGATGTTTTTGATGCCATGCTTTAATGCGGATATCTCGGTGTTTCGGTGTTTTATAATTGATAACTAGCAATTTGATATGTTTAAGTGACGTTTATCAGTAAATTAACTCTTTATGAACAATGTTTTTATGATGTAGCAACATGCCAGTGATAATCATAGGATTAAACAATTCATCATGATATTTTCACTGTTTCTGGTCTTTACAAATTGATATGTTCTGACTGCACGTGAACTGCATTCAAAAATAGTATTATGTCGCTTAAGAAATTAAAAAGATTGTTACAGTTTACTTCTAACGCTCTTGCATATTCAGGAATTTCCATGTTTGGAACGAAGTGTGGATCTTACGTCCGGACTTGGACAAGAGAACGAGGCTTACGGGGAAATATGGCGGTTGGCATGCTGTGGACGCTACGCCACAGGAACGTAGTGACTGTAAGTCTCGAACCACCCATAGCACACTTGATTTTGAAATCGATGCTTATA
Source organism: Elysia crispata (assembly GCA_033675545.1). Classification (NCBI taxonomy): domain Eukaryota; kingdom Metazoa; phylum Mollusca; class Gastropoda; family Plakobranchidae; genus Elysia; species Elysia crispata. The sequence continues at coordinate 599,456 of JAWDGP010006193.1, read as the reverse complement.
ACTTAAAATGTGGCTCAAAGAATGTTTTCATGGAACGCTCATCAGAATGAATATGTTCTAATATCTGGGCAGTGTCTACCTGGCCTTTTTTGTCTATTTGGAACCAGAGACTCCTTTGAATATTCTAAACGGCTCCATTAGAGACAAAATTTATCACTGCATTACTCCTTCTCTCCTTCTTTTTCTCCAAATTTTTCTCCTCCTCCTGCTTCTCCTTTTTCTTTTTCTTTATTCAGTTTTATTTTTTGGGGGGAGGGGAAGTTTTTTGTTTTTGTTTTGTTTTGTTTTTCCATTTTTTGCCTTTGTTTTGTCTTGCAATGATACAAGGAGCAGATTGACTTTCAAAGGAAAGAGTCTGAAAGCTCGTGGAGAGTTTTTCAGGCAATATGAACCTTAGAGCTTAGAGCATATTTTTTTATCCTTCCCTTCCACAAACTTGAAAAAGAGTTTCCTTATTTCTCCAGCCGTGTTCCAGTGCGGCCCTTCTCCCTTAGCTGCTGTCAAAGAGGGAGATGTTCACATTGGCTATGATACAAAGTTCGTCTTTGGTGAGGTCAATGCGGACGTTTGTACCTGGAAAGATGGAAATCCACCAAAGTTGATCAGCAGGAGTTCAAACCGGTAACAGAGAGAGAGAAAGGAAGAGTGAGAGAGAGAGAGAGAGAGAGAGAGAGAGAGAGAGAGAGAGAGAGAGAGAGAGAGAGAGAGACCTGTAAAATGTGTCTTTAAAAAATTTTTAAAATATAGGATGCTAGAAAGAACACTTTGGTGTAAATGAGTTTAACATAGGCTAGAGGAAGAGGTCTGCGTCGAATTTGCCTGTTGTCCAGGTATGCATGATCTGTCCTGAATTCGATTGAAGTTTCTGATATGAAGATAGGCTTAAGTGGTGACTGTAGCATCCGAATCAGTCTTTACTTGTCTGAGGAATGGTATTTTACCAAGAAGTGCATATCGCCGCCCGGAATCATAAAAATGATTACTCATTACCTTTACTTAATCGTCATTCTTTTTGGAATATGGTCCTTTTATGGGATCGTTTAGGAATATAATTATACTTTTCTCAGAAAACGAGGATGAAATGAACCATACAATCCCTTGTTTGAGATGGACTGGATATTTCCAAATGTTGATCATTAGCTTCCTGAACTTGGATCATCGATCAGAGGCAGCATAGTAGAATAATGAGCAAAGATCCTTCATATGAAAAGATAATCACGAGAAAAAAATTGCTTAAAATCGTTAAAATCGATAATGAAGTTTAAACAACTTGTACATAAATAGACGGGTGGAGATAGGCTGATGCTGCTCTGACGTGCAGTAAGCATAAAATGAACCTCAGGCAACAATCTAAAGAAAGTCGAGGTGTCCAGTAGCCGCTAGAATGTTGGGTTTATGTTTTTTTCTAATTATGCTAGAACTATCCTGTTTATATCAAGCTCATTGAATTTTGAAATAACATGGCTTAGCTGTGGATCTGTGGCTAATCTATGGCCTGGGAATCTCCTGGTCGGCACAGAATGAACTGCTGTAAGGCAATAAATATCATGATGAGATTGCATAGCAGTCTTTCCTCGCACTGCTTCATCATTTGAATTTCCCAGGGAAGCTTAAAACTAAGTGATAACCGAAATGTTATTCGCTATGTCAAAATATTTTCTTTTAAATAGGTTAAGAAACTTTGAGAATAAAATGTACCCCGAGCGTTAATTTCGTATTATCTCCCACTCATTCTTCTGTTTGGCTGGTCAGTATTGGTCAGAAGATCAGCACAAAGTTCCCCAATGGCGGATCCTGTGGCTATTACCGCGGATCAGACAAAGGTGTCAGACTTGATGTCACCGATCTCTACAAATATCCTGAAGGTGAGGCTTTTTTTTTTATGAAAAACCTTAAAGCTGTTGTGGTATCATTAGTTTCTTTCCGACGCGACTTCCTCTTTTAATATCACCATCACCTGTTTCTCTCGTCTCCGCCATTATTCTTCCCTGATAAGGATATCCGTGACTCATGCTTCTTGTTCAGTTCATAGCGTTGCTGCTCAATCATGAAAGGAGTTGCTTTTTCTTCATTTGCAAGTCTTATGTCAAGAGTCCCTACTTTCAAAACAGGCGCATATTCTTGATAAAGAGACTGTGTTTTCGTTTCTTTTGTTGCTCAACTATATGATAATTCTTTTGTGTAAGCTTTCGAGAGTATAAAATTGGATACGCTTCTGTAACAAGATATTAATTTTGTTGACAACCTTTCCGTTAGGTTCTGCGTCTGAGAGGGAGGTGGTTGAGAAAGCAACAAGCAGAGGCAAACTGGGCCACCTTCTGGATGACAATAAATCGGTATGAACCAAATGAAATATTGTTTGTAGATATCTAAATGCTACACAAAATGGATAGCTTATAAGATTAAATCGGTGTAGATTTCAATTTTTCTGCAAGTCAGAAATCTGTCAAATTTGTGAGGTCCTGACTTTTTATATCCTGAAATCAACTTCATCCTTTTCCTTGTACCCCCTAGGGTGTGGAGATCTCCATCTATGACTTTGATAAACAACCCCGCGTTGGTGAGGATATCATTGTCAAGGTCAAGGTGAAGAACACGTCTTCCGAAAAACGAAGCGTGCGTCTGCGGACAACAGTCCAAGCAACCAACTACTGGGGCGGCCTCATAGGCAACAAGAAGGTTGCAACCAAGCTTTACAGCCAAGACTTTTTGGGCCAGGGACTAAGTATGGTCAAGCTTTAGATCGTCGCATGACAAATATTGATAATAATATTTGCGAAGTTGTCGTGGCCTGATACTTCAATGTTTAACGAGAACAAAATCATAATTGAGAATGAATGTAATTTTGAGAAAGTAATCCTGGCGTATTTTTTTTTTTATGTATTCATGCATGAAGTATTGTTGAATGTAAGGCAAAAGAAATCCCCTTTCACGGAGAGGAAAATGGCATCTTCTTCTTCTTTGCAATTACTAGGTTATTTACACGAGCTTGTCAAATAGGTTAATTTTATCAAGCGATGTCAAGATGGTGCTAGGCTTGACAACCTAATTCTAACATGATGACACAGGCAAATTAGATTCATTTTTTTTATAGTCATGTCTTTCATTCAAGGTTCATGATTGTATTGAAGAAGTATATCTGTGTCACAGAAGTATGATCTAATTATATTTTTGTTCCCTAGTCAAAGTCTACGAATTGACTGTAGATGGAGACGACATTGTCCGCCTGTGTGATGATTCACTGAGCATGAAGATTGGAGCCATCTGCAAGGTCCAAGGCTTCACAGAACCGGCCTTCGAGTCTTCAGAGCTGGTGGTGAAAACGCCTGGAATCAAATGCACTGTGAGCTCAAACAGCACGCTTTGGGTGGAATGAGATTTCCTGAAGTCATTATAGAATTGATAACAATAACAGTGAGGGCCAAAAGTACGGACGAGGGTTGGCAGATGATAAGGAAATATATATATATATATATATATATATATATATATATATATATATATATATATATATATAAAGGGAGGGAATGGGGATGTACTTTTGGAGATGGGATATGATGATTGAAATCAGCTGTAAAAAAGTTATGTCAAATTTTTCTGGTTGTTTTATGGTGCACTAAGTACATCTTTTCAATTATTTTGTCTAATATTAATTGTAGCTATGAGTAGGCTACATTGACACAATAACATGATACATTCAGGTATTGGTATACTCTGTGCTACAGGGTGACAAATTTACGGGAAATGCTTCTTTTTAGGCCGTATCTAACTAGAAAAGATAGCGAAAAGTATTGTAATGTCAAAAGAAATGGGAAACTGATTTTCTCAGGTGAAATATTGTTGTGTTGCAGAAAACCAGTGCAAGCAGCAAAAAAAGCCCCTCTCTCTCTTTCTCTCTCTCTCTCTCTCTCTCTCTCTCTCTCTCTCTCTCTCTCTCTCTCACTCTCTTTCTTTCTCTCTCTCTCACTCTTTCTTTCTCTCTCTATCTATCTATCTATTATTCTCATGTGTTCAACTCTAGGGTCCCGAGGGTAAAGTAGGAGCAGACGAAGAGTTTGAGGTAGAAGTGACCCTCAAGAATCCCTTACCCAAAAAGTCTTTGACTGGCTGCAAACTGGAGATCGCGGGATCTATTGAAGTGACCGGCGGAGGATTTCAGGAGAAACATGGGATTTTCATAAAACACATTGGGTGAGTAGAGAGTCGCCATGCCAATGACACTCAAGTGAGAAAGGGGATTCCATAATGTACATTGTTGGGTGTGCGAGACAGAGAGAGGGCGAGAGGGAGAGAGAGAGAGAGAGAGAGAGAGAGAGAGAGAGAGAGAGAGAGAGAGAGAGAGAGAGAGAGAGAGAGAGAGAGAGAGAGAGAGAGATGTAACCTGTATTACAGGGAGAGAGAAAAATAACTCTTTTGTTTTGGTTTTGGGTTGTTGTTTTTTTTTATTATATTCATTCTATTAAATTTATTTAAAAACCCTTCTAAACTCATATAATTAGGCTATGAGAGTACACCAAAGTGCCGTGTGGCAATTTTGGCTTCCTTTTTCATACCTGATAATGAGCTTTTGAGAAGAATTTATAAAAAGATATGGATTTGAATGAATAAATCAGTTACTATTCTTATTTACTAATTAAATTTGTTGGAAGCTGATAGTGCATCAGTAAAAATATCAGGTTTCAGCCATTGCACATGGGCAATAACATGAAACATAAAACCCTCGGACATCATTGTTCAAAAGGGAAAAGCAGGAGCCTATTACATTTTCTATGTTGAATTGTAAGGTGTTATTGAACCACAATATTTAAAACAAAATAACTCACTTAATGACATAAAAAATAGTCCCATGTCATTTCTTATCTTCTACATATATAAAAAAGTGCATAAAAAACGCAATTTCTTCCTTTCCTGAATTTTTTATAATAGTTTTTGAACTCACTTATGTTGTATCTAGAAATAATTGAATACCAGGACAAGCTCTTCATAAAAATCATTTTCTTAACAGTGAGATAAAAAGAGGTGACTTAAAGGCTTTCAAGATCAAGATCAAACCAACCACACTACCGCGGAAGTCAAAGGACAGAGAGCTGAACTTAGGGATGGCTTCTAACGAGTTGCCAGATTTTGTAGGAAATCTGCACATTGAACTTAAGTAATTAATCTGGAAATCTGTAAACTAAAGAATTCATACACGGCAACATGTATTATTTTTTAATTAATTTTATTAGACTTTTGAGGAATTGTAATTCACAATGACCAAATATTTTAAATTTTGTTTTCTTTTTTCAGTTTACATTTAATCATGATTTTCCTCTATACTTTTGTGCTATGATCAATTTATTCACAATTTTTATACATATGTAATAATTTAAATATAAGAACTCAGATTTTCATTGCTGGTACTTTAAAATCTTCCCATTTTCTCTTTACTTCTTTAATGAGATATAGTTTCATCTTTAACTGATCACAATACATGTTTATGCCATTCAATTCGCAGCCACGGCAAGGATACAAAATACATGTATTTTGACATTTTTTGTTCAGATTAGCTCATCTTTCAATTTAGGTCACCCAAATATGTGATTTGGGAAGACAATATAGTGATTAAATTACATTGAAGGAAGGTGCACAAGAGCTTACTATCCGTTTCCATCACCAATTTTAAAAATGTTTGTGATTTTCACTTAGTCTCTCTCTTCCTCATACTAATTTAAAGGAAGCTTTCAGGGTATAAAAATACTAAGAGGTACACTTAAGTTGATCTGCTTTTGTAAAAAGGCTTAGATGTAAAAAGGTTTACTTCAGTACAGTAGCAAAATTTTAGTAAGTTCCAGTGATCCATAAATTCGATGTCTACGGAATCATTGTGAAAAAACATTTAAAGGTCACTAGCTTAGTTAATCTGTATTAAGAGTGAAGAACTGAGATATATATCTTCATCACTGACAATAAATGCTTAAATATGGCCATATGAACTTTTCTAAGCTGTATGAAAATCTTAAATTTTAAAAAAGCTTGGGGAGGGAGTGTTCAGAAAATCGTTTTACTCTTGATTTCAACGCATGAGTCCCATATTTTGTATACTTTTGTTCAATAAAGTTTTATTTCTTTACTTCTTCAAAGAATAGAAACATCAGTTTGTGCTAATTAGTATTAAAAGAGATCATTGTCACTTTTTTTTTTTTTTTTTGTTCTTTCCTTTAGATTATATTTGAGGCTTTATTTTTTTTTTTAAGTTAAAGCCACCTTTTCGCCCAGACAAAACGTGAGACATTCAACAAACAATTCAAACAAAAAAAAAATGCAAAATACACTTATTGGTCTCGTTTACTCCATGCATTTAATGAACCATTAGTTGATAAGATGAGGACAGTAAGGATCATGGCAAGGCAAAAATAAAAAATTTCACCAGCCCCCCGCCCATTCAGTTCAAATCCCTTCAACCTCATCTTTCGGAAACACTAGAATTAAACCAGGAAAAAAGAACCTTACAAGTGTCATACAAAACTTATATTTTTTTGTTACTGAACAGTGATGACCATCAGTAATAATAATAATATTACATAGTAATACAAGCTATTATTTCATTACACAGGCAAATGTGATTCATATATTTCATTTGGGGATTATATGCAAATATACTCATCATGAACAATAGCAACATCAACAACGATACTAAGAACAATAACAATAATAATAATAATAATAATAATAATAATAATAATAATAATAATAATAATAATAATAATAATAATAGCAGTAGCAGTAGCAATAGCAGTAGTAGTAGTAGTAGTAGTAGTAGTAGTAGTAGTAGTAGTAGTAGTAGTAGTAGTAGTAGTAGTAGTAGTAGTAGTAGTAGTAGTAGTAGTAGTAGTAGTAGTAGTAGTAGTAGTAGTAGTAATAGTAATGGTGGTGGTGGTAGTAGTAGTGGTAGTAGTAGTAGTAGAAGTAGTAGCAATGTAGTTGTGGTGGTAGTAGTAGCAGCAGCAGTTGTAGTAGTAGTAGTAGTAGTAGTAGTAGTAGTAGTAGTAGTAGTAGTAGTAGTAGTAGTAGTAGTAGTAGTAGTAGTAGTAGTAGTAGTAGTAGTAGTAGTAGTAGTAGCAGTAATATAGTTGTTGTGGCAGCAGCAGCAGTAGTAGTAGTAGTAGTAACAGTCGAAATAAAGAAACTAAAAAAAAATAGAAAGAAGAAAAAGAATTACAACAACAATAATACTAATAAGAATGATGATGATGTAAAAAAATAAATTTCAAGCCCTTTATCTTTCGAATTTACACACAAAAAATTCTGCAAGATGCACACACAATTTTTAGAAAAGGAATCATTTTCAACATATCCGGTATGTATGCCTCAGCAATCATAATAAAGAGGGGATTTATATATTCATCTATAGAGGGGAAAAAATTTGTATCTGACGCTTTCTCTCAGGGAACTATTAAATGATTTCGACCACTAAATTATTCAGCGTTGAAAATAATTGAATTTGTTGTTAACAGTACATACTCATGTAAGTCCTACAATTTGCTCATATATTTCTATAAAAAAATTTAAATCTCGCACAAAAGAAGGAAATATAATCAATTTTTAGAATTAGCAGTTTTGAAAATTATCAGTAGACTAGACTGCAATTTTGAATCACATTCATTGGGGGGGGGGGGGAGAGGAGAGTAAATGATTCAAACAGAGGTGTTTTAAGCCATTTTCAATATAATATTAGCTGCCAAAGATTATAAGGCCTAGCTTGAAGTCAAAGTAATAGCTAAAGTCAATTTTTTTGTCTCTGAATTTCTTTTTTCTTTTGCTTTGTGTTTTTATGGGTTGGTTTTTTGTGGTTTTTTTTTCAGATATCCTTAAGAAGGTTTAATTCTATCTTTTTTTATATAAAATCTAGTTTTAAAAGACCAGAAAACTTTCTTCACTAAAACAAAAGAAAACATCACTGACAATTAATAAGAAAGCTAAAATGGTTATATTTAGTCTTTAAACTTTGATCCACATTGCCTTTAAATCTATAAAATATGAAGTGTAAAGCTAATTATAATGCGACAATAATGATTCTACTCTGGAATATTCTTTTCTGATTGATCATACTGGTGATTTGTGTAACTATAAGGAAAGGGTTGTTGACTTCAGTGATGTGCAGCTTCATAAAGAAAGAGGATACATTTCATTTGAAGTGTTTTAAATGAGCAGAAATGGATCCAGATTGACAGCATGAAAGAATTGCATGACTTTTTAAAAAAAAAAAAAAAAGAAAATATGTTTGCTTTCCATAATCATCTTTTTATAGGTGAGGTACAAAATTCAAAAGTGGAAAAGGAGTTTGATTTGGATGGTTATGAAACCTGAGGCTCTTAGACAACATATGGTTGAATTGGTCCAAAGTGAGAACAGTAAGAACTGAGCGAGATAGATCTGTCTGCAATATGTAAGATACGTGCATCAAGCTTTCAAAAATTTTATATGGAACTTTTAAATTAAATCTATATAATTTTAACAAAAAATAATTATTTTTTTTCTTTATTGTTGTTGTAAAATGTACTGAAATTTTTCTGTAAGCAACTCTTGCCGCTTGCCAAAGAGTTGAAACAAATTGACTTCAGACATTTTTTAAGTAAAACCAGCTGAATATCACTTATAACTTTTTTAAAGAATTCTTAGCTATCAGCAATATGTTATCCAAGAATCAATTGCTCTTATGTCACTTGAACTGGTATCTTCTTGCAATTTTATGAGCAACCAAGCCTGAGCTTTAGGTATACAATTATATTTTTTTCCTTTTAAAGAGGTTGCTTGCAATTGAATCTTAAAGAACATTTTTATAACAAATTTCATTTTAAGCTAAGAAAAAAAAATACCTTAAATGGTATTTGCTCTAACTGTTTTAACTGTCATTGAGTTCCACCCTTTCAATTGTGACGTGTTAAGATTTAAGCTTCACAGAAAATCTAGGATCTAGACAAAATTACTTACAAATCAATGTCTACCTAGATTGTGTTGAAATGACTTTCTATATGCACATTTGGGTCTAGTGTGAGATCAATATTGTATTTATGTTAGTTCTTACAGCATTGACAAAATACCTTTTCAAATTATTTATGCAAACATCAGTAATGGTTCAGCAATAAAGCATAACTGCAGGATGAATACTTATTGCAGTAAAATAAGATTGCTTTGTTGGTTAAGCTAAGATATTATTAATCTCTCACATTAGGTTGCAGGATCAGTCTCATGTAAGTTAAATCTTACTTTCCCTGCCTTTTTAGGAAGATAATGGGTGATTGCATCTTTGATGTGGGATCACATGAATTATGTGTCATCTATGAATTTTTGCAGAAAAGTGGGTGAATTATAAAAAGGTTTGACATTTAATTTATATTGTTTTTGTGTGGTTGTTTGCTGGATATCATATTTTGCACACTAACTGTCAACATCAAGCATAAAATAATATAGATCTGATAAGCAAGGCTTCTGCAAGATAAAGATATTTTTATAAACTTATGGTAAATCTATGAAAAGCTCCATTTTAGCACTCTATTCCAGTACACGTGCAGAGGTTAGGATGTTATGTTTGTGTTTTCATAGCAACAATGACTGTCATTTTATTATTTAAAAAATAAACCTGAATTGATTTGCAAGATCGATGTAAACTTAAAATTAAACGTGTGTGTTAAATATAGCAAAAGATGAATGTTTTGTAATTATGGTAAGTATGGTATTAGTTAAGAGTTTCTTGGCCGAGAATGATTTTTTTTTTTTAATTTCATTTGAGAAGCTATTGAACAATGTGCATCAATGAAAAGAAATTCAATTTGGGCATAATTATGCCTCCTTGTAATAGAAATGCCAAATTAAGATGTGATGATCATTGGGTAAGTACTTGGTAAAAGATCTTTGGTAGTTTTGTGTGGGAAAACATAATTTAAAAAAAGTTTGGCTTTTTGTCCACATTGTAAGTTTCTGATGCTTTTGTGAAAATATGAATTGACAAAATGTAGCAATGTAACCATATAAGCAAATAAAATAGCACACAGATAAAATGAAAAATAGATAAAATGAAAAGTAAACAATCTCATATCTAAACTTATTTCTACTCAACTCAACATGCAAGAGAATTTATAATTATTATTAATTTGCAATTTGGCTGCAGTAGCAGATCAGAAAAGGATCTTGGTTTGCTGCACACAAAACAAATACCTCCTTACACTCACTAAACAACCTTTTAAGCTGTCAATCTTTCAGTTCTATCTTGTTTATCATACATAAGAAATTGAACAAAATTGCTTTATCAAGTGTATTGTAGTGCCATTGCACTACTCAAAAACTGGCCAAGTCTACATATTTTAGCTTTAATTTGTAAATTGGTGAAATGAAGCAATGTTGATAAGACATGAAATTCGTGCTTGTCAATGATTTTTCTTCAAAGTTTTGGGACTCCTTGGAAGTGTCACTATATTATAATAATAATGATGCACAATGCTTTGCTTGGTTTGCGGACGTATGAGTAAAAAGAAAGATACCATTTGCATAAAATAAATTCAATAGCCCTGAAAGCAATAACAATTTTTTAAAAAAAGGCAAGCCAAAAATGGAAGCATCACATGAGACAAAGGAAAAAACCTAAGCAATATTGTAATACCTCTATTTACCAAACAAAATTAAATGAAAAAAATTGTACATACATTCTCTAAACAAAAAAGAATCATGTCCATATTCCTCTAGCCCAAAGTAGTTTACAAAGAATCAAAGTGTTTTTTATGACCCCAATTCAAATAGTTCACATTAATATGTAAATATTATACACACACAATACAATAATAGGCCATTTTACTAACATTTTAACGACAGAGACCCAGAAGAGTCTAAAAGATTGCACATGTGATTCAGGCTTCATTCATATATATACACTTAAGTACCAATAATACCAACAAGGGCACAGAAAAACAAGGAGGGAGGAGGAGGGCATTACAATATCTCTATAAAGTTTTTTCCTAACTTATGTATAAGCCTGAATAAATTGACTACAAGGCCCCTGAAATCTAATCAAATAAAAATGCTTTCCTTTGATAAAAGTCAAAGTATATCTGTTTAGCTTTCTTTTGCAACAAGAGAAAATACTAGAATATCAAAAAGGACTCAATTCATAAAAGTATAGATATCAAAACATGAAATAAAACGTAGATTACATTAATTGGTACAGAGGAAACTTTTCAAAAACAATTTGATTAATTTTAAACAAGCTTTAAGCTTCCTTCAGCAATTAAAAATCATAATGCAAGTAGATTCAAAAATTGCTGATTGACTACGTTTTATAGTTGGTGCATAAATTTACCATAGTTGTTTTTATTTGTTGATCTTCCATCATCTAATCAAACAATTTTCTGTGTAACCAAACTTCAACATTGGCAGTTAAAACAAGGAAGGTTTCAACAACTGCATTGATAAAACAAGATAATCAATTTAAATCTCTAAAATACAAAACTCAACATACTTTAAGTTAAATGCATTAAATTTTTTTTTTCTTGACTAAACAGAAAATATGTTGACATTTCTGTGAATACGGCCCATGAGCCAATGAGCCCAAATAACATTCAGTATTATTTACAAAAAAAAAAATTAGTCTCTATCATTTTCTAGGCTTGTGAACTATCATCAACAGAGACTCTTCTTTTTAACTCCATCAGCAGAGAAGCTTGAACATCTTGAGGCTGGTGTTGCTGTGGGTGTTTTTGTTGATGCTGTTGATGCTGCTGCAGCTGTTGGTGTTGCTGCTGCTGCTGCTGCTGCTGTTTTTGCTTCTGCATCATTAGTGGTGGTGGTGGTGGTGCTTTGATAGAGGAGCCTACTTGTGGTGGAACACTGTAGATCCGTTCTATTTCTTGAAGCTCTTCTTCAGTGGGAGGGAGAGGAAAGTCTTCCGAGTGATTCGTAACTGGGGCCTGGGGCTTGTGCAAGTATTGAGAGTGATGATGGTGGGGTTGTTGTTGCTGTTGTTGTTGTGGGCGGGAAAAATTGTTTGCCACAATAGCAGCATTTTGGTCCTGAGGGTGTTGGTGGGGTTGATGATGCATTGGTTGGCGCTGATGATGATGAGGATGATGATGCTGAGAATGTCTCTGTTGGTCTGATGCTCTGCCCTGAGAGAGATGATGATGCTGCTGCTGATTTTGGCTGTGGTGCATTTGTTTATGGTGTGGAACATGAACAGGGTGATGTTTGGGTCCTTGAGGCTGACGGTGTTGACCCCCATGACTGGCACGTTGTTGTTGCTGTTTCTGAGCAGCTACCACAGAAGGTGGTAAAGGTATGCCTGATTTGTTAGGCTTTTGCATCACGGCTGGAGGAGGGGGTTTCGGTGGAGAGACTTGGCCCTCCATAGGTGGCACACTGCAAGCAGTTGATTCAAAACCATTTCCCTCTCGATACCGACTGTTAAGAGAAGCAAACTTTGCATTTAGGCTCTGGATAACATTAACAGTTGATGTATGGGAATTTCCATCAACATCTACTTGTGGAGGGTGGATGTGGCTCTGCTGCTGTGCATACATATTGTTGTCTAATCCATCCAAATTACTACTGCCTTGGTTGAGCTCAGCATACAGTGGCTCCACTGGGACATCTCCCTGGTAAAACTGCTCCGGCTGTTGGTAGTAGTACTGTTGGTGTGCTATGGCAGTATCTACAGACACTTGGCGTGGTGGAGAGTTTCTTAACTTCTGGACATGGGCTGGTGCTGATCCTGTCACAGATGAAGTCCGTCTCACTGGGGGAGGTGGTTTCTGGCCACCTGTGTTAACTGAGCTGCGACGGGCAATACCAACTCCTCCAGGAACTGAACCTCCACCTGACATAGGGATGCCTGGAAAGAAGAGAAGGAAGGTTATTTAGGTACAGGTAATTCATCGGTAAAAAGTATGTGCATGGGTCGTTAAACCTGATTTGTTCCCGTTTGAAGACTATATTTCATAAAGTGTGATTATGATTAAAATCATACCATTCCTTGATTTAAGATATAGTAAAAGAAATAATGTAATAGCTGTGAGTTAAATATGGCACAAATAAGTTGGAGGAATAGGCCAATTTTATAGTTAAGCTAAAGGAGAAATGAAAATAGGTGAAACTAAAAATGGGGATTTAAAAAACAAGTATTTTGTGTGTATTATGACAATGAAAACTTGCAAAATCGAAAAGTATCACACTCAATAGGTGCTCAAAATAAAACTGGGGTGTAAGCATGCAAAAACTAAAATAAATACTTTAAAGGCCCTATTCATTCACTCAAAATATGGGAATTTTTATCTGGACATGTGCTCTGATGAAGGCTCATTGATGTATTACGTGTTCCTTAATTTTGTCATATTTAGCAGAAGAGCAGTGGTAATCAGAAAGTTTTAAAGACATGCCCTTCACACAACTGAATTGTTTATTTATGTTACGGCTTTCCTTTTCTTATAACTGCTTCAAAGGAGATTTTCCTAAGAATGTCTCATTTAAATTTGACCTTTAGCTTTGGAAGGTATAAAATATTGTGCTTGAATGAAACAGCTTTTGACATAAAATTGGTAAAGGCTAACATGCACATTCTTAAAACTTCAAAGACTACAGTGTTTTTCAAGAACACTAAATGCTGAAATAAAACACAATGAAACAATGGAGTGAAAAATAGCACAGAGTGTGGTAACACCTGAAAACGACAACAAAGATAGCATTGATATAATAAAAAAATTGCATAACATAGCATTTCCCAGACAAAAAATTCCTTTTCAATCTGTGGTGTGCCTGATAGTTTCATATATTTCACTAAAAAAAAATAAGTGGACTCTACACTTTTATATCCTTTAAGTTTAAATGAAGAAATAAAATGCTTATTTCTTTAACATGCATTTTAGACCTAATTATTTTAAAGTATAAAAAATTCCTGAATATTGGTATCGAGTCATCAAGTATTTTCCTTCAGCTTTGGTAGAAACATGAGAGCCACTTTAAACTTTATGGCATAATAAGTCTTCAAGTCTTATTTGAAATCAAATGGAGAGGAAAAATATAACTGTTTAACATGACATCTTCTGAAAAGATCTGCTCACATGCACTCAGAAGAACCCACCTGCCGTGGAGGCTGGCCTCCTAGATTGGAAGGCAGCCCTGTAAGCAGCACTGGCCTCACCACTCCGTGGTATTGTGTAATATTTTTCAGACTCAGTTTGCTCTAGAATGGAACAGTCTGAAAGGCAGGCACACACAGGCACACAGACAGAAAATAAAACATGCTTGTATTGAAACAAAAAAAAAAGATTTAAACAAAGAGACAGATGAACGGAAAAAAGGTAAAAAGTGGAATAATATTAAATCTGGAAGCAACAGATAAGTAAAATGAATAGGGGGCACCAAAAGATATGAAGATCTCACTTATTTATCTCTACAGAAAATATGACTTCTTCTTCCTAAACTTAAAATGAAAGTTTGGGACATAGTCCTCAAAAATTGACTGCAATAAATAAACATCATATGAAGGTCTTTACTAACACTATATGAAGTCTTTACTGTTTTCTTTGAAAAAAATTCAACCACTTTACCTCTAACATAATAAATCAAAATTGTTAAATCCTTAAGGTGAATGGAATATTTAATATTTCAGAAAACATCATTTGTACAACTTTCATAAATGGGAGACTTATCCAACGACATTAAAGTAAAAATGAATTATAGTGTTTTTTATTCGTTTCTGTCACTGGCTGAGCTATTTTCATCTAAGCCTCAGAAGTTCTGATTGAGAAGTCAGTGTTTATTCAAAAATTATGGAAATATCTGTTTCTCAGAACCCCACAATTTCATCGAAAAATACTTAATAAATCAAAGACCTGCTTGAAAACATGCAGTTTAAAAGCTCGTGCATTTTTTTTTCTTCAAACAAAAAGTCAGAAGAACAAAATGATAAGGTGCAGATTTCTTCAACTTGACATGCATTGTGAGTGCTTTCTAAATTAAAAAGTGTGGAGGTTTTCATTGTCACTGATGATAAATTAAGCAAAATAAAAAGTTCAGTCACATTTTGTAATTGATCATTTTGCTGTTTACTATACAATATAGCTGTTTTTAAGATTTTTTAATGGTATTTCTTAGAGAAAGATAAACTTCAATACCAGGGCAAATATTTTTACATGAGTTTTCCTGAAAGAAACAGAGAACAAAAATACACTTTCCTGGAAACTTGGGATATGGACTTTGATTTGAGGTAAACTAAAGGGACAGAATTTCACACTTTAGAATTTCTATTCAACATTGAAATTTGAAGTTATACCATTTTTTCTCCATAGCGTTTCTTCAGAGTATATTTTACTATATAGGCAGACTGCCGCAAGTTTCCAGTTATACTTTTTGCAATCTGGTAAACATGTTAGCTGCATTTAAAATGTGAAGTAGGTAATACCATATGATAGACGAAAACAATAAATGAATAAGAGAGCATGACTTGGAATGGATAATACAAAAGTAGTGGCAATTAATACAGATGAATAATTTTCATATTTTTTCAATTTGTAGAGTAGACTTTAACAGTGTTAGGTGAAATGGCTTAATGAAAATATTATAGTCTACCAGAGTTGTTTTGGATATTAGTGTGTTGTAAAGTTTTGTTTTCTTTTTTTTTTCTTTTGTTTGGTGATTTTTATTTTTTAATTTTTTTTCACTGGAGGCTTTTGGCTTTTTGCTTTGTCAAAAAATCCAAATTTCCGTTCTGAAAAGTTAAGTTTTTATAAAATAAGAATGGTTGAACTCCATGATAAATCTGCCCACTATCCTGTTTGGAACTCTGAATTTTAATCTGATGTGAATGGATCAGATTTAAGATTTCACTGAATCCTAATGACAATATAAAACAAAATGAAAATGTAAACTTTTTCAAAATTACTGATATGTAATTTTAAATTTTATGAGAAGTTTTAGTTAGAAAGGTAATTTAATTTCTGAGTCTCACAAAACAAATGCAGAAAGGAGCCTTTGTAAGATTTTTGGAAACATGCTGTTAGACATGGCCTTCAAAAGTTATTTCTGGTTTATTCGTGTAATGTCTATCATATCCTGTGTTTATGTAAGTTCCTTGTATTATTGACCTCACAAATTCAGACCCTGCTATGGCTACTTTAGTCACTGGTCCAGATTGAAGTTAATTGTCTGTGGCTTGATTCAGTGTGCGTGGATCTTTGTTGGTGCCTGTCACCTTTAACCTGTGCAAATGCAGACATGTATCTTCTCTGTTGCATATGAGCTTTATATGGGAATGGTGGCCTTTCTTGTTGGTACACACTCCTGCATGTATTATTCATTGAACTAGGCTTAGCCTATAGTAACCTACACCACTGTCCTCTTTCTCAACTTTGACTTTCATTGTTAAATGTAATCTTGTTTTGTCTCCCTGGACTAAATGCCATCCTCATTGTGGAAGCTTATATGAATCCATCTTAATCATTACATGATACATATTTTAACTTCATATTTATACATGAGATCAAGTCAACTCTAAACTTAACTCTTTATGTGTATGCCTAATAAGCTTGTTTGTATTTTTTTTTTTAATCTGTACACATCAAATAAAAATTCTTGTTCACTAGATTCTGTTTCACTATATCACATTAAAACACAAGCATGCTGACAGTTTGGTGCAACAGTTGGAATCTCAAACATCATGAGAGGGGCAATACTTGAAATTTGATTTGTGCAAGACAAATGCTATAAATATGAGCAGGCAGGCTTCAGATCATTATATTAAATGTCAGTGTTTATGTTTTTCATGTGTTTTCCGCCCATCCATCTCACCTTCCCTATGTATACAATATTCCATCTCATTTTCAGGCACTTCAGGTATGGTGTTAGAAATACCTGCATGAAAAGCAAGTGGGGCATTCTACTATATTAATTTGAATTGTGCATCTGGTACCATGGCCTTAAAATTGATTGCTTAGTCTTCTTTTCTTTATTATTCTCTCCCCCTTTCTTATGATTTTACAAGCTTGCACAATATTAAAACAATTTGTGAATCAAAATATATGTCTACATTTTTCCTTTTTCACAACTTGACCTATTGGTCAAGAGATTTTTCTGAGAACATAAAAAATGAGTACTATAAAATTCAATGAACAGATTAAAGCTTTGTGAGTAATAAGTAAGCTACAAGTTAAAATAATGGGTATTGGGATTTGATTTAAAAAAAAAAAAAAAAAAAAAAAACTGTATGAAAGGACGACAATATAGGATTACTACATCAACCATTCAAAAAAGATTTCACAGAACCATAAGGAGTACCTGATTTCCCCTACGGCATATTTATTACATTACTTGTTAATATACATTAAAAAGTTATACAAATTGTAAAATTGTACAAAACTCTTTTAATCAAATGTTTGTCTTCAAATATATTCCAATTTCTTTTATTATTAGAAGTAATTGAAACATCAAAGACATGGCTTTACAGAGAATAGTTGTTCAAAATATACCATGTCTTACTTTGGTATTTCAGTTATTTTTTTTTACTTGATGCGATAAGCAAATGTTGAATTTCTTCATAGCAGAAGAGATCTGAAGACGCCATTAAAACTTATTAAAAAAAAACATAAGATTTAATAAGACTGAGCAACTTGATCCCATAAATATTCAGTGGGGTGCATGTGGAAACATGAAATTAAAAAAAAATAGGTTCAAATGCTTCTTACCTCCTGAAGCTATGGTGTCTTCCGAGCCAGCTGGGGTGCTGTTCATAGTGCCATAGCCTGAGGAACACTGCAGGGAAGTCTTGCTGGTGTAACTTTCTGTATCAAAGGCGACACCACCATTGCTGCTATTTCGACTGCCAACAGAGGTGGTGGCTGTAGGTGGAGGTGCAGCCTGAAATTGTGAGGATGGTGGAGGGGGTGGACCACTAATAGGTGGAGGCTGAGTAGGAGCAGGAGCGTATGATGGTTCTTGAGGCGGAGTGTCATATGCAGATGTGAGGGCAGCTGTGCTAGCTTCAAGCTCTCTTATGGCTTTAGCGAGTTCCAAGCTTGTATCCTGCTGCATCTGAGTAGGGATTAGATGAAAATCATGAGAATTAAAAGGAAAGAAACATAGTCTAATGTAGGAATTTTTCTTGACTAGATTGTGATCTACAATTCAGGTTGCAGTAGTGATGTTCCAAATACAGCCCATGCACTCATCAAATTAAAAATGAAAATGAAAAAAATGAAGAGTAATATCAAACAAATTGCAATAAATATTCCTTTCAAAAATCCACATGCGTTCTATGACAGACCTATTCTTTTGTTTTAATCTTTTTTCGAAAAAAAAAAAAAAAAAAAAAAGACTCAAATGAAATTGATATTGTGCCTCATTGCTTGGACTTACAACATTGAACGAAGGTTTTTTAATTAAAAGGAAAGTTGTGCAACCTTTGTTAATTGTACAGAATCTCAGATTTTTCAGATAATGTGTTCTGATATTTCAAATTTTATGTCAAAGTATGCAAAAGCTAGAATTTCATCATGTAAAAGAACTCTGCACCTTTTTTTTCAGCTTATAAACTGCTTCACACTGGGAATCAGATGTTTTACTTCATTCAATTCCATTTTAAAATCATTTAGACTTTCAGCTCTTATATTAATATTTAGCTGTATTGTTCATTGAGATGAAAGTCAATGTCACACAACTTAAGAAATTGTTTCAATCATGAGGATGAATAAGACAAAGCCTAAGGAAGGCATCTTCTCATGAGCTTTCTAGGAATTGGACAAAGGCAATCACTTATAATATATAATATAAACTATTGTTTTGAATGCTGTCTATTCTTCTTTGCTAAATATCAGGGGTTTATATTTTTCGAATTTAGAACAAAAAGACCAATTGTTTTTTTTTTATTTTCCAAAGAGCTCCCCACCCTTATGTCTTAGCCACACTCCACTCACAGCCTCTTTCTGCCAGACCCTTAATCTGTGATTAAACTTATTTCCTGCGAGATTTTTGTTTTTAATATATTTCAAATTAATGATGCTTCATAGCTGATGAAGAATACATCAAAATAAAGATCTACTTGTGACAAATACATTTTGAAGAAACAAAAATTAATGCTTGATAGCCATGAAAATAACAAAAACAAAAGTACTTTCACGTTTGATTTTTGACTGTTCTTTAATAAGGATTTATCTTTTGGATAATGTTGTGGTGAATCACAAAAATTTAGGGCAAGCCTGGATTGTTTCAAAACAGGGGAAGTATGAGGAAAATATGCCCAGTTATACAAATGTGATCTAAATTTCTTTATCATTGTGGATGTTTAGAAGAAAACAAAATTTACAGCAGCAGGATCCATTTACTCAAAGAAACATTCTGTTTCTACATATAAAAAATTTAGTAAGATGGCAAATTTCCTACGTAGGCCTAAGTTGTTACTAGTAGTACCTGTAACAAAAATGATTAATGACAGTTTTATGTTTGTAAAGCACCTTTTATATGAAAATGGTGAGTAACAAGAAAATGCATAAATATTTTTTAAACCCGTATCAGATTGTAATCATTGAATTATTTAAAATCTGTAAACTTAATCTTGAAATCAAAATTCACATGATGTGCTGATATCAGTCTAATAACCTTCAATAGCCTGTTGTTTTTTGGTTTGTTTTTTTTTAATTTTCTTTTTAATTAATTCATCAAAATAAAGTGAACAGGTTCTTATCAAAAGAAAGCTGAACAAAAATTTTTTTAAAACCTTCAAAGGCTACAGTAAGGGTGTATGGGGAAAACAAAATAATATTCTCATATTCATCAAGTAATTCATGCAAAACAATTTCTAATTATTTCAAAGATGGTTTGATGAGTTCATAAGATTAAAAACTTCCTTAAAATAATTCTTAAATATCAAAATTGTTTCTTGAACCATAAAATCCATGGCTGAATATTTACATATTGCTCTCTCACAGCAAAGAAAGGGATAAGAAAAGAAAATGAGGAAATCCCTCATAAAAAAAGGAGTTGTTAAATTTGTGAAAGTTGACCAAGAATACATAGACTAATTAATTTCCAGTAACTTTTGCTATATGTTTTCTTTACCTGTGTGCTTACTATAAAAAGTCTGACAATAGCTGAACGGTTGTATTATTAAGTTATGATTGGATTATAACTTTGCCTGTCCATTGTGGTTGGTTAAAAATCAGAAAAAAAAATTGTACGATACTTAAAATGAAGAATAAAAATTAGAGTATGACTATTGTATTTTCCTCAAATTGTTTGAAAAAGGGCTGTGAGTTTGAACTGTATTTTCATTAAATCTTAATGAGCATATTATACTTTGACAATGAAGTGATAAATACTGAGACAGAGTTGTTCATCGGGCAAGCCACATGTGCCACATTTTAAATCAAATGGATAATTTAGTTTGCACAGAACTTATTTTGAACAAAATTTAACGGCCATAACATTAAAACATTAAAGTGGCAGGATCAACTGAATTTTTAAAAAAAAAAGGGGGGGGAGGGGGGGTGTTTTTAAAATAAAAATTTCCACTATATCCTATTTTCATTTTTTTTTTTTTAGAGGTAGTAAAATTATTTTTTTTTTTTTTTAAAAAGGTACAATAGTTGCTTTTTGTCCTCTTTTTAATTTTATTTAATTTTATGACTTAAGTGTCTTAAAAAAATGGGATGGTTTTTATTAAAGTTTTAGTCCCAAGCACATTACCTCCACTCAAAGACTTTCTTTTCTATTACGGATTAACAAAGGTGCCATGAGCAAAATCATTAAAAGCAGAGAAGGATAAGTGGAATTCACAAAAAGGTATATCTAAAACATATTGTAAAAGCAAAAATAGAATTGATTTAAAGCAGAACAAAGCAAGCAGATGGTGTATACAAATGTGTAAGAAGCAATCCCAAGTATACAAAAAAGGTATTGATTAATATGTTAAAGGTCATTGGCGATAAATCCACCTGAAACACATCACTTGTAGCAAGCTAGGAAAAAAGCAGGGTAAAGAACATACTTTAAAAAGTAGTGTAGGCAGTCATGCATTTAGCTTTTTGTATATGAGGTATGGAATGATGAGATGTTAGTAATGCAGATAAGGAATTAGATCAATAACTATATGGCAGAATATTCAATGTCATCCCTCTAAAACCAGTGTTTTGTTCCTGCTATCATTTTTCATTGATCCAAAGGCTAACATCATATACACGTACATTGTTTGAGAATGACAAAATAAACTCAGCCTTTTAGCTTTGAAGCCCAAGTGTTTTTGGAACAAATTTTTAGGCCAAGATATTATTGAAAACACTTTGTTGACAGCTGCTTCCCAGGGTTTTATAGATATAAGGATGTTTGAGGTACACCTAAATAAAATAACATGAGACCCAATATCAAAGCCTTAGGCGTAAAATCTTGAGACTGCCTTTTTTTTCTGAAATTATTATCTATTGAATCTCTAGAACTTGAAAGGCAACTGATATTATACATATCGTCATTCAAAAGAAATCAAAGGTGGTTATGATATTATGAATAGATGAATTTAGTGTTTGCAGTTATATTACATTACTAATGCCACTTCAAAGTCTTTGAAAATATACTTTTGGTATTTTGTCAATGTTAATACTTAGCATAAGGTATGTACACTGATATCATAAAGCAGGGACGAATACATTAGAGTGCCTTTGATAACAGAAAAGCATTTCTTTGGCTCTTTGAAATCGAAATCTTAAAATTATTTTCATTTGCTTATTATGGAATTGAATAGAATATGCAAAAGAATGTGTTTCATTTGCATTTATTGTGCCATCTTTTTTATCATTGACATGTAGTGAAATATTTCGTTTAAATCTTAGTTTTGATAAAAATCATTTCATCAATTTAAATTGTCTTTTTTCAAACCTTCTTTTTAAAAAAAAAAAAAAAATTTTAAACGAAATGATCCAAATACAAACTGAATGATGAGATGTCAATTCCATATGAAAATATAATTGAATTTGACTGCCAAAACATGTTAATCTGATTGAAGCTGTTTCTGGTGGCAATGTCAATGTTAATGTTTTTAAAGGTCACACAGTTAATGGTGTCAAAAAATTATTTTGAATTGATTGATGTGCACCGCTTAAAAGATTTTACTTTAATTTGCCATATCAATTGTATGATAAAATTTAATGCTTTTACTATGACACACAATGAAATGAGTAAGAAATGTATAATGCTGTCAACTGGATTGACTATTGTTTCATTGATGTTTGGTAATCCTTCTATCATGACTTTATGATATTCAGGTGGGAAATGGGATGGAATTGAGATGTAGTGAAATGGGTGTGACAGTCAGGTGAAGAGGATATGGTGGTGATCCTTGCCTTGGGCCTTGCCAGAGCTTTGCCCACTTCCAAAGGGTCAGGGTCAATCCCCAGCAATAAAAGACCACCAGGTTCATCCACAGAGGATCTTGGTGTGACCTCCTGACTACTGCTGACATCTTCAGAATCACCATCCTGTGCTGAGGTATTGTTTCCACCACTGTTACTGCCATTATTATCGGAAATACCAAGAGAGGCAGTTGCCATGTTCATTTGCTGCATGGCTGCGTGTAGGACATCCATGCCATCTGGTCGAGGCTGCTGGAGCGCAAAGATGGAAGGAACCACATGCTGGAACATTATGCATATCAAGCAGTACAAAACGCAGCACAGACCAACAGTATTAGTACAGAGAAATCATGATCGATTTAATCCACTTCCCTCAGTTAAGAAACTCGAGATGAAACAAGATAATCTTATGTTAAGAGAATCTGTGGCTTTTAACACACACTGAACAGAGGTTGATAGGAAATAGTAGAGAGAGAAAAAAATCTGATGGCAAGCTATTTTCACAGATACAAAACTGACCCATTTATGGTTGTCTTTTCAGATCCTTGGTGAAAAAAGATATGGATCAACTCAATATTAAGTAGCTGAATTTATCTCATGAAATTGCTTTAGCTTGTGAAATAAAGCAATACCTTCAAATTTCTTGCGTGTAGCTTCAACAAAAAGAAAAGCTATTGAAAATATACTACAAAAGTGATTTTATTATCCATCCTTTCTTAACAGAATACTAGGATATATGGGAAGTAAGAACAAGTTTAATCTTGGATTTGACAACGGGCTTTGTAACATTACAAAAGAGTTGGGTTGTAAATGGCACCATTTGCTTTAATGGTTATGAATAAAGAACAGGAAACATAAGGGGAAGACTAATGGATAGTGCCTCCAAATATCAAAATCCAAAATCATTTGAAATGGTCACGACTTTCTCATATATAGGCTCTTGGATCAATGCACTTGCAAAAGATCTAATACAATTATACAAATTCTGAATTCAATAATCATTGTAATCATTCAACAAAGGTTAGGCAGGGGAGACGAAATAACTTGTGAGCAAAAGATCATTTATGAGAAAAAGCACATTGGACAAATTTCGCCTTCTAAAGCACAATAACATAAAATTTATATAGAGCTGCTTCCCTCTTCATATCCACACTCAATGAAAGTCAAGTTAAGGATTTTGGTGAACTATGGAATTAATTAATAACCAGAAAAGGAACAGAGTAAACAGCAGTTTAGTAAGGATCTAAATGCACACAGCCAAAAGAGAACAATAATAAACTGAAGAAGGGAACATTCACTTAGCATCAAACAATTAATGAGGCATTCATATATCATATGAAGCAGAAAGCAGAGAGGCGTGGGCAGTGAGAAGCAATACAATGAATGTAATGGTTTACATTATAAAACACATAATTTTTCTTAATGATCAGATTGCCTTACTTTTCTCGTTAAAATGAATGCAGTCATAGATGAAATCACAATAAGTTAAAAGTTTATTGTTTTTTAGCTGATAATTCTTTTCTCTTCGTTTTCAGGCTGACCCCAAGAGTGTAGCAAAATCCTTTATTTCTTATAAATACCCTTTCATACCATTGTCTTCATTTTGCTTGTCTTCAAATTGAATGCAGCACTTTGTGGTGTATTTTGATGTACAAGATAATGCTTTAGTGTCATTAGAAATGCAGAGAAAAATGACAAAAGTTTTGTTTAAAAAATAACGTATAGGCAAATGTAGGAGGGAAACTAAGCTGAACATGGATGAATATGATAGAGTAATTCCAAGTAACAGACAAAACATACATCAATTGATAATAGCTGAGTGATCATGCTGGTTTTTCATTAAGGGTACAGGAAAAATTACATCTAATTTTGTTCTTCATTACTTTAGAGAGAGCTGATTTGAAAACAGGAGAGCCTGCACATAGTAGGATTGTAATATTTGGGCAGAGGACAAAATAACTTTTTTTTTTATTTTGGGGATTTTATTTATACTTGTATTAGGTGCTTTTCTTCTTTGATTCTATCCATTGACAACTGTGCCTTACCTGAGCTAAAGAGTTGCATGCTGGTGTTGTTGGAGTTGTAGGCTCACCATCATCAGGTGACACATCTGACTGACTGGCCCCACTTCCCAACTCTTCCATGTTAGCATAAATCGGTTGTGAAGCTAGAGGAGGAAAAGGTTAGATCTCTTTCTTATAATTTTTCATAGAGTTTCCACTGATATCATGTGTAGCTGAAATTAACCAATATGTCATTAATTTTAAATTAAAAAATCTAAGCAGAAACCTGCT
This sequence comes from Elysia crispata, assembly GCA_033675545.1. Lineage (NCBI taxonomy): Eukaryota > Metazoa > Mollusca > Gastropoda > Plakobranchidae > Elysia > Elysia crispata. Next base: position 574,807 of record JAWDGP010006193.1, on the reverse strand, counting down.
TTTAGTGGACATGTTGCTATCTTATTTCATGTTTCAGAACCCTTTTCAATTGCAAAAAGCTCTACATCTCCAAAATCTATAAATCCCTCTGTCCATGTTAGCTATCACTTTTTTTATTTCGAGAAAGGAAAAGGTGGTACAAAGAATTTGAGAGGGGGACAAATAACGAAGTCAATGAACCAATTAGCATATATCATACACAAGTACTTTATATGCTTTTATTACAAACTGCCCTATTTAGTTCACCAACTGCATTTAAAGAGATCAATATATTTCTATATAGTTTCAATGAATTTTGATTTACTGAATAAAAACAGTGAATTAAAACCTAAATGTCAATCTATCTTCTTGTCATTTAATTAAAAATAGGATCATGAGTGGTTTTTGTTTTTTTTTTTTCAATTAAAAAAATGACACTATGAATGAGAATATTTTCAAAAGCATACTTCAAAGCTAGCTTTCAATTCTGATAAGATTTCAAAGTTTCATTACAAAAAATTTTTACTCAATTTATAATGACTTTGAAGATCAAATATTTGAAACAATGATTTAAAAAAAGAGTAGATTTTGTTTCTTTTTGACTTATAAGATTGTAATTTCAAACACATATAAATCAACTTCATCTTTCAGTATTTAACATTTTTGTATATCAAGCATTTTGAGAATCAGCCTTACTAGGGGGCACCATAGGAGGAGCAACAGCTTTCACTGTTGGTTTAGGGCAATGCGGAGGCAGCACAGGCTGTAGTTTACTGATAGTGGCTGAAGGTCTGTGCTGAGGGTGATAGTGTGACTGCGATTGTGACCGTGTTGTTTTGGGCCGCATTTCTATATCTTCCACTGGCGGCTCAAACAAGTCAGGTTTTAGTGCTGAAAAAGAAAAAGAAAAAAAAAAAAAAGAAATGTTACTGAATGGATCATAAATCAGTTTACATTGCAATGCTTGCCTACAGCTTTAATGATTCAGAGGACATATATATATATAGATATAGAAGATCTTACCTTAAATTCTCTGCATACTACACTTGTGTTTCAAGCGGAGGACAAAGGTGTCGCCTGTCCTCTGCTCTCTTCGGGTCATACCACAGTTGAGCACTCTTATCAATTATTACAACTTATCTTCAAACTATATATATATATATATATGTATATGTATACATACATATGAAAATTATCCATAAAAAATACCATCAATTATATTTTTTCTACTAGCCTTTAAATTTCAATATGCTTTGAGGATGCCAAAAAGCTCTGTTGTTAGTGCATTGGGCTGACACTAATTAAAGTAGTTTGAATTGTGGCTTGATATATCTAGTGATAGGGCCATTTCTCATCAACCCAATCCTATTTTAAGACTTGACCTTATAAGCACTGTAATTTTATAGTTTACAGCGACAGTTGTCTCTCCGATTGAAAATAAAGTTACCATATACAACCATATATAGTTGATATACAAAAAAAGTTCCACAGACACACACAAAAAAAAAAGATTTTATCTACAGTGGCTGGAGAGGGTGAAGGATTAGACATAGACACTTAGTATTTTAATATCATGTCAGAAAGGGAAGCTTTACCATAATTATGCCTACCTCTGACTTGGTTAAGATAAATTAAACTTTTCAGGGATAATTGCAACAGTAGGCTACAAATTTATACTACAAGAAAGTCACAGTATGCTTTTATATTGTTTATATCAACAGATAAAGATGTAAAAGAATATATCATTCATGAGGTCTGCTATTCTAATTTAGTATTTAAACAAATTCAAAGTTACCTCTCTGACACATTATTACTGCAGTAGTAAAGAAGTTAAAACACCTCAATAGTTCATAACAAATACAATAAACTATATAAGTAATAACCTGGGCGACTGTGTCCTTTTTCATACGCAGAGCTGATAGTGTGTGGTCGAGTTGGGTCTAGAGGTCGTGATGTAGCCCCTGGTAGATTTGGCCAGTTGTTCCAGGTGGAGCTGGCACTTGGTGTGCTGTCACTGGGAGTGGTAGGGGTCGAGTCACAATCACCATCGCCATCTCTATCTGCTGTGCTGGCAGATGTCTGTAGAAAAATTTGTAAATGGAATATCTTTTTCTCCAAGGTGGAAAACTTGAAAATAAAGCAAATCCATTTTCATTTGTCTGACTTTTCCAGTACGCACTTAGTCTCTCTCAAGAGTCTCATATGTGAGGAAAGGCAACTTTTCTTAAGATATGGCTACTATGTAGCAAAATCTAACTGGTAAAGACAAAAATCGAGATAATGAGGTGATGATTGTGAATAATTTTCATTTGGCGATGGGAATTAGTGTTGAATATGATATCTTTGGTGACAGCCTTCTTTATTCAGTGATGAGTATGTTCAATGATCATATTTTAGATTTATGAAATTATGAAAAATAACATACATCTAAGCAGAACTTGCTGTTACATTTAGGAAGTTTTTGGGTACCCTCAAGAAGAAAACTAACTGGGGCAGAGTCGAGGTGTCTTTTGAACTATCAAACATAAAAAAGGCAGTTGCCATTTCTATTTTCTGCCTTCATTTCAGTTTCATCTGTGATGTAAGCAAAATTACATCTATGAAGATCTAAAATGAGAAAATTTTTTATAAAACATTGTGGTCCAATCTGCTTAAGTCATGATGTTACAACTTACAGTGGGTATTGACTCATTACAACTTGATCTTACCTAATCTAGATTTAAGCCTAGGTTAGCTTGAGTACGAAAATAAAAATAAATATTCATTTCTCATTTTGCAAGTAGAACAAATCTTGATTCTAGATCTATATGATCAGACTTTAAAAATAACATATTTACTTCAAAGTTAAAAAGAGGTAAGTCTGTTCGAGGTTACATTAAGAGGTTCACTAGCCTGAGGCTAGGTACCTTCCCTTGTCGAGCTGAGCAACAAGTTTGTGAAAGGAAGAACTTTAGAGGCTGTACAGAAGAATGTATAAAAAGAAAGGGAAAAAAAACAACCTTTACAACAAGAGTTTCCAGCATAATTGCAGAGTTGAAATCTATTTGCTTTATACACCTCCCTCCTCTTGATGCGACAGAAATGTTTAAGAGAGACTAGCCATAACAAAGGAATGCATTCTTAAACTTTACAAGATTTAAAAAACATGAACATTGAGGTGAGAAAGAAGTGTGTCACCATCTAATCATTTGCATTTGAAAACATGTTCAGCTGACATAGGAACTGTGCAGTGGGGAACCTTAAGATTTCGTTGTAAAAGCCTCTATGGCTACTACTGTGAAGGCAACAAAGATTATTTTAAATAAATTTGGTGGGAATTAACCTCATAGAGAATGCAACATTATCCAGAGAGAGTTTGTACTTGTCTGCTATGTGGTTCAGAGAATCTGAATTAAATCTTAAATGCATAAAAAATAAGGCATAATATTGCTTACTACAGAACAAAAATAAACCTAATCGTTGATAATCCAAGTCTATTTACTCATTAATAAAAAGTTTTTTTCTGTATGGAATAAAGCGTAAACCAAAAAAAATCTGAGCATAAACTGTCTGTTGACATTGCCTCTTCACACACAAAGTTAACTTAATTCTGGCAAAATGCGCAAGATATCAATGAAAAATTCTTTACATATGCTTCATTTTTATTGAAAATCAGAATTCTTATAATTTTTAGGTCTATATCTGAACTGAGACATGAGCCCGGACTAGTGATGAGTTCATCATTGTTATATTTTTTTTCTGAGCCTGAATTTATGAAGTTCACTGAGAAAGGTATTTTGTTACATCAAAAAAGGTAAAGGAAACTTGAAAGAGCTTAAGTTGATCGTTGATTAAGCGATTAAAGAAAAAATGTTCAACAATTTTCATGGGAAATATTTCAAAAGAGTTTTAAAAATTATTTCATTTTGGAAGTTTCATGACTCAAGTTAAAGGTATGGATTCACAATGAAAAAAGCCAATAAGTAAGTTTGCTTTTCATGAAAATTAAAAAAATGTCTAATTTCTTTAAAGGCTTTTTATAAGATATAATAAAAAAAGCTTTAAATTGAGCTTTAAAAAGATAAAAACAATAATTTTGTTTTTGAGAAGTACTTCAAGCAGATGAAAGGAAAATCTATCTACTGCCATTTTCAAGAAATTGATACAATCAGATGAGAAAATTGAAACAGTTTTATTTTAAATGCAAAACAGACATCGATGTTTCTTACTTAAATCATACCATCTGTTGTTAGCAAATTGCTGTAAGATTCATAAAATTAGAAAGATACAAAAGGGAATACTGACAAAAGCAAATTCATGCATGCTAGTATTAAATTTGGAGAAGAAATAAGCTAAGAGGGTTTGAAACAAGATAGAAACAGCAAAAAAAAATTGGAAGTGATTGTGAAACAAAGAACCAACCAAGTATTCTGCAAAATTGGTGGGGAAAAACATCAGTGATAGAGGTCTGAATCAAGGCACAATCAAAATGACAGAATTCATTTTAATTAACTCAAAATAGCTGAGAGATAAAATCAATAATACAGATGCCATTGTGAAAAGGAATGAGACCTTTGAAAGAATTAATGTGAAAAGGAATGAGACCTTTGAAAGAATTAACAAAGGAAATGACAAATGAAAGACCTATGTTACAGAAAAATATAAAATCAAATGATCATTAAATGATGATAAATAGGAGCAATACAGATGCAATGCTTAGGGAATTTGAGGTGGATACATTGGAGAGAACTTCAAATGCCACATCAGAGCTGATGGAAAAAGTTTCTTTGTAACCAAATTTTATTTTATTACTTAGAATGTTTACTTAATGTAAGGTGTGCTTTTTATTTTTGAACGATCTGCCTTGATTTCTTCACGAAGTATCAAAGAATGGCTAAATACATTTTTTTATTTCACAATCAAACATGTTTTTAAGAAAAATCAAAAAAGGGTTTACCAAATAGTTTCCCATTACAATCGCCGTTAATAAAACTCAAGTTTCCTTCATTTCAATTTCTGGCTAAGAAACTATATTAGAAAATAGAAACTGGGCACTTTTCTTATGAAAAAAAGCCAGGAATCAAAAGAGAGAGACTTAAACATTTAAACTGAAAAGAAAATCTCTTCCTCTGTTTTATTCATTCCACACAAAATGCAACTATTTAAGATAAGTGTGATTTCTTAGAGGGGAATTCAAAATGTTCACCCATCTTCAAGACGTAGCCAGCAGAATTAAGAAAAGAGCCAAAGGTGCTACTGAAACAACAGAGAAACAGCCCTTGAGATAGAGGATCAAAGAGAAAAAGAAGTTAAAAGGTCTGAGATTTGTATTTATAAGGGTGCCAGCAAAATGTTAAAAGAGCTGTTGACTTGAGATAAAAACCCATTATACAAGAGATAAGCTGATACATCTGCAGAAGACAGAAAAACCAAGAGAGAGCTACTGGTGCTGCACAGTACTGAAGGAAGCAAGCATACCTGGTACAAACTGAGGGACTGTGGTGTGTTTGGTCTCAGGAACAGTGTGTCTTGGGAGGTGAAGCCAGAGTCCTGGGAACTCACACTGGTCAACCGGATGGCTCCTGGTGGGAGCTGCTGTAGATGGGGGTCACAGAGACCAAGGGTGAGAGGGTGTGGTGGGTGAGGCCAGGCAAGAGGGGTACTCCTACCGCAACTGGTGCAGTGATTCTTAAGGACTACTAAGTAAAATTGACATTCAGTGCTTGGCAAATGGAGCAGTCTTTTAAATAAAGTGGCTTAGCGGACAGGAGAGAGAACTGTAAATAAAATTTCAGGAGAAATGAAGAATCATTATCGAACCAAAAATCTATGGTGAATGGCTTCCATGAGATAAAGAAAGTAGAAACTTCCCAATAAGTTCACCAAGCAATCCTGATTCACATTCTCTTAAAGCGACTGATATGGATTTCTATCCATAATGAGCGAGTATATAAATGTCAGGCAATTCTACTTGCAAGCATGCCTTTTAAAAGGTGCAGTTTAAACTGATTATATTACAACCTATACTAATTTTTAACAGAAATTCTCTCTCTTTCTTTCTTTTTTTTTTTTTTTCATGCCTTTCACTGGTACAATCTTCCTTCCTCTTAATAGTTTTCAGAGACATGGTATTTATGCTAGATTTTTTTTTTGTCCGCTTGTCTCTTATCTGTGTGTCTAAGACACTCTTATCCATTTTACCCCACCAGCCCATTTTCTTGTCTCGATACTGATAGAAATTGTGAATCACATAAATGGGCATAAGATCATGGTTTTTAACATTGCAAAAAAAAAAATAATAAAAAATAAACCATAGATCATTTGCAAGGGGAAAACTAAGGTTTTAGGATATATCACACTTTAAGCATTGCAATAAAAAATCAAAACATCTAAAAGCGCCCATGCAGGAAAAGAAGACATTCCATTCTAAAAACTGAAAACGCTAATTCATTTATTGATTTGTTTAGACCTGTTCAACGAAAAGATTCATAATCAAGAGCAAACTCTTGAAAGAAATGCCAGTATGAAGTGTCTAAAAGTTGTCATGACTTTGAAATTACATTAAATAAAATATGGCACATTTGAAAATTAAATGATGAAAGAACCAGTTGTTGGGATGACATCGTCAGTGCTTATACTTAAGGAAGAATACTTGTCAGCTCATTTCAAGAGCTGATGTTCCATGACATATAATTAAATTTGGGAAAGAGTTTGATTTATGATTGATATAGCAAATGTATGCACTAAATCAAAAGCACACCTATTTTCTGAAATTCTACAGTATGGAAATTTCCTACACCAATAAAAGCCATAAGATATCAACTAATTGATTATTATGTAAACATAAGTATATCATAAATGATCATGGAGAAATTGTTATGTTTCATTAAGAAAAAATAAGTTGTTCCCCATTTGAAGTTATAAATCCAGTCATGATAAATTATTTTAATTGTAGTACTATTATTATTTTTTTAATTCCTTTTGTGTAAAAACTGGAGAAAAATTTAAGCCCTTTTTTTTTTAAATTTCAACGAAATGGAGATCATGTCATCAATCATTGTTTGTAAAGATAAGCAAACAGATACATTTTAACAGAGATTGGCATGAATACCCTATAAAAAGTAGTAATTTATATAAAATTTGAAGCCATTAGTGAACTAAATCATAATAAATGTAGTCATTTTAAATTGAAAAAATTTGTAATGTATAATTACAATTACTTTGTAAAAGTTTCTAGTTCAAAAACACCAAGCAACCAAGATTTGAAAACAGTGGAAACAAAGAGTGTAAAAGAAGTGTCGTGCCAATTCGCAAAATAATTATCTCGCTGAGTGAATAGTAATGTATGCGAGTACCTGCGAGACTGTCCTCTTGTGCATCGTGTGGCTCGGTGAGTGAGACTTGGATGACCCACTTGAGCTGCTGTTGATGCTGTTGATACTACACATGCTGGACTTGCGAGAGCCCAGAGATGATGGAGAACTTGGTGGGGAGTGGTGGTGCTGCTGCCATTTCAATAGGGTAGGCATGGACATTAAGGTTGTGTTGGTGATGATGGTAGTAGTGATGATGAATTGGGAAGAGGATGAAGTGATTTCTGATTTATTACACCATGATAGTTTGTATTTTACATTAATTTTTAAATGATTTTCTAAAACACTTTTTAAATGACGCTTTGACAAAAAAAATTATACATGATCTTTTCAATGCACATCATCACGATCATGATAATCATTTTATTATCATTGTTTTTATTAATATTGTCGTTATTATTATTGTTATTATTATTATTATTATTATTATTATTATTATTATTATTATTATTATTATTATTATTATTATCATCATCATCATTATTATTATTATTATTATTTTCATTTTGAGATGTTTTTTTTTTCTTTTTTCAAAGATAACAGGAGCTCATGGTGAACTAATGGGTTTAATCTTCATGAGGAGGGTGCAAGGTTGAGGAAATAAATACAGTGTTGATATGGTGAGAGGTGCGCCCCAGTATCCTTTAAAAGTGCAGTGATTTAAAATATTTTTGGCCCAAATGACAACAGACAGGAAAATGGAAAAAATTAAATCTGCTGTGTTTCAACAATGTCATAGGCCCATAAATACAATATTCTATGTTGCTTTTTATTTTTTTTTTTTTAATTTATTTATTGGTTAGCTATCATTGTTGGTTAAAAAACAAAGAAGTTAAAAATAAGCTGAGCTTTCACTGCTATTCAATACTATTTGATTACATGCCTTTTTCAGATAATAATGCCTAGACCATAGGTCGGATATGGGAAAAATTACATTTAAAGCATTAAACATCTGAAACTGTGTTTTGTCATAGTTTTTATTGCTGGCAATTGAGAGGAGCTAATGTTCTTTTTTAATCTATCATTTAATTTTGGCAGTATACAGAAACAAGAACACAGTACTTAAATGTTCTTTTTTCATTTCATTATTTTTTTTTATTTTTTTTTTTGCATTTTCATAAACCCGTAATTATGATGGTGTAGAGAGAGTCACATACTTCGATAAGTACTGTATTCTTCTACATATCAGTAAATTTTCAACAATCAGGGCAGAATTAAAACAGGTCTTGACAAAGTATGTGCTTCCCTCTTTAGGAAGTCATTGTTCCTATAATGTAATGGTCATAACCTCTTTCCTGTCTACTGGAATGAAAATGAGTCTCCGCAGGCGGAAGAAATATTTTTAAATTTCTTTTCACGAAAAATATGTTGGGTTGGTTGTTTTTTTTTTTGTTTTTTTTTTTTGGGGGGGGGGGGGGGGGTATTTTTACTTAAAAATAAGTCTGTAAAAACTGATACATTTGCAAGAGGGCACAGCATATCGAAGAGCCCTTTGAGATGATGTGGCCTATTACAAAATAAAGTTAAGCATATTACATGGTCAATCAAAACACGTTTTATACATAATATTAAATATATCTATATGGGAAGTTTCTGTCTTGTCATTTTCTTATGTTCCATAATTAGTGACTTAAAACTGGAAAGGTTCAAACAGCGAGGTGAGACCATGGAAGCTTACCTGTGTGAAATTGAAGCTGGCACCGTCTACCCCCTTGAGGTCAGTTATCACCTGTTCGCTGGACTCTGGCAGTGTTGCAGGGTCACTTGCTTGCAAACACAGGCTGTGCATTATCTCTTGAATGTGTGACATCTCTGTTAAGAGTTTTAGCTCATTGTCCTGACAAAGGGAAACATGTCAGTTGTTAACATCATGTAAACATCGAATATTACTCAGAAAAGTTCCTTGGCTGAATTAGCAATATTGATAATTTTGTCATTACCCTATATGAGAAAATATTTTTTTTCCACAATTTTAAAACACAATGTTTGAGCTTTCCAAATAAAATATGCCATATAATTCTACTCTTTACATTGTTTTGAAGTTAATTTTAATATATATCCTCTTTTCTTCTTCTGTATTTTTTTTTTTTTTACTTTTATTTGCTCATCTCTTCCATTCTACTTTGATCATTGTGCATATTTCATGAATCTTGAACATTTCCATATTGTGTACCCCCAAAAATATAAAAAGACAAATTTTTGAGCTGGATACTAACCACAAATGGCTTGAGGCATGTGATGAAAAGGCAGAACCTAGACCTCTCTTCTATGAGTGCAGAGCGGAGAGAGTTCTTCTCTGTTTCCTCCAGTTGATGATATTTGGAGTTGACATCCAACATGGATGCGTCCAATTTGTGTTGCATCTCTGTTTTGCCTGTCAAATTAAAAACAGCATGCTTTTTCATTGAGGCTTGGCTGGAAGAAAAAAAATGGGAGTTTAAAATTCGTATGCGATAGCTCTTGAATTACATTTTCACAGTACCTAAACAGCTCAGATGTGTTGGAGGGATTGGATATTCTGTCTTGAAACACTTACTCATATCTTCTGTAGCTAAAAGAACACTGTACTCTCTTGCTATAAGCAAAATCCTATTGCAGAGCAAAAGTTCACAATTCCATCGATGCAAATTAGCAACATTGTGAAGTCCTTATCATCACCACTATTGCCACGATCACCAGGACTGCCGTTTTGTGAGATATGAGGATGGAGTAGAAACCTATTAAGCTTTAGACTTTGCTATTCAAACATAGTATTTTAACTTGACTTGCAGGTAGGTAAGGGCACTGTATACTCTATACGTATGTCCTGTAAATCAGCCAACCTTATAAACCAGTTTAGCGAACACCTGTCCCTTTTAACATATGATATGTCAATTTCTGGAGTAATTCAAATGATTACTATTAAGATTTAAAAAAATACATGCTATTCTTTTAGTCTTGGACACTAATGTTTGTCTAGGTCAGGGGTTCTTAACCTTGTTGGAGATATCGAATCCCACCAGTTTCATATGCGGATTCACCGTACCCCTCTTTCGTGAAAAATAAAATATGATTATTATTTTTTTCAAATTCAAGACATAGATATGTTTTCACTGGCTCTGTCAAATCCCTGAGATCGATCACCGAACTCAGGTTAAGAACCACTGGTCTATGTCTTAAATCAGGCTAAGCTACAGAATTGGCATTCAATGAGTCTTTTTAAATGAGGCAATGTGACATCTCATGGTTTTATTACTAAAGTTTTTTTGTACTGATGAAATCAGCAAATATCAAATTGCTGCTGCACGTCAGACATTGAGGTGGGAATTAAGTGTAACAAAGAAGAGAAGGTATTAAGAGCTCATAGTATTTGTACAATATTTTGTAAAGACTTTTCACCTAATCTTAGAAAAATGAAAAAGAAATGAATATGGTTCCTTTATGCGCGCTCGGTGTATGTGTGTGTGTGATTTGTGGGGTTATTTTATTTTTATTTTTATTTTTATTTTTTGCAGGGAGGAGGGGGGAAGGGGAGAGAGAGGGGGAGAGAGAGAGAGAGAGAGAGAGAGAGAGAGAGAGAGAGAGAGAGAGAGAGAGAGAGAGAGAGACACACAGAGAGAGAGAGACAGAGAGAGAGACAGAGAGAGAGAGAGAGAGAGAGAGAGAGAGAGAGAGAGAGAGAGAGAGAGAGAGAGAGAGAGAGAGAGAGAGAGAGAGACAGACAGACAGAGAGAGAGAGAGACAGACAGACAGACAGACAGACAGACAGACAGAGATGAAACTCAGAAAGTCTTCATCGATTGGATTCTGAGATCCTTCCTGTCAGACGTTGTAGTGTATATCATTCGTTGTCGACTGCCCGGTACTTATAATTTGGTTTTCGCTGAACACGGTCATTAGGTCGGTCTGACTAGAACGACGTGGTCAAACTTATCACAAGATCTCAGATCAGAGGCAAATTATATCAAGACAGATCTCTTGTATGTGTGTTTAGAATTGACCAAGTGTTCTCCGAAGCTGCATGACTGTGTTCACGTGCTCTAACATTAAACAGGCAGCAGGTAAAGAAAGGAACACATCTTTTCACTCGGTAGATATCTAGGTCAAATCACACTCTTTGACCTACTTGTGGATGATTTCACTCAGGGTTTGAATCTGACATTTCTTTTCAATGAAAAAGCCTTTGGCTATACAACTCCCAAACTCCTCTCTAACAGTCTTAGAGGAATACTTTGGACAATATAAAGGAGATATCTTCACTGTATTTTTTGTTTTTGTTTTCATTTTCGTTAAGTATAACACCTAATAGCCTCTTTATCTTCCTGTATTTTTATTATATGCATAAAACCAACGCCTAAAAGCCTTTCTGTTGCCTTTCTGTTTTTTTGTTTGTTTTTTTCAAATCATTTATTTAGTTCATTAATATGTTCGTATACTTTTCGACATTTTTAAGTTCTAGTTCGCTATTTCTGCCAGGAGACTCTCGGATAGAGTCCAATATTGCCCTGTACTATTATTAGTATTGGAAGAAGAAAAAAGAGCAATGAAGCTAAAAGAATCTTTAGTGTTGACAATACTCTCTGCAGATGGAAAAAGATGTCGAGAACAAAGCGATCTTCAAAGAAAAAAATTGTACAGAGTCCTTATCACTGAAGGAAAAGCAAACAGGCTAGAATTCTGACTGTTCTGACTGTTCGATCAATAACCATGGGTTCTCAAGATAAGAGCCGTTGACTACATTCATAATCATAAGATTTCAGAGAGGAAAATGGGCAAGATACTTCCTAAATCTGTGCCAAAGCCTACTATAAATAATAATATCAATTTTATGTATATATAGTTGACCGTTGGCCCTTTTGCATAATATGCGTGTCGTAGCTACTGCGATTGCTTACGTGTTCAGAAAATCGAATTTATTGCATAAAGGACGACAGAATTTATTACACATGTCAAGAACATTCAGTACGCAGTAAAATGTTATGACAATGAAGATCGACAAGAGCAGGATCATTGAGAAACTATGACGGTTGCGGCAATGGTGAAGGTGAGGACGATGCGGTAGAAACAGAAGAACGATGAAGGCGACGAACAGCATGACTGCTGCTGCTGCTGCTGCTGCTACTACCACCACCACCACTACCACTACGACCACCAGCAACAACTTTACAAATACATGCACTGCTATAGGAAGAAGAAGAAAAAAAAGAAGAAGAAGAAGAAGAAGAAGAAGAAGAAGAAGAAGAAGAAGAAGAAGAAGAAGAAGAAGAAGAAGAAGAAGATGATGATGATGATGATGATGATGATGATGATGATAATGATGATGATGACAACGACGACGAAGAGGACGAAGAGGAAGAAAAATAAGGAGGGGGGGGGGAGGAGAAGAAGAAGAAGAGGACGATTAACAAAAAAAAAAAAAAAAAAAAAATTTACAACAAGAAGAAGAAAAAAGAATCAGCAAAGAATAGCAAGACGATAAATATAGCACGCGAAACGCCTGGCGCAAAACTCGAGGTGAGGACTATCCACAACAACAAGAAACGAGGACGTTAACGTTTAACATTAAAAGGTATCGATGTGACCCGCAGAAGATACTGACGCACTAGCAAATACACGGCATTGCAGAGAGGGTTCCTTCTTATCTGAATGATGTTTCTCAAAGCAAGTTTCATTTTGCCTCTACAAAACTACTTATAAAGTGGTCATTTAAAAAAAAAATATAAAAGTCGAACAGCGTAGGAATTTAAAAGATAAAAAAAAGACTGGCGATGGGGCATAGACAACCTATAATTAGAAAGCGTTTAAAAAAAAAAAAAAAAGGAAGGGAAAAAAGCAAAAGGTACAAACCGCGAAATTAGACACGCGTACACGTCCAGACATACTAAAAAGAGGTAATTTTAGCGAGAGTATTACACCATGGCCGTTATATAATACTAGAGCTGACACCATAGCTACAAATTTAAAACACAAAACTGATTAAAAGCTAGCAGAGACCAAAAAAAAAATTAAGAATGAGGGACTTTGGGGGAGGGAGGGAGAGAGAGAGAGAGAGAGAGAGAGAGAGAGAGAGAGAGAGAGAGAGAGAGAGAGAGAGAGAGAGAGAGAGAGAGAGAGAGAGAGAGAGAGAGAGAGAGAGAGAGAGAGAGAGAGAGAGAGAGAGAGAGAGAGAGAGAGAGAGAGAGAGAGAGAGAGAGAGAGAGAGAGCATTATTATTTTTTCTAAACCTCTAACATCCATAACGAAAGTTAGATTGAAACACAAATTTTCAAATCGATTTGCTGCGCCATCGAAATGAATTGAGAGACAGGTGATGAACCTATGCACGACACCCACTAGTTTTCACATGAAACCATGTACTAGAAAACCAAGTTAAGTTATTTTCGCACTAAAATCTCAATCTAAAAATACTGATGACTTTACAAGTTCCTATGGAGTAAATAACACACAATGGCTATGACAGGATGTGTGAACCGGAAATGCTTGCGCGCGCGCTCTCTCTCTCTCTCTCTCTCTCTCTCTCTCTCTCTCTCTCTCTCTCTCTCTCTCTCTCTCTCTCTCTCTCTCTCTCTCTCTCTCTCTCTCTCTCTCTCATTCTTTCTTCCCCCCCCCCCCCTCCTTTTTTTTTTCCTCAAAGTTCTGGTACGTGTAGCGGTGGCATAGTAGACATTGTAAAATACAGCATGAGAGAAAGAGGGGGTGGGGGAGGGGGAGAGAGAGAGAGAGAGAGAGAGAGAGAGAGAGAGAGAGAGAGAGAGAGAGAGAGAGAGAGAGAGAGAGAGAGATATTAGCATCTAACAGTGCTTTGCGGCTTCAGATGGGGATGTGTTGTGAGCTTAAGAAATCGTGAATTAGTGGTCCGTCGCTAAAACAGTACTAATAAAAAATGGATGAGCTGAACAGAATGTGTTTTGGACTTAAGCACTCTCCTTTTGTTTGGTTTTTTTTTTTTTTTTTTTTTGTTGTTGTTGTTGTTGTTTTTTAGGCATGTCATATTTAACATGTCTCTCAATCTCCTGTTTAAAAAGTTTTGTTTTTTCTTTTTTCCTTCTGCAAGAGGTCCTCGCCACTTGAGCCTTTGGCTGTCAGCCAAGGGAAAGATGATACTAAGAAAAGAGTACATTCTTCAGGCATCAACGTCCTATAGATGCAGCTGATAAATATAATCACTTAACACGCCCTGAATTAACAATAATGAAACAATAATGAGTTGAGCGCAAGTGATTTCATTTAGTGTTAAATAAATGTTGTAAGCTGAAGAACCTTCACAATGGAAAATTTCATTTAGTGCTAAATAAATGTAAGCTGAAGAACCTTCACAATGGAAAATTTCATTTAGTGCTAAATAAATGTTGTAAGCTGAAGAACCTTCACAATGGAAAATAGAAAGCATAGCCAATGCTAGCAGCTCTTCGCATGTTGGTGTCTAGAGACCGATGGCCTATAGATTTATTTCGTGTTCGCAATGCTTCTATTCGAATTTTCGAAAGCAGCTTAGAAAGTTTTTGTGTTTCTAGAAAGTCTGATCGGCTGCGTCTCTGAAAGGTTAAAAGCAAAAGACGATTTTTTTTGTAATTTGTTACAAATAATCTACTTTTGCGAGATCGTATGGCTTCCAGTAGAAATTGTCAAGACAAGAATCTTGGTTTGGGGTCTTACAATGATTCGCTTCTCTTTTTATTTCCAAATCTTGATCTAATTAGACTTCTAGAATAAGTAAACTGTATGAGATCTTAAACTACATAAAATTGCATTTCAATTTTTGAATGGTTCAAAAAATAACCGGGCCGACGTCGTCTTTGTAACTGACAAATTATTCTAAGGTCCAAAAATTTCGATAAGCATGTGACCCAAACTGTTATTGTTCCTTCGCGTTTCAGTGAATCAGCTCTTGGTACATCGCGAAAAGTATAACATCTTTCCCTTTTTCCCCCGCTAATAACTGAGTCAATTACACATCTAAAAAAAAAGCTATGACATAAACTGTACCGAGCTAACTCCATCTTGACATGGCTAACATTTTACTGCTGGTTAAATGTCAGTTGCAGCTGAAGCAGCTGCGCTTTTTAAAAATATCCGATTTTTTACTGGAATAAGATAATAGGGATATGGCTGTTAATGACTGCTATGAAGCGAGGCTGCTCTTAGATTAGTTTTATATCTCCTAAGTTTCCCCAGAGAACTTGAACAACTTTCCTTGAATCCAAGGATAGGGTCGGTGAAATGCGATCCGCCCCCATCATCAGCTGACCTAGCAGGACTTGAAAGCAGAACCTTTATCAACTCGGCTATCTGACACCTTACTTGGAATAGGGAAAACGAGGGGGGAAAGCCCATGTGGTAATGGTCAGGTCTTGAGGCGCACTGTTTTTGGTTTTGATGAAGGCCTGGAATAAGTCATAACTATTAATGTTAAAGTAGAAAATGATGCAAGTTTTCTTCTTTTCGTTACATTGAAAGGTTTTATTTTTGTAATTTTTTGAAACCATATGATTATTGCACAATAATGGATTGACACGAATTATTTGACAAGCAGGTGTATTATAAGGGCTTTTATGGTTGTATCTATTTTGTTTCCTTTTCTTTCAATATATACTTGATACACGGTTCGTTCTGATTAAAGACTATAACTAACTATAAGCATTTAAAACCCCTTAAATGGCAGAAAAACTCTCTTCCACCACCCTCCCCCCGCCAGTGTACAAATCTCCTACTTCAAAGCAAAAACAGCAAGAAGGGTCTGAGTGCATTTTGCTCGCATTAGTTGGCAAAGTAAACGGGTTGTCAGTTAGATTCTTCATCGCGGATAATGAGCTGGCTGCCGTTGAATATACTCGGCGAGTCATGACAGCAGCTTCAGTACAACTAGAAGGCTTTTAGGTCTGAGGTGAACTGCATCGGATGAGATAAAAGTAAGCACATCTTTGAACTAAAGTTATCTTATCCGAACAATAAAATTATTTTTTAAAGCAAGATAATGAGACAGGATAACGCAAGATTTACGGTTTCTACTATTTCAACGTCCTGGTAATACATGTGCAGCATTAGGCGATTATCAATTCCTTCCGGGAAAATAACGGAGACATTAAAAAGATATTTAGCTTAAAACAATGTCCATATTTTACAGTGAAAAGTCATAGCGCTAATGCTCATCACGGTATTCAGTCTTCACTCATGTGTTAACTACTGAAGAAGGAAAAAAAAAGCCATGAGTGTGCCTAGAATTTTACAACTACAACCTCTCCATTACTTTCCCTTTTCCACTCCATGTCACTGTTTTTCTGGTTCTACTTATCTCTGCTTCCCTTCATCCCTCCTCGTCAGAGATTAGATGACTGATTTTATGAGCCTAATTCAAGAAATATGAATAATTTGTAACACCCTCCTCACCCCCACACATCCCCTCCACACACACACACACACACACACATCCCATTCATGCAACATTCACTACCTTTAAGTTCAACAAGATTATTCTTTGCACCGAGAAACTCATCAGAATTTTTAGCTTGAAGATTTTCCCCCTGCCTCATTTTAAGACATCATACACATTCAAAGCCTCACCTGACAACTCTTCTAGCTATTCTCAGTTGTAATAAATAAGCTCCTTTACAGGATGGCCTTGAAAAGGCGAATTATAGAGAGGGGTAGAGAGCAGAGTGCGTTAAAAAAAAACCTTTACAGGCATTGGAAATACGCTTATTGCTATCGGTGATGTGTGTATATGAGAGAGAGAGAGAGAGAGAGAGAGAGAGAGAGAGAGAGAGAGAGAGAGAGAGAGAGAGAGAGAGAGAGAGAGAGAGAGAGAGAGAGAGAGAGAAGCGGAATGATATATGAATATGTTTTACTTCTTTTCATGAACATGTATTTGGCGGCGCTACATATGCATCTGATGACATCATTGACTCGAAAGAATCGGAATACAAAGGAAATGCAAACATGTCTTTTTTCTTTCCTTTCCTCCCCTCCCCCGATTTTTATTATTATTATGTTTCGCCATAGACGTGGGAAATACAAAGTGGTACAAAAAAAAACATCGGCAAAATCGATAATGAAATTATCCAAACACTGCATACAGTAAGGAACAAAGCCCAAAAGCACCAGCAAGCCTTATTGTGTAAAGAAAAATTTGTTTTAAATAAGTAAACAAAACAACGTTCTGGTTATGTTCTATGGTAAATTTAACGTTCTGAACTATGATTTGTGCAAAACAAAACGTCAACCGGAAAGCTTTTTTCTGAATTATCTGTGTCTGGTTGTATTTCCGCTCAATTTAGCACAGACCTCGATCTCTACACTTATTATTCCGAAATAATTCAGTTATCGAGGAGCGTAATATTTCTCTCCTCCCCCCTTGGAGAGAAGAATCGTTTTATTGATATTTTATGGGGCTTCTTTTTGTTGTTGTTTTTATTTTATTTTTTCCGTTATTCTTAAATTCCATGCAATGAGCTTGCACGGTAAACATCACTGAGTGGTGCTGGCCAAAAGGAGGAGGGGTTCAACTCATATGATAGGAGAAACATCAATAGATTTATATCCAATGCATTCTTTTTAAATACCAACAGCTATCAAAACCACTTGCTGGTGAAAGGATTTTTTTCTCTGTGCGACAAAGCAATAGATGTATCCTATTGGAAAAGAGATTTTCACTTTCCCCCTCCTAACAGTAAAACTGGCCACTAAGGTAATCCGCTTGGCGGCGACACATGAAAGAACCAGCCATAAAAACATGCGCCTCACACACTGTAACACGGTGGTAAAACTCCGTATGCCTGGCGAATCTGGCTTAATCCGTGTTATTGGTTGTTCGGATCAAATAATGGTCGATGAGAAACAAGCTGTGCATTATTATCAGTGGAAGTTAAGGTAGGCCACACAAACTAGAAAAATCACTAAGGCGTTTAATTATTACTTGAAATCCTGGGCCATAAATTAATCTGGTTGCATAAAACAGGGGGGGGGGGGGGGGTAAGATAAATTTTTCAAGAATTATGGGACTGTATAAAATACCTAAGGCTGCCAGAGTATCAAAAAGATCTGGATATGAATTATTATTAATATTTTTTTAACTGAATGGTGCAGATTAGGGCCCTTACAAAAATGAATAAATTTGTGGACAATTGCAAGCTAACGCCTTTGTTATGGGCTATAAATACACGTACGTCTGTCTCAGTGATTGGTTTACACACACACACACGAGCGCGCGCGCATTTTCTCTTTGTCTCTCTCTTCTCTCCACACTCTCTCTCTCTCTCTATCTATCTATCTATCTATCCTAAATCTCTCTATATTCCCGTGAATTCTGCTATGCAAAATAGAACTCACCCACTGTAAGGCATAAAAACTGTGGTTAAGGAATTGATAACGACAGCATGTAACATAATTACACCTCATGAATGTCAGGCTATGCTGAGACCAAAGAAGCTGATGTCATAAGGCACCTCAGCAGCTAGCAGATAGCACTGGCTCCGGCATACCTTGAGAAGGTATAAATCACTGTCTTGGACTGGGAGATAATGGGACCGAGTACACATGGGATGCGATGCCTCATATCTTGAGTATCTAGTGCTACCGCAAGAAGAGGTTTGCGGACGTGATAAGAAACGTCATATAAATATATCTGGAGTTTAGAACAGAAATATAGCAGATCTCAAAATGTGTGATACTGCTGGTCAGTTGGCGTAAATGAAACACTCGTTTTAACGTTT
Organism: Elysia crispata; assembly: GCA_033675545.1. Lineage (NCBI taxonomy): Eukaryota > Metazoa > Mollusca > Gastropoda > Plakobranchidae > Elysia > Elysia crispata. The sequence goes on along the minus strand of JAWDGP010006193.1, from coordinate 555,789 downwards.
TATGCTTATGACAAGACCGATGTTTTGGATCAATCTTAGTTAAAGGTAGGAAGGAATGAGAATTTTTAAAATCCATTCGCTGCAGTAATTTGATCGCTGAAACCGAAGAAGACAAGTTGTCCTTGGTTTTAAGAAAATAATAATGACGAGCAAGAAAAACAAATTAGACGAAGAAACTACCGATGAGCCTTATGCTGAAAACGGTGTCGTACTAGAACGCTTGTACTGAGCTGATTCTTCATAAATGAGCTTCAATGATTACCTTTATCTTTGAATTACTGCAGCACAATGAAAAGCAACCACCAAAGTAGGACAATAATAACTCAGGCCAAGCAAACAAACAAAAATGATTCGATAAAGATAAAAAAAAAAAAAGGAAAGGAAAAAGAAAAGGAGAAGAAAAAAAAACTGAGCTGGTGACACCTTAATCCTGCTCTGCTGCGTGGGCTGTTAATCAGCAATCTTTTATCAGACGAACTTATCTGGGTGAGGTTTGGCAAGCAGACATAGCACTTCCTATATAACTACATGGCGATAGAAATGCTGTATTGGCCATTGGAAATTTTCTTTACTAGATGCAGAGGTCATTTTAGCTTAATTATTCAGTAAGATATAAAGCGCCGACTAGCATGTAGTATCGTAGTTAAGGTTTTAGGCTTCATATAGACATCAAGATGTGTTCTCTGTAGGGGGTAGAAGATTAGAACACAAAATATGAGCCAAGTTTTATGATTAAACCATTTGTGTGTGATAATGGGTAGATCTTGAAATTTGATCAACCATGGTAGTTGTCAAAAAAGGATAGTGGGTGTAAGAGAGTGTTTTCTTATCCATCGTTTGCACGGAAAAGTGCTGAAGAGTGTATCTGCTGTCAACTAACTGGATTCTATCGCTACCTGTTTCTGATTTAACCCTCTTACAGATAATAATGCCCTATTAATATTTAGAAAATGGGCACGAACGTTACTATTTGTAAAGAACATTCTACCCTGGAATAAGAGGAACTTTTTTTATACTGAAACACTTTATAGTCTTAAATTGAGGCCCGAGACAGCAAGATAATAGCGTCACACTGAGATCGGGTCTTAACAATCTCTGTGTAGTACAAGAACAGTAGTTCGAGAGATTGCGCTGCTGACCACGTTTGCAAATATTCCATGTGTGGAGAGCTTGATGTGGGGCACGGGTCGATCCTGTTACAGATTGTTACTTGATATCGATCAGAAAACCGTGGTGACTTGGACGCGTGCGTGCTTCAATGCAATAAGAACACCAGCCTATTTCGCCCCCTGTCGTTTGTTGCAACATGGTTGCAGTTGGAATAGTAAGGGAGGCAGAATTTGGGGGAGGGAGGGAGAGAAAAAGTGGCAGAGAGACAATACTTATTTCAACAGCCAAGGTTACGGAACAACTAGGACGGGTCGGCGCAAGTTACAACAGTTTGATTTCCCTCCTAATTCCATTTATTTACAGCCTAGCTCGAATGTCATTACTTTGGCTCAGCTTGACTGAAACACCAATATCCTTTAAATGATTCAAGAATAATCCTCACAGAAGTGTGTGCATTTGATGGCCATTGCAATAAGATTCTTGTACTGATTCGATAAACTTATTACGAATTGGTGTACTATTAATATTCCCAGGTAAACAATCTAGCAACATTGCGCACGCGGTGATAGCATAACAACAAGCTCAATATCACAAAGAATGTCCGAGTCGTGTATCCTGTTTTAGGCTATTATGTGAGGTCTGGCCATAACATATTTAGAGAGAGAGAGAGAGAGAGAGAGAGAGAGAGAGAGAGAGAGAGAGAGAGAGAGAGAGAGAGAGAGAGGAGGGAGGGGAAAGGGGAGAGAGAGAGAGAGAGAGAGAGAGAGAGAGAGAGAGAGAGAGAGAGAGAGAGAGAGAGAGAGAGAGAGAGAGAGAGAGAAAATTTATTAAGTGATGCATATCTTTAAAATTAATTGTGCATATGTCTGGCCCTCTATTTATCTCTCCGTCCATTATTCCTTTTTTTTTCCCCTCCAACTAGCCGCCTCCTTTCCCAATTTTACCTGATGCCTAATGCAAACTTTGGTTATTTTTAGTATCATATATGGGTAGGATAGGGTAGGATGTGGCGGCAGCAATCTCTGGCTTTGATTGATTTAGACAGGCTATCAGATAGGCCCAGCCAAGAACCGAAATAGAGCTCCCTAAATAATATAGCCACAAGGATGGTCACAGCCGCAGCATTGTAAGGTAGCACTGGCAAATAGCCCGGGATAAGCAGTTTGCTCGGTCACCTCCTGCCATGCCAGAAAGACTTGTTTTGTTATTTTTGTAATAGCTGGTGAAATCTTTAATAACGAACCCAAGTAGCACTCTCGTTAAATGTAAGAAAATTACCAGAAAGAGAATAACAGGAGAGAAGAAAAGAACCGTGTGTAGGTAGGAGAGAAAGAATGTAAAATTTCAAAAAAAAATTAATCGAGGCATGCGTCTTTTAGTACATTAATATGAAATTATATTTATGTCACTCTTCCTAATTTAAGGTTCCGATTCTTCTTTTCAAAAGAAATGTTCACTACTGTCTGAAGCGATTAAGCGCTTATTAGTGGAATGTCACCAGCTCTTCGGACAACATGACAAAAAATTATACCCTCAATAATTTATGGTTATATGTGCGAGTCAATAAGACATCTATAAGTCACAGCAGGACCGGGATCGTACGTTAGAGTTGGCAAACCGCCCGAGATAGCATTATCTAACTACTATTCTCTGCCCACATAAGTTTCCGTGGGAGTCTAATAGCACAAAAGTGTATCATTTCAACATCAGGTTACGAAATCAGCCAGAAACAGGAGGGGGGGGGGGGGGAGAGAGAGAGAGAGAGAGAGAGAGATTGTGAGAGAGAGAGAGAGAGAGAGAGAGAGAGAGAGAGAGAGAGAGAGAGAGAGAGAGAGAGAGAGAGAGAGAGACAGAGACAGAGACAGATTAGTATACATGATGGGGCATCCAAGCAAGAAGCATCAGATTGCTACCAATGAGAACATAAATGCCTTTTAGTAATACCAATCTTCTTAGCGACAGCAAAATCGATAGTGGGATGGACGAGGAAGTGCTACAAATTGAAGGTCACCGGAGAGTCCTGACAAGGAAACTATCGAGAGATTTTTTAAGGGAATGGAACGACTTGTGAAAGGGCGACGCCAATGTAAAATAGATTTTTTTTTTTTTCATATATAAAAATTGGAGTGTTATCTTTAAAATCCGAAGTAAATTTTTCTTTCCAAAAAATTTGGTCTGCTTAGAGAGGGTTTATAGCAACTGCGTGTGTTAAAACGAAGAAAATTACTCGCGACAGAAAATTTAAATCGGAGTAGGGCGAAAAATTATCAGATTTCAATAATTACTGTGGTAATTACGTATATAATGGATTTTTATAAATACTTCAAACGGAGGGTTTATGAAAACAAGAGGGAAGAAAATAATATAAGAGAGAGAAAGGGGTGGGGGGGACGGGAGAGAGAGAGAGAGAGAGAGAGAGAGAGAGAGAGAGAGAGAGAGAGAGAGAGAGAGAGAGAGAGAGAGAGAGAGAGAGAGAGAGAGAGGGAACCGGCAACTTAAAAAAAAAAAAGGAGAATAGCATACAATAATGGAGAGAACTCATCAACAGAATGTTAATGAAGAAACAAAATGACAAGAAGACAGCTTAAAAAACCATTTCGGCCTTGACCTTTCGACCGCACTCACAACTCACACTGTCTACACTGAGTCCGCAGACATTGCCCGTGCGCTGTTGCTTTCCTCCTTGAAAATGAAGCGGATTAGGAAAGGACAAAAGGTTACGATGAGGAACTAGTAGAGTAAATGAATCCATGGTCCGCACTCGCTAAAAGATTGAGGACAGCGAGATGGAACAACGCGGAGAATTCAAATCGATGATAATGTTTGGTCGTCGGGGTGGCGGAGTTCAAGGTTTCTGTCACCCCGAGGGAAAAAAACCAGTGGTGGCGGTATTGACTTCAGGGTCACAGGTCACAGCAATCTTTATTTTGATTGGGATAGGGAAACAAACTGCCTGTTGACTTGCAACCACTTGGGGGTCCTGACTGAAGGGAAACTCGAGAGCTCAGAATCAACTAAGATTGTGGGTGCTAGTTTTAAAAGTTCTTTAAATTAGACGATCATCATCTTTAAAAAAAAAAAAAATTAAAAGTATGGGGGAATCCTTTTTTTTTTTATATATATATATATATATATATATATATATATATATATATTTGGGGGGGGGGGGGGGGGGGGGTTCTACTTGTTTCTCTTTTCTTCACTCAAAGCTATAAAAAGGACTCACCATGCGCGGATCCTCCTTTCTTAACTTTCTTCTGAAGCCGCATTGTATCCGAGGCGGCCTTCTTGATCTCTTGCTTGGCTTTTTTATACTCTGCAAAGCAAGGAAAACATCCAGTTTACTTTTGTTTTCTCGTTCTCAAAAAAACCTCACTCGTTTAAAGCTTTTTATTTAAGGAATGACGTGCTTCTGTGTGACTGTAAAAGGGGTTTAGGATGAGTAAATTATTTAAACAATTACGACAAAAAAGGTGCGATGTGATATTGCTGGGAGGTTGCTTGACATTTACTGGAAATAAACTTTGCTGACATAAAAATTATCAGTTCATCCCTATGAGAGGCAAATGGTAACTAGGATGACTGTTTTGCATCTATTATGAACCACTCCACAGATTTTCCTCATAGTCCTTGTTGATGTAAAAAAAAATGTTCGAAGCTGGACTATTCCGAGTGTCTTTACATCAACAGCGAATGCTTCCTATGATCTGGTACTAACGAGGGTCTATAATATTATATGAATACATGTATAAACAAAAACTCTTTTACCCTTGGCATGGTCTTTATCGAGTTGGGCAACTGACTTCTTCCAATCTTCGAGCTTTTCCTGCAGCGGAGACACAAGGTTGTCGACGATGGAACTGAGGGGAAAAGGAAATGAACATTTTTAAAAAAACTTGTTACGTTTTAAACTTCAAAATTATTTATTTCATATAAATTCAACTGTAGGACGCTGCAAATAAGAAAAATTAAAAAAAAAAAAAACACTTTACTGTATCGCCCTGTCTTCGTTTAAGAGACACATCATTTTTTGCTAAACCTAATTCATTGGTGAGTGAAACCAACTTCCTTTAAAAAGAGTAATGGCGACAAAACGTTTCATAAAAGCAAGTTAAAATCTTGAAACCTTTCATTTTGTCTTTTTGCCCTTCCTCGATTTAATCTTCTTGCAAATGAGTTTTTAATCACCTATTTAGATATCTATGCGAAATCATAAAGTTGTTACATTTACATTAATGCAAATGGAAAATTCGTCTGCCATTTTGAGTGTCCTATGCCATACACTAGTCAAAATGGCATTAAGCATGATATATATTAACAAAGATTCAGTTAAGTTCACATTGCTTATAAGGCACTAAAAGAGAGACAATGATGACATAAAACACAGAGACACAGTTTAGGAGGAGATCTTGGGCTTCATCCCCGGCGCGTTTTGACGTTTGCCATTATAGTTACCTCCTAATCTCGGCAAGCATGACACCTAGAGTGGCTTCAGATACGAAAGAAGAAGAAAAAAATTGCGGAATATATATATATATATATACACACACATGGCTGTGTGTATGTGTATATGAGAGAGAGAGAGAGAGAGAGAGAGAGAGAGAGAGAGAGAGAGAGAGAGAGAGAGAGAGAGAGAGAGAGAGAGAGAGAGAGAGAGAGAGAGAGAGATATGGGCATTAGGGCTGGAGGACTGCCGCGCTTAGCAGATCACAAAAGTTTGGCTTTGTAGAGAAAAGGCATAAGTGGTAATATGACTTTCTAATCATCAATTTAAGATACAAAACAAAGAAAGGGTATTATATTCAAGGAAGACACGCGCATAAGAAGGCGACATCTTTGTTAAAGTTTTGAGGAATATGGTTAATCTGGAGGGAGGATATGTGAACTCTAAAAGGAAGGACGTGGAAGAAAAGAGCCCGTCTTTACTCAAAATAAATAAAATAAGAGAGACTGAAGTCAGAAAAGAAAGAGAATAAAATACTTGGGCGGCGAGCCATAAATAAAATGCTTTCTGGGATGACCTTCGGGGCACCTCAGACAGACGTCACAGGTTCTTATCTTTCCATTCTTCTGGGACATAAAAGGGAGGAGAGTAAGGATTACGGAGGGGGGGGGGGGGGGTGGAAGAGAGAGAGAGAGAGAGAGAAAGAGAGAGAGAAAGAGAGAGAGAAAGAGAGAGAGAGACCTACCAGCTGTAAACACGATACATGTATACAGTGTACTCTTCTACCAGTCGTCTGAAAAGTGCAGTGGGTGTTATTTATAGGCAGAAAAAAATAAAACGTGCGTCTTCGAGAGACCGACAAACAGAGACAGAGCGAGAGAGCGTACATAACTGGTGGCTTAGGTTGAAGGGCAACAAGAAAGTTCCTTAGAGTGTTAAGACTTTAGCCCATGAACAAAAGAATCGCGGAATGATAAGAAATTAATGTTTTTGAGTAAGAGCCAATTCAGTACAATTGCTTTGAATAGCCAAGCGTGGCACCTGGTTTCCTTCAGGTCTGAGCTTCAATATTCTGATATGTTTGCCACCTTTCAAAACTTAGTTGGAACCACTATCTGGCAGTATAGACAAGGACACATGAATGTGCGCTCTGGAGTAGAAAGCGCAAGTTCTTATGTGAAAAAGTGAGAGCGAGAGAGAGAGAGAGAGAGAGAGAGAGAGAGAGAGAGAGAGAGAGAGAGAGAGAGAGAGAGAGAGAGAGAGAGAGAGAGAGAGAGAGAGAGAGAGAGAGAGAGAGAGAGAGAGAGAGAGAGAGAGAGAGAGAGAGAGAGAGAGAGAGAGAGAGAGAGAGAGGAAATTTAACATCCCCGTTTTTTTGTTTTTGTTTTTGTTTTTTTTGTTTGTTTTTTTTTCCCACAAAAGTCTCATGCTAAGTCTTCAACAAAAATGTAACATTTAATAACTTTGTGCCTAGCAAAATCGAGAGCTCAGAGCTCATCTTAGTTTAAAAAATATAATAATATTAATTAATATTGCTCTAATAGTGTGCCATTTTAGAGTTGAGTGGAGCGTGCGCACTTTATAAATCTTAAAAGAAGGAGACATAATTTAGCTACAAAGTTGGTCAGAAATATCGATTCCATACATTTTTCCCGCTTGCAAGCGCTTTACATTACAATCTTGAGGTCAAAAACTCGGTAGCCGACATTCTCACTGCTCTCTTTCAATCTTAACGGTTATCTCTCCCTTTTCTATTTGCGCTCATTCAATTTTCTTTTTTAAACAAATTTATTATAACGGGAGGAAAGTGTTTTCATAGTCACATCATTGAACTATGCCTAAAACCAAAAAAAAAAAAAAAAGGATTGACACTAGGAAGATGAAAATGCACATAATGTAAAGTGCATGTCGAGAATTCAATGAATATGCTTTTTTTTTTCCAACGTATATACAATTTGGTTGCTATGGAACCGGCGGTCATCTTGGATTTAAGGCTTTTTGCAGTTGTTTTTTTTTTTCCGAATCGCAAAGCTAAGAAGGTTCCTACAAAATCATTACGCAAATTCAAGAGACACTGTCTTGTGTTTCTTTAAAAAATTCATTTAAAACTTGACGAAGCAAAGTTACCATTTTTACAGACTTTTTATTGTTATACATTTAGTAAAAAATGTGATAGCTTACAGACCGTACATTAGCACCTCTGTGCAACATATCAAGACAATCCTACGATAAACAGCAAACTTTTAGCGAATTTTGTTCTTTACATGCGAGGTTTGAAATTGCTAAGAGCTATATAATTTTTTATAAAGTTCTGCAAAAAAATTAATGCAGAATCAATGATCATCCCTTTCTGGCAGCATAAAAAATTCATATGCATAAAGAAATCTTTAAAAGCTGCGTATTTAAATTGAACAAAGTGAAAAGAAAAAAAGTTTCGAGTAAAGAACCCATATTACAGACAAATATTTGTTGGATACTTGTGATTTTACTTCTATCTTTTGCTCTACCTTTGTCTCGTTCACCATTAACTTTGTCCATTAATAATTTGTAGAACTAAAGTTTCAAATGCTAATGTAGCATTTTGACATTTCAAATTGGCAATGAGCCAATTGCAACATCAAGGAAGATTTAAAGGGTTTTCGAAGAAAATTTTAAAAGAGAGTTAGCAAGGGATCTCGTTCAAAATATTTCTCTATCAACGCTTAAGACCAGTCAACAAACGATTCACATTCTTCTCAGCAGCCAAACCACAGAAAACGCATGGGTCGTGTGGTACATGGACTTACCAAAAAGTGCCTGTGCACTGTGGCATCCACTTTGCCCAATAAGCCATATACAATAGAGCTGGCGATTAGTTCGGGGGTCCGATATCTCAGAGTTTTAAAGGCTAAACTGAAGATTTGGGAACTAAGACAAGGCGCGCAAAAGAGAAAGATGTAATCCTTAAGCACTATAAGTAGCCCGTGCTCGAAATGGCTTTTTTGCGAATTATTGCAAAGTTTTCAATATATCCTGTGTGTGTTGTTGTTGTTGTTGTTGTTGTTGTTGTTTTTCTCTTTTGCTTTTGCTTTGGTTTTTGTTCTTTTTTAAACTGAAATCTAGAAAAGCGTTTCGTACTGCAAAGATTAAATAATCAAATGTTAATACAATAACGGCAAAAATAAAAATAAAAATTAACTATAATTATTAAAAAAAAAAAAAAACCTGACATGCCCAAAGTTACCTATTTTTTTCCTCAATCATTAGCAAGATTTGCCCATGTAGTCCACAGAGTGTCCTGATAATTATTACTACTTCGTTTACATCGCGCATTTCGACGTCGTTGCTCTTTAACGTAACAATTATTCTTTTTCCTCTTTAAATTCCCACTCCGTTTACAGTTTTAACGTTTATGATCAACATAGTACATAAATTCAAGAGCAACTAAAAGAAATTTAAAACTTGCGAAGTCTCACCCTTGTGCTATCTCGCTATTGAAAATAAAATTAGTATGATAGTGATAACCCAGCGCCTTACCAGCGTTATGCCACTTGAGTATAATTAATTGTGATGCCTTTTGTCCTTGTCACAGACCGTGTCGAGAAGCGTGGTTTGAATTAAAAGTGTCTCCATTCTTGTGTAAGCAGAACAACTATGACTCAGGAAAAGAACGATCCACATGTTGAACGACTCGCTACGTTCGGTTGATCACTTTTAAATGAGCGCGTGCAAATTTTGTTTCTTTTATTCTATGTGCTTGTAATTGTGAATTGTTTTAATAATTCGCTTTATTTATTTTCCTTTTCTTTTGCAAATCGATATATTTTAAGTCCTTTTTGTTGTACATTGGCACTTGTAAACAGTTTAAATAATAACTTTGAACTTTGTCAAAGTCGAGAGAGTGTACGCCAAATGTAATCAGAATGAATTAGTACATTATTTTGTTTTTTATCTCCTTACAAATTTCTAGTTATTTGAATTCAAATGACAAGGAGCTACACCGTAAGGGGTTTGGAAATGAATGGTTTTAATAACTTGATGACAATTCGGAGAAAAGACAAGAGTATACCGAAATGAAAGTCTTGGTATGCAATTTTTCGAGACAGAAAGGGGAGTTAAACTAGATCTAATGACAAGTGATCAGGCAAACGTTTATCTGCATAATTTATGACTGGACACTAAGAGAGAGAAAGTTCTGGGTATCTGTTGCGTTCACGCAACAATACAATACGAATATAATCTTCACGCCCTTCAAGGGTGGAATATTCTATGTGGAGGAAAAAGGCCATGCGGTGAACTTTTACAATGTCATTTCAATAAGGAGTATAAATTTTCAATGGATTGTTGGCAATACGATCAGCCAAAGCAAAACTGAATAACTGTCTATTTATTAAAATATGGGAGCAAACAAAGCGGGCAGTGTAGGGAAAGCTAAACTTTGCAGCTAGAAATGCCAATTGTAAAGGAAATTTGTAAGGCAACATAATTGTTTCACCTTTACAAGTACTGTTTTAATATTATGTCGTCTGCATGCTAAGTATTTATCGGGAATAAATATAAAAACTTTAGATTGAGAGCATAGATATCTATTTTTCTCTTAATGTTTTATCCTCTCTTATGACGTGTGCACAACAAAACAAAACAAAAAAACAGAAAAGAAACTCGTTTTGGATGCTCTGTCCATTTATCCCTGCAGTCATCTTTTCAATACTTATACATTTAATTGAAGATGGAGAGAATTATTTCATTAGACTCTTGTGCTTTATTTTTTTTATATAAAGCACAACACTCTTGATCAGTTGAGACAATGATAATATTATCTTTGCAATGTTTCTGATATGGTTTATCGAAAGAAAAATTCGAGACCCCTTCAACAAAGTTCTTTTTTTATGATTATTTAATCGGTCATTCCTCCATAACCTCTTTTTACTTTTGACATTATCGAAAGGTTTAGAAATGTACTATCAATCAGAGTAAGACCTTTTACAAACTATTAATAAGCTATAGTGCTCAAATATCTTGCATTAATCTAATATGGACAACTTACCTTTAACCTTGCGAAAATATGAGGTCACTTGCGGCAAGAGAGAGAGAGAGAGAGAGAGAGAGAGAGAGAGAGAGAGAGAGAGAGAGAGAGAGAGAGAGAGAGAGAGAGAGAGAGAGAGAGAGACAGACAGACAGACAGACAGACAGAGAGACAGAGAGAGAGAGAGAGAGAGAGAGAGAGAGAGAGAGAGAGAGAGAGAGAGAGAGAGAGAGAGAGAGAGAGAAGGAATGTTAAGGACAGACCTGTGGAGGACCGCTAGTAACCCACATCCTCAGCTGATCGAAAAGAAGGGGTAAAATGTTTGTTCTGATAAGGCTATATTCAGCAACTCTCATTCGATAGCGTACAAGACAATGGTATCCTATTTTCATACCCCTAAAGCATCGATCGGCTTAAATAAAGGTTGAGAGAGAGAGAGAGAGAGAGAGAGAGAGAGAGAGAGAGAGAGAGAGAGAGAGAGAGAGAGAGAGAGAGAGAGAGAGAGAGAGAGAGAGAGAGAGAGAGAGAGAGAGAGAGAGAGAGAGAGAGAGAGAGACCAAAAAAAAAATATTTTTTTTTTAAGCATATCAACCTCAGGAGGTGAAATAACTGCCCGCTTTAGTACTGAGCATTTGTATGGCACAGAGAATTTGGTAGTTGTTCACGTCGCACATTTCAAAAACCGTTGGAAAGGTTAGACTCCTGAACCTTGCTCTATCACTCACAATTTGTGTAAAGGTTATGTTGGGTTGGAAATTCACACTGACATTGTGAAGGAAGCTAGTTCGGTAATTTAATGTGTGTGTTTGGGTATGTGTGTGCATTAAGTTGCTCTGTTGTTTGAGGAGTATTGAAAACAAAAGGGACTTATTTTTGAAGGCCAAATCAATTTAAGGAGGTTTAATGCATCTCTTTATTATAATTCAAATATTAGGTTTCTTAGATTTAAAACAGCTCGTGACAATATTCACAGGCAACAGATGGAAACGAGTGTGGGCGCCTTATTGTATACGTGTGAGAGAAGAAAAACCTGTTTATAAAAGAAGTAAGAGAGAGAATGGGAGAGACGGGGGAGGAGGAGGAGGGAAGAAAGACAGATATATTGAAATAGGGCTACTCTGTGCGATTTTTTCCTTTTTATATTGAGGGAAAGGACAAGTAAAATAGGTAAAATAGTGATGACAGAACGGTTACGCCATTTTTCACTTTCTTCTTCTCCTCCTCCTTTCAGTTTCTCACTCAGACTTTTCCTCTTTAAATTTAAGGGAAAAACAACAACAGTGGAAGAACAAAGCCAAACCGGAAAAGTAAAAACGACGCGGCATAAAGATCTTCTCAATATGGTGTTGATGCTAGCTACGGCGATGCGATAAAGCTAGTGTTCTATATCAGCAGCTGTTGCCAGTCGAGAGAAGGGGACACAAGGTGAAGCGCCCTAGACTCGCGATTAAAATATATAATTCAGCTACGCGCTAAATTATGCACATAATTATCTCACACATACTCATGAACTTAATTTACACATGCCACGCCCTGTTTAGGACCTCCAGCTAAAGGCAGCTTATTGAAAGCTTTTCTAATGCAGCAGAACTTTTTTCAAACGATGAAAAAAGAAGCAAACTATTTTTATAATGATTTTTAAATTCTAAAAAATAGAAATTGCGAAAAGTTAACGTAATAGGCTACACATTTTTTCAACGTTAAAAAGTCCATTTTGTTTATGTCCTAAATTACATAATTATGTTGTGAGTAACCTACCTGAGTGAGGCATTACTTTTTGGACCCCATGAGGTCAAATACAAGCTCAGTTTAGAATATGACTGGAGGCTTAAAGTTTGCCGGTTTGGAATAATTAGGTAGAGTTGGTTACGATTAACTTTTTTTTTTTTTTTTTTTTTGTGGTTGTTTGTTCGTGTAAAAAGCGCAACAATCATTTCAAATTGACAATACAATCACCATGTAGACCATTGGCTTGTCTGCCTCGCCGTTGCATGTGAGCCCAAAGTTCCATAACGAGTTTCTTTATGCCTCGTAACTGACAAAAGGACGCGGTACCGTACGACCAACGAGAGGATCAATAGAGACGAAAATGCGTTCTGTTGAACCACATCATTTCATAACCATCGTGAAGGGGTTTAGAGCGAGTCCTTCGAATCCCATGAAGCGACTTTCCTATTGACTGAACTGACATTGTATGCCGCTTGCTCTTTTCATTTTGGCTTACCTTGTGAGTAGCTTGAGATGGGACTCTATACTGCGGTGGCGCAAACACAGGCGTGTGAGTGCCGAGCCGATTTCTCGAGTGGCTCCTGGGAAAAACAAAAGAAAAAGAAAAAAATATTTATTTGTAATCGTACTTCTTTGATCCGATATCGTGGGCTGAATGAAAGATCGACAATAAACAGATTTTGACTCGTTGTGTGTTTTACAAAAGATGAAAAGATATCCGCCTGTTTGAATAGTACAAAACAGGTATAAATAATGGTAATTAAAACAGAGAAGAGAGAGACAAACAGACAGGTAGACAGAGAAAGATGCGGACAGACAGCCAGGCGGGCAGGCAGGCACACAAGACAAACATAGGAGTCTTAGTTATGCTCCAGACAGCGCCCAAATACAATATTTTAACCAAGATCTTGAGGACGGCTTCATGCACAGATATAACTAGATCAAATCAATGCAATGTAAAGACAAGGAAAGCAAAAAAGCAATGCAACATGGGGATAGCGGAGAGTGAGATCAGAACTTGGGAGAAAAAAGAAATAACGTTCGAAACAACCAATCAGGAATGCTCATTTTACACAGTCTCTTTGATACACGACCACAATACAATAGTGAGTCATCTAGTTCTGCGGCACAATGAAGAGGCGTCAAATATTAACATGTATAACATTTTTTTTTTCTGAAATAACAAGGTGGTCGAGATATTGATACACACAACATAACAAATAGAATATAGGTTCTAATGCTTTTCCTAATTTCCTGTGAACTCCTCAGAAACATGAATTCAAAGCTCTGGTGAACAGAGTCACAACGCCGGAATTAGCTGTGTCGCCATGACAACCGCGTATCCTCGAGCGTAATCAAAGTTAACAAGCACTGTCGAGAGCATGGTCTGGGTTGCACTGTTTTCTTCTACCAGTGAACACCAGAGAGCCCACCCTTCATCTTACTGTCTCGCACTGCAGATGCTAACATAAGATATATCAGAAAGTATTTTACATTGATGTTTGTAGCGATACATAACGGGTGTTAACTGACAAGTGAAAAAGAGAGGATGTTGTTAATTAAAAAAAAACAACCTAGAAACTGTCATTCAGCTGCTTAACACCCAATAATAAACCCGACCTATGATCCAATTGTTGCTAAGACAAAGGCCAATGTGGTAAAGGTACTTGGGACTTCTACGCCTTGGCTGCGACATTGACGCTCTCATGCTGGAGTTGTGGTGAACGCTATTGTTATCTAGAGAAGCTCATTAAACCAGATCTTCAACCACGTAACCACAACAACTGCTTAACCACACCAATGATGGACGCACGAGCTCGGTTGGATTACAAGCGACGAAGTTCTACCACGCGCGCTTACCATTATGAAGTCAGGTTTAGGAGCTTAGTTCATTTGTTAGTTATACGCTGCTTGGATTTCCCCAAAAGCGTTATTCGGACATCGCGGCTTTCCTAGAAAGGCTTGAATAAACCCAAACTTACAATCACATGTTTTCATCAGGGATCGAAACCTTAATCCACAATTTATTGTCAATCTAATAAGCAGCGTTTGAGGGAGAGATATATTGTCTCCTGAGTGGGTGCGATATAAAAACCCCACTCTACACACTCTTTTGGGATTGCTCAAAACTGTGTGGAGAAACCGATATGTAGATAATTCCAATTTTCGGTCGCAATAGCCTCAGTGACTTTTTTTTTTAAATATGAAACCTCAATTTTTGCAGAATATTATATAGCTTTCCGAATGGTTTGGGGTATAACATAATTATGATGTAAATTGTTTTCCTTTCTTTTTCTAATTTATATGATTGAGCCCAATTATTCCATCTAAATGTAAATTGTTTTCCTTTCTTTTTGTAATTTATATGATTTAGCCCAATTATTCCATCTAAAATCTATCTCCATTTAAATTCTCAGACGTGCACAAGTTCGCAGTCCGTTAAATATTGAGACTTAAATAGTTTTTCAAACATCTTCAAAAATCCTAGGTCTACGTTGGATCGAGCTCATTACTGCGGTATAGATCTCGATTGGTCAGCCTTATACAAGTGGGATTCCGTAACTAGTGGTGCCGATTGCTTGCAAGAATCTTCCATTGGATCCACCATGTACGCTAAATCGCTAGACTACTCAGAAGACAAGATTGCCTGAGCTGTGGAGCAGATCTCCGACCTCAAAGTTTCCTGATGAACCTTGCCTTAATTTTAGCTTGCTTGACCCTAAGCGCAGTATCTTCAAACAGTGTTAAGGTTCAAACAACGAGAGGTCAAGACACAGATCTCCTAGACTTCATTCTTTGTCCCGTGGATTTTGTTAGGCGCACGATGTGACGACAGGTAGAAAGGATCGGTTGGGAACCTCTGCGGTCCTTATACAACATTTAACAGGCAAGATTTTGACCTCATAGCGGGACCATACCAATTCCGTCCAACAAGACAAATGTAGAGGCATTCTGAAAGGAGCTCTTGAAGCACGTAAGAGAGAGACCAAACCCAATCTTAAGACAAATAGCGCTTTACAACAGTTGATCGTTTGTGTGCTTGGTGTTTGCTGGTGGTGGGGAGAGGAAAAATAATACCCATCAAGATTTCTTGAAACTCGAGACGGAGTGGGGCACTGGGGAGGGAAGAGGAATAAAAAAAAAAGTGTGGAGAGAGGGAAAAAAAAAAGGAGAAGAATGTGAATGGGGGTAGGAGAATCATTCTATAACATGCAATAAGACTCCGTGCTCTGAGCTTGACTAAGAGTTAATTTTTAAAAAAGCGTAAATACAAAAGAAAAAGCAAAACATGGTAAGCAGCCTCAACAAGTTATCTATGGATCATAGATATCTACAGCAAACATAATTTTCCCCCAAAATTGACACAAGGATTTGGGATGTCACATAACAAATAAGAACGGTTCTTTCTTGGCATAATAATTTGTGAATTTTTTTTTTGTTTGTTTCTAAGAGATATGTAGGTCGCCAAAAAATTTGTAAAAAGCAAAATAAAACACTTTGCTACAGTCACCACAAAAACTTTCATCAATACCTCAACGGAAATAAACGAAAGCTAATTTAGCAAATCTAGAATATTAACTGTGCATCCTCTTCACGTTTTGTATTGGTAAATTGAGAAATAATATATGGAAATAGCAAAGAACATATATAAAGCCCAGGAATAAGACAGATTTGAAAAGGGTAAATGTATAGACACGAGCTGACAATACTTAAATAAGAGAGAAGTAAAAAATACAGCTAAAGATTTCCATAAGCAGACTGACATTAATTTTAAAAAATATCTATTTCGATTTGTTTTTTTAATCACAGCGTTGAAAAGAAAATCTTGAATAACCATAATAACGCCTTGTAGATAGATGTAGTAAAAAAGAAAAAAAAGAAAAGCAAAACGATGGTTTAGAATCATTTCTTCACAACATCGAAAGCAAACAAGCAAACATGCACAGTACAGGCGCATTCCCATTAGCCTCAACAACGAAAGTCTATGAAAGTTCCGTACGACGAACAAAGAAGTTGCTCAGAAAGGCAGAGACGACAAAGGACAATTCTGCATTTTAAAAGCAATACTTCACGATCACGACCAAAACTTGAAGATTATCGGCAAACGCGAACGCCATAGTATAGCTAGAGTCTAGCACAACCGTGTAAGACTGATCAAAGAGTACGTAGAGGTCACAGACGTATCTCTGTGCCATAACATTGACAAGCCTGTCAAGAGAGAGAGAAGGGTCGGTCTGCTGAGACAGAACTTCGGTCTAATGCCAGTACAGACTGCCGGAAATATTGGTCTACAAATAAATGTCATAGCATTATAATCATAATTTTTGTGCCATGCATAAAATTAGAGACAGTCTTCTTTATCATGCCTTGCACTTTGGCACGATGTTACAGAAAGATTTAAATATATAACGTAAAAAAGATAAAAGGACAAATTTCTTTTACATCTTTCAATTGGTGATATGTGGAGGGCATTGGCGAACAAGAGATAAAGGACAAGAAATCTATTATCTCAAATAGTTACAATATCTTAGCACACTAATTTTGATGCCGCACCACATTGAATAGACTTTATCTGCTTGAGGCTGCATCACTCTAGGAAAAGTTAAGCGCAAATAGTAATATAATCAGTGCTCAACATTTATATGTTTAATTTCAGCTGAATATGCGCTACAAATAAAGAAACCATTGTTTATAATTTAAAACTCATCAATTTCGATGCCTAATCAAGGACATACATTGTTTTATTTTGCTTGCTTTAAAAAAATAAATGAGGAATAAAATGACATTTTGTAACTACTTGAATAAGACAAAAACGACACAAATCAGGTTCCACTGGGTACCGAAATATATCACAAGCAGATATAATAATAGCACTAATTGCTGCGATGTATAATGTAGTACATGGCTAAAATTCGCTGTGTGTGTGAGAGTGAAAGAGAGAGAGGGATGTAACACACAAAAAACAAAAAAACGTGTGGTTACAAAAATATTTACGTCATAATTATTGACTTAAACTGATTGTGTCGGCTTACTAAAAAGCGTTTGCTAGCTAAATTTATTCTCTAACAGCTTGTTGTAAGTTGTACGTAATAGCGGGTACTTTGTTTGCGGGTACGTTTTGGCAGATAGGCCGATAAATGGTTGGCTTCCTTTATCAGTATATCAGGTAATGTGGAAGCAGGGATAGAGACAAGCAAATAGAATGAAAGAGACACCATTATATCCTAGAAAACCCACAGAGAGAGTGAGAGCGCCGTTGGATAAAACAAGATGCTCATGCTTAATTTCGGTAACTGATAAATCTAAGCACACAAAAAAAAAATATATATATATATATATATAGTCACAACGTATCCCAAATATAATAATCCTCCTTTTCCCCATTATTCTGTCCACTCATTCAACTGCATTACATTCAATGATATGTTAACATATTGTATTAAAATTTTAAATATTTCGATCCTTGTCAGTTCTTTCAAGCCTAGATCTAGATATCTGTCATTTTGTTTAACCAGGAGGAAAACATTAAGACCTAAGACGGTCATTGTAAGATCCTCTTGTAGCAGAATTATGAACCCACCGGCTGTGTACAACTGATACTCAAGCCAGACTGTCTTGCACCTGCCAATGTCATTAGATCACAGAGTAATCAGAAGATTCAATCAATAGTCTATGATCGTTGCAGGTTTAGAAAGAGCGGAATGAGGGAATAAAGCCAGTGATGTTCTTCAAGTCATGGGTTGAGAGGTATTACATAGTTTGCAATAAATTATGTAATCTACTGGTAAAGTGTTAATACTGAATTTGAGAGAGAGAGAGAGAGAGAGAGAGAGAGAGAGAGAGAGAGAGAGAGAGAGAGAGAGAGAGAGACAGACAGACAGACAGACACAGAGAGAGAGACAGACAGACACAGAGAGAGAGACAGACAGACACACAGAGAGAGAGAGAGAGAGAGAGAGAGAGAGAGAGAGAGAGAGAGAGAGAGAGAGAGAGAGAGAGAGAGAGAGAGAGAGAGAGGAACGCGTCGATGCAGAGGATAATTTACATTGGACTCTATTGTTTATAAGCATAGGCTGGCGTGTTTGTGTAGACATTATTCATTGGCACATTTAAAACGCTCAACATGAATTCTGCTGGCTTTAACACTTTCAGATATAATGTAAGCAAGAGGACTAAAATATTTTTTAAAACTTTTGAAGTTCTAAGATTTAATGAATTGTGCCGGTATCACTTGATAGGTAAATTCTGAAACAAACTTACTTACAATTATTTTTTATTCAGTTCCGTTCATTAATAATGACATCAAGGTTACAACTAGATAATTTGATGTCAGCGTGTCCACATTATAGGTCCTCTAAGATAAAGTTTGTTCATTGAGTTTACACGATCCCATGAGTTCGCCAGGCATTCAATTTCAAAGGTTTTATCAAATGCAATTCTAAAATTAAACAGTTTCCTGAGGCACTTAAATGCTTTTTGTAACATTTCAAAACTAGAAATAAAGTGGGCCATGACCAAGAGAGCTGGATCATGGGCCCTGGCCAGCAAATATGGCCTTCAGGAGAGAATGCCAACTCGGCAGTCAACCACTACAAGAAATGCCATAGTAATGAGCAGTCGGTGCCAGGGAGTCAGCTGTTCTGATAGTGATAAATCACATGTCTTCAACTAGACCCTTGGTAGGACCATGGGGGTTGGCGTCTTGGACTGATCTAGACATTATAAAGCAAAACGCACGAGAAAGTACTGGACATTTCAGAGGTAGGCTAGTTAGGCGTGAGCGAATTTCTAAGCATTGCTTGAAATTCAAAGAACCGTGAGTGTCCGGATAGAACTACAAAACACTTGAGTTGAAGTCATCAATCTAGTTTCTGTCTGTGCATTAAGTATGCAAAGACAACACAACGAAAGCGTGCCTGAGTTCTAAATTTGAGGAACATCAAGCACTGAACCGTATAAGGCACTTTTATGTGGCATAAACAATAAAAAAAAAATGTTTTTGGCATGAGTCCATGATACGAGCCTTCACAAAAATAAACTTATTGGTAGATATTGCATTGGACAGACAAGAAGGCCTTTTTCTCCATAGCGACAAATCAAAAAAGCATGATTGGTTTTGATTGTCCTATGAATTTGAGTGCTCTTCATAAAATCGTACTATAAAAAGAAGAGTTATACGAGAACAATAAACAGCGGACAAACGAACGATAGATGTGTACTTTGCAAAGGCAACTGCGACTTGCTTATTCAAAATTTCCCACCGTTCCTCTCTTTTCTATGGAAAGATTCTAAATCGCTTATCATCCGAATCAAAACTGCACTATTATTAATTTTTTATTATTATTGCGAAATTTCTCATTCATTTTTCTGTTTCCCTACTGGTTAAACAAGATGATCTAGATCTAGTCGTGAAAGAACTGGAATGCTGACAAGGATCTAAATATTGAAAGCTTAACACAATATGTTAACATATGATTGAATGTAATGCAGTTGAATGAGTGGACAGAATAATGGGAAAAAGGAGGATTATTATATTTGGGATACGTTGTGACTTAAAGTCGCAAAAATCAAAGTGGCATGGTTAAAAAAAATCCATAGCAAATACCGTTCAAAAGAAGTAGCCAGAAGAAGCCATATGCTCTATCTAATTCTTAAAGGTAGGTTACTAATGTTTCTAGGTTAAGTGCTTTCGCCCTTGCAGAAACATTAAACACCAAGCACTAAGGATAGTTGTTAAACTTACAGCAACGCAACAATAAACCACTCTTCAACCCAAATTTTTTTTTGTAAATGTTTAAAAAATCTCGCTTCCCGACAAATCAACAAATACTGCTGCGATAGAGTGCAAAAATGCAACTATCAACTTGTGTCAAAAGGAAAATTTTCTATTTTGTGTCCAGTAATAGGAGCAAAATTGGGTGGAAGAGGGGGTTCATTGTATCGTTGCTGTAAGTTTAACTACTATCCTTAGTGCTTGGTGTTTAATGTTTCTGTAAGAGCGAAAGCACTTAATCTAGAAACATGTTTATATATTGATTTCTGTTGTTACGGACATAAAGGCCATTTGGATATGGATGGGTCTGATGTTAAGAAAGTTAATACTTTTCATCAAGCTAATGCAGAAACTGAATTGAAATGTTTGTACTGGCCAAATAATATTATAGTGGGAGGGGAAAAGCCACAACATGGACTTTCAGGGCAACCGCACATTTCACACACTACACACAGAGATACTGATAGATGGTCGACTTAAATGCGTTCCCTAATCCTGGTACCACGGCATAGTAAAACCGTGCGTGGATATGTGAAGACTGGCCCTTAAAATCTAATCATTGGTTCCCATAAACCAAAAAAAAAAAAATGAACAGATCTTTGTAATTCTTCGGTGTGCGTTCCAATAAGATCTCTCGGAAAACATCGCGCCAAATATATGAATGTAAATTGTGAGCTATATTTCAAATTATTAAATCGCCACTAACATTGGTCAATTCATTGCACCGTTATTTAATGTCACAACACGGAACGCTGTGATTATTTACAATGCCCAAACTTGGGATAGTTTTAGCATCAATTTCACTGGTCACATGCAAAAGAGCACTTTCAAGTAATTGTTCCAGTCAAAATTATGTTTTAAATGTTTTATTAAGTGATTCGAAAAAGACCGTTTTACAGAGGTTTTACGCTTTTTCTTACTGATATGCTTTAGAATTTTTGACAAAAGAAAAAGCAGAAATTTTAGGCTATGGTAAATGACAATCATGTCTCTACTGGGATGACAATTACACGCTTCCCTTTTTTTTTTTTCTTGGACCACCTGCAAGATTGCGTTAACAAGGAGCATGTCAATCCACACTTTAAAGGTCAAAGTATGATGGAAAGTAGAGAGCAGGCCAGTACATGAGAAAATATATACCATCCAGTCCCCTCCAACCATTCACACAATGTTTGAAGTGGTGACATTGACATGCCTCGGAGAAAAAGAGAAAGGTGAGAGAAAAGGAGACAGGGTGACACAGAGAGAGAGAGAGAGAGAGAGAGAGAGAGAGAGAGAGAGAGGAGAGGAATAAAGAGACAGTTCAGTAATGGGGTAGTGTTATCAAAAGCTTGTGGCTGGCGGAAACAGAAAAACAAAGAAAGCAAAAGTGCCAAGTCGTTAAATGATACGATGATGAAAAAGTTGCTCCATATTTAGATCTAGAATCGGTTT
This sequence comes from Elysia crispata, assembly GCA_033675545.1. Classification (NCBI taxonomy): domain Eukaryota; kingdom Metazoa; phylum Mollusca; class Gastropoda; family Plakobranchidae; genus Elysia; species Elysia crispata. The sequence continues at coordinate 534,294 of JAWDGP010006193.1, read as the reverse complement.
AAAACAAACAACTGAAGGTGATCAGACTAACAATCGCGTACGAATGGGACATTACACGTAATGACCAATTACGATCCGTTAACTCCTCCACACTGCCTGCGCGACAGGATGAATGGCATGTTAAAATGTAATGGTGGGGTTCTCTATAGCATTATTGCTGTTTTACCATTGGCGGGGAGCCAACTTGGACTAGTAGCCGGGCTCACTGATTCCCGAGTCGACAAAACTTTCAACAGTTTAATTTTACATGAAATAGACATTCCGAGGTAAAGGAACTAGTTCAGGAGGAGGAATATGGGTTATCGTATATACACACAAACTCTCTCTCTCTCTCTCTCTCTCTCTCTCTCTCTCTCTCTCTCTCTCTCTCTCTCTCTCTCTCTCTCTCTCTCTCTCTCTCTCTCTCTCTCTCTCTCTCTCTCTCTCTCTATATATATATATATATATATATATATATATATATATATATTCCTACTCCTTATGAAATAAACGTTTCTCAATGGTTTTAGCGTGTCCTTCATGCTGACTTAGAAACATCAACGATTACAACCGAAAATATCTAAAGTGAGCAAAAAACGTGTTATTTAACAAAATGCCTCATAGAAGACGTTCAACGCATTTTTTTCACCACAGAACTCTCTCTCTCTCTCTCTCTCTCTCTCTCTCTCTCTCTCTCTCTCTCTCTCTCTCTCTCTCTCTCTCTCTCTCTCTCTCTCTCTCTCTCTCTCTCTCTCTCTCTCTCTCTCTCTCTCTCTCTCTCTCTCTCTCTCTCTCTCTCTCTCTCTCTCTCTCTCTTTCACTCCCTCAGGAGCATACAAATTGTTAGGTTCAGTCTTTCTTTTAAAAACCTCAACGTCGAAGAGGATCGAAAGCCATCCAGCCGATGTGTAGTACTGTAAGCGCTAATTTTTCAAGCAGCCTGTGTTATTGTAAAGCTTAACGTCAATTTAAATATTTGTACAATAAAAAAAAAGTAAGAATAATATATTAAATTAGCACAGTTCTGGTCATAAATAAAAACAGAAAAAGAGAATGAGATAGCAAAAGGCAAAGTGATAAGTGAGTTGTTACTTTGGTATAGCAAATCGCGGCCGTTTTACGTGTCTCAGGTATGTCACAAACAACTTAGATTTTTTTTTTTCCCTTGGTGAAGAAGGCGGACAAAATTTGTCCTTTTCTATTTTAAGACCTTATTGCGACCCAATACGTGTGTGTGTGTGTGTGTGTGTGTAATTTAGGGAAACTAAAGCTTTCATGAAAACATCATTAAAATAAAAAAAAAAGTAGGAGGAGCAGGAGAAGAAGAAGAAGAAGAAGAAGAAGAAGAAGAAGAAGAAGAAGAAGAAGAAGAAGAAGAAGACGAAGAAAAAGAAGAATCCATTAGCGAAGTACTGATAAAGGAGAACTAGAATCTACTGCCTTACTAGATTTCGAAATCTGAATTTGTGAAACGATGATGAAGCAGGTCACTAGTATAATGTTCTAAAACTGGAGTGAGGACGCAACAGATTCTGACTCACCGGGGGCCTCACGAATGCCTTCCCAACTGACACTAGCATCTTTTTTTTTCCTTTAAGGTACTCTACCCTAACCCACACCAGTTAGGCTTAGGCTAAAGTCTCGATCCTGCTGGGAATTCGTGATGCTTACAAGACCTGAGACAGTGTGGGAAAATACCTGGTGCCAGACTTCACATTTATGAGTAGTTCCCGTAAAGGGGAGTTAAACTACCTCACCATCATTCTATCTTTTGGTGGAGAGCACACTATCTCCAGTACAGTACAGTACGTTGTGGCCTACAATATAGCGCTTGTTTATGTCTATCAAATGTTTATATCTGCTGTAATATAAAAGCGAGGATAAAAAAATTAATGCAGTTGCCTGTGAATAGACCCCTTTGTTTATGATGCTTGGCTTCCTTTCATTCCTCGCATATTCTCTTTGTTGAATTCTGGTTTATGAGCTAACTAGTAAGGCTTTCTTCAAGAATTTTTTTTAGAACTTTTTGTACCGTTGCATCATAGGAAGAGGAATTCAAAATCGCCAATGCTGGAGAAGAGAATTCTCGAGCTACAACTATGATTATTCGCGTATTATGATTTGCAAGATTAAATCCATTCTAACTGCTAGACAGTGATGATAGTCTGGTCTTGACAGCGTAAAATTATGATATACATAAGCATTCACCTTGTTATGTCTAGTGCAGTTTTTCGCTTTAAAAATGTGTTTAAAAATGGTTGGGTTTTTTTTTTTTTCGATTGAATTAAGAGTGCGATATATACTTGTTTTGTTTGTCATTTTTTTCCCCAATCATTCTACCAAAGTCAGAAGATATATAGATTTGTCCAATAATAGCATCGATGTCATCCAATTTTATATATAATCTATGCTTAAGTCAGCGAATAACCAGCATTCCCAGGTTAAGTACTTGTCCCAATTAATTATGATTTAAATCGATTACAAAGAACACAAACCAAAAGCATCATCACACATGTATTAAGTCAAACAATGTAAGCTAAAGTAACAAAAAGCCACACGATAACAGACTAGAGGTTTGTTTTTTGTTTTGTTTTGTTTGGTTTTTTTTTGTACCTGTAAAGGTCGAAAAGGTCGTTCCTTTGACATTTTAAAATGGATATGCGTGAACTTAATACAGGCTGGGCTAGCCCGATAATACAATTTAGGAAATATGTTCTCTATTTAGATGTGAATATAACAAGAAATATTACACGTGTGCATCAAGCTTTTTTACGATATCGACGATTATTTCAAGTTAATCTGAATAACCACACAACCTTCTCCACTTAGATATCAGTAATGTGGTTGTTTGCTTGAGTGTTACATGCACTAAACATGCACCAGGCTTAACTAAATTCAGATTTCAAAAAAAAAGGTCTAGTTTAAGGAAGCCAACTAGCAGAAGATTTCTGCATGAAAACAAAATTAACAAAGGCGACGTTTTTTTTAATCGTTGTAGATACATCGATAGAATCGACTGGATCGACGAATTTCTTTACCAGTTGCCTTTCATGTATGTGCGTGAAAGTGTTATTGTGAATGACGAATGTGCAAGGGAAAAATATGGAGAAAAAGAGGGTCATGTTAAAAAATAGTCCTCACGATAAACTTTTATCCATTCCATCTAGATCTATGCCCTTGTGTCAAAGTGTGAAGAGAAATCTAGATCGAGTTGTGAGCCTCTCTAAAAAAAAAAAAAACGATAGCTAGCTGGCCGAGAGAGTGGGACTGTTCGAACATAGATGTGCGGGTAAGTACAGAGTTTGTGCGCGAAATGGTGTAATAGGCGCTGGCGGAAAACGAAGAGTTAGATGTAGTGAGAAGGAAGCCTAGATCTGAGGATGCGGCGAATGAAGGAAACGTGTACAGCATGAGATTTATAAACGTACAGAGTAGTCTCAAGTACTCGGGACATGCTCAACAAGAAAATTATTGAGCGCTTTGGAAGAGAAAAGGATAAATAATATTTTATTATCATAATTCTATCCAGAAGAGAGTCAAGCATGATAAATACTTTCAAGGTTTCTAAATACATACCACTGACCTCAATTCAGAAGTTGAAAATGTGATGACTGCATATAAATGGTATGATACTAAAGTTCACTAACAAACCCGTATACCATTTCATGCAGGTAAACTTCAAAGCACATTATAGACTTTGTATGTCATTGAGTTTCCATAATAAAAGGTGCTTCAGCTGAGGCAACTTTGATCCCTTTCTGGGAATTCAGTTGATATCTCTTCCAATCAAAAAGAAATAAAGCAACCGCTTGAAGGAGCTCGAACAAACATACGTATCTGGCTATCTGCTAATCCCCTCCAGCATAACTGAGCGATCTAATGAAAGACGTATAATTTTCTGTTCTGTGCAATTCTATCTCTTGTCTCCATGCTGCGTATTACTTGCGTCTAACAGAGAGGGGGGATTGTGGAAAGGAGAGGGGGAGGGGACTGTCATGACTAGCCAAATAACGTAACAAAAAATTGTTGTGACTGTTGCGCCAAAAGCTAGGTATAGACGCATTTCTTACTTAAGTCTTTACACAGTTGAAGGAGCTTTAATTACAAAACTGGAACACCAATATTTCACTTAAATGCATTTCTACCTTCTAAAAATGTGTATTAAGTTGCTATGCATAATGATTTGATTAATAAAAATACCTTAAGATTTGACAAATGTTATAATGGAGCTATTGGTTTATCCTGATTTGTCTGAAATGGCTTGGATCAAAGTATAATAATAACATCTCTTCTACATCCCCAGTTCAACCAGTCACACAGATCAAAAGCGTTCAAACACAATGCTAATATATGTTCAACCAAAAACCTAGAGGGGGGAAGAGAGAGAGAGAGAGAGTCTCAAAACGCTATGAAGCTAAAGCTATGATGAGGATTTTTGTTGATGCTAAAAAAATACCACTTTGGCATCACTTAGCGAATTAGCGAAAATCGTGTGAGAGGGGGGAGGGGGGAAGAATCAGGATTGTTTTTTTTTTTTTTTTTTTTTGATTAACTTTTGCAAATCCAATTTGAAGTTCACAAACAATTCCATTATTTGTATGGTCGTTCATGTGTTCTTTAATTATCTATAACCTCAGGCTTTCTAAATTGTGACATACATATATATTTTATTTAATCTACGTCACAAGCTAATTACTTTTCTTTTCAGCGATTAAGATTTAACAATATTTTTTGTTTTCCATCCAAAGTGGAGGCAGAAGAGCACTCATGTACAACAATCAATAAAAGCGTGTCTTGTGGTTCCTCTTTTCTCCTTGTATTTTATAAGCTAGAATATGGCGCATGTATACCTTAATATTTATCTAGCTAGTAACCAAAATCAGGTTTTGGAACCAATATCCCGTTGATTTGGAACTCAAAAATCTTCAGTCGCAATGCAACACCCATAGTGCTATCTTGTTCCTTCAAGGAAACTGTGTTCAGGATAACGATGGATAACTTTTGTGTCACGAATGAGAGAGATAGAGATAGATGGATAGATAGATAGAGAGAGAGAGAGAGAGAGGGAGAGGGAGGGAGAGAGAGAGAGAGAGAGAGAGAGAGAGAGAGAGAGAGAGAGAGAGAGAGAGAGAGAGAGAGAGAGAGAGAGAGAGAGAGAGAGAGAGAGTTAATTAGTTTAAAATTCATTAACTAAGAGAAAGAGGAACGAGGAGCACAAAAACTATAGACCCATCAATAGAAGAAAACTAAATTTAAAAGTTGGCTGTGACAATACAATGCCCTCGTCTTTGTTTATAACCATGCAGATCCTTGCTGTAATTCAGTGTGTCAAGGAGACAAAAAAGTACATTATTCAGGGCTTCAATGTAACGAGATCCAGCTAGATCTTAAACCCAAGCAGAAAAACAGACCAAACGGCGACAGGCGATGGCGCCCTCCTGACCGCCACTAAAACACCACTCGAGATTCGACTTCGGTGCTCATAGGGAGAATTATTCTTTATGTCATGATGTCAGCAACCGTGGTCAGACTAGACGCCACATTGAGCTCTCATTAAACTCCGTGGCCTTGTCCCTAATTCCAAATACTTTATAATTGGACTCGTCCATCTAACTATGGTCGCGTAGTGCGTATTAATGGATCACAATCACACTTAAACATAATGGAACGATGGCAGGAAAAAAAAAGAATTCGTCTCATAATCGCCTAGGTCGATCAAGAGTAGGCATTTGAAAATACTCTCATGCACAAATAAATGAAGCGAAGTAAAGAGGTAAGCAAGACAATGAGCCTAATGAGTATTACAGGAGAGAGCCTCTTGACAGACTAGGGACAAATACAAGCTTGGTGACAATAATTATTACAACCACAGTGCTTGAGTATACTCTTGTGTTGTTAAACAGTGTTGCCAGAAGCCTCAAGAAAATTTTCCAAGGCTTCTATGAATAAAAATAGACTTATTTAAGGAGAACCCTGATTTGTTCTTGCTTCTCTGCGCCAGGATCCAATGGGTTCATTCGATTTAAAATTCACGGCGCATTTATGCAAAGATCGTCCCTAGAGAAAGGTTTGGGAAAAAAATTTAAGGGGACAAAACTACTCTGAATAAAGTCTTATGCGCTACTTACAAAGCATACACAAAGACGTTCTCGCTAAACAAGAAAGTTTTAAAAGCTCAATGGAACTGTCAATTTGTACACATTTTTCTTCATTATTGGAAAACATTCATCCATCATGCTCATGTTATAAAAAGCTTTGAAAGATTTATATTTAAAAAGTATAATCTGCCATTGAATAATAATAACCAACACATTCTCTAATGTGTCAATAAGTCAAAGGTGCTTTGAATGTGATTACAGCTGGCAGATGACAGAAGATCAATGAATTTGCTCAAGCAGTTAATAAAGAAAAATTAAAATGAATGTAGTGGGGAACCCTAAGGTGCAATATTTAATATTCACAGACAACGGCTTAAATATATTAATCTTAAAAAGAAACTAAACATAATGGAAAACAGGCTTTCAGGGGAAGAAATTTTCTCATTCAAAGCAAATTAATGATGTGCATCCGCTTCTTAAGCGTTGCTAAATGTGTCCACAGTTTAATTTTCAACGAGAGACTGAAAAACCAATAGGAACAAGAGTTAGAAAGCCTTGTGTCATAACAGAAGGAGTGGGTGTTTTGAAGCGGCAGAGTGCTAACAGGTGTGTACCAATCACGTCTCACATCTTACATTATACGGAACAGGCAGCTCAAGGTGAGGCTGTAAATTTTTTGATCGGCTTAAAATACTAAGATCGCATTCCATTACTACACACTAAGAGCTTTTGAGAACGCTTTCCTTCTTCAATTCAGCTGTTCAAATATTGACACAGACACTATTCACAAATCACGAGCTATACATACATTGCATTAATTCATAATTGCAATTGGCGCGATCCTATGTTACGCTGAGCCTTACCACCACACTGAAATCACAAAATGACAAAGCAGAGAAAAGAGAACAAAAAATTAATTTGTTGACAGCCATTTTAGTTGCGGCCCTTCCCTTCGATTAATATCGTTTCTGCTGCCGCTGAAAAATGTTTCCAAGAAGGAACCAGCTTGAAAAATAGAAACTATGCTTTTAATATGAGTGCGTATTGGTGTGTCTTATATTAATCATTATAAGTGTGATTAAAAACAATTTTTTTTACTTTTTTTTCTTACATAAAAGTGCTAGATTCGTCTACATCTTAATATAAAAAAAGAGGAAGGAACGTAGTCGAGCTCATAGGATACCTGCACAGTATAATCATCAACTCATGAAGAAATGCAAATTCCCATGTCTGGGGTTGGCAATTTATAAACTACAGTGATGTTTTGAAGGGAGAAAAACATTGAAAACATCGGCATGATAGCTATACATTATATTCCTGTGATTGTTTTTCTTAAAAAAAAAATAGATTGTTTCAAAGGGTACAGGCTGCATGATGAGCGAAAGGAAAAAGAAGGGAAAAAGAGAGAGAAGTGGGGGGGAAAAAGATCTTTAACCCACAGGATCGAGGCTTGTTTTAAAATGTCTGTGTCACTGGAAGAGGAGCGCGAACTTTGCAAGCATAGTTGCCTGTCGTTAATTATTAATTCAAACCAGTTCTATCCTTATAACGTTAGCGAGAGAAGATAACATAAGGGCAGTAGATTTTTTTTTTTTTTTTTGGATTTTTTTTCCTAATAAGAGCAGCGAAAGGCAAGTGAAGCACGCAACACGCATTGAGCCATCATGAAAATTACGGAAATCGATTTTCCTATGCTGCGATAATGCCAGCTTTGAGCTAATCTAATGGACATTTTGGTTATGGTATTATCTAAGAAGTGTTCTTTTGTGAGTCATCATCATTATCATATAATCCTCGAAAAGGCGGATGTGGTCTAGCTTGCCTAAGTCAATTTGATGCCCTCTGATGATCAAATAAGGATATGGGGATGAATACAGCATGGTACGGTGATTTTAAAAATCACATCAACAGGGTGTGAGAGAGTGAGTGAGAGAGAGAGAGAGAGAGAGAGAGAGAGAGAGAGAGAGAGAGAGAGAGAGAGAGAGAGAGATAGTGTAGGCACTAGGCAGTTAATCTCATAGGGGGTCCTCTCTGATTCTTCTTTTCTTCAACAATTTTACCCTTTCAGTCGAGCATCATTTCAAGATGAAATACAAGTTTAAAAGAAAAGAAAGATATAATCTATTTTTAAATCATTATAAATATTCTTTATTATGTAAGATTAAATAAAAGTCTAACTGAAATCCTTCGAGGGGCTTTTTTATGAAAATTTGTAGATCTAACTTTCTCATATGGATTCATGGGATCTTAAAATAGCTTTGGAAAGTAGAGAATTAGTTGATTTTCCTTTATTACCCGGTACTAACCTTTTTTCTTTGTTGCATGAAAAGAAAGTAAGGTGGCATTTAAATGCGACGCTGTTTGGAGTGCAAAAATAACTATTTGCGGATATGTGGGGCCCTTGAACTATCACTACTACAGAGATGATGCAGCATAAGTCCAAGGCAAAAATTAAACATCAGTCAATCTTCCTTTAATAAATGGGCGTAATCTGTTAGCAAAGCTATCTGTATCTCCAGTATCTTTAATGTTATGAGAAAAGAATCCTCCTAATTAAATGTCAGCGATACTTTCATTTCCATCAACATCATAAGAATTGTCATCCCAAGGGGAACGCGGAGAACAAACAACCACCCCCCAACCCCCTTTTTTTTTTTTTTACACCCCCACAAAAAAAAAAAAAAAAAAAACGGAGTGAAGACAGGAAGAAACTTAGAAGCTAGGTAGCTTGGACTTCATCAGGCCTGGGTAGCAAACGTGTAATGGTCTGGCCAGCACGGATCAGCGGGTATTCCTCCCTCACGCATGGTCGCTTCCCCTCAACATGTGCTGCTCAGCATGCTGGTAGCTTGAGTTGCCTTGAACGGGCAAGCTACGAAACGGCTAGCCTGCATAGTTCACAATCTCGCTAATTTCAAACGTTGGTATACCGGTACATGTACTCGATTATGGAGTCTTACACGAAACCTTGTACCATGATGATTTATCTAAAAAATTGTTTTTTTTTTTTTTAATAAATCAAGATGTCTGAAGGCCTTACTATATCTCATACGATATAATACTTACGTAAAAACTTGCATCCAAAAAAAAAAAGAAAAAAAATGGATACTGTAGGCTATCAAAGTTTTAATTGTGACTTCAATATTTTTAGGCAAAATAATTATGGTGATGGGGGAATTAGGAAAGAAGGCACATATTTAATAATCTAATCTAACCTGCCCGTCTGGGTTGGAGACCAAACAATACTTATAGACAAACAAAAATATGCTTTGAATTTAATAAATTTAAGTATTGCTTCAGTATTGATTGGTTAAGAATATGATAAAGTCAAAACTAAAATCTGCAATGTCTTTCACAGACTGGGTGCTCTAAGAGATTCGGTGACGATAACAGCGGTTGACAGCATAACAAAAGAAACGTCAGACTATAAAACGGCATCAGTGTGATGTCTGGCTTCGGGATGTCAAAAAAGTCGATGTAACTAAAATGGAGACTTTTAATGGATGGAGTTATTTAAGGTGCGTGTTTGCGTTTCATTTTGGGTGAAAATAAGGTTTGATGCTAAATTTAGTATATTCAAGAAAAGAAATGGCCATTGGCTTGTGAATCCAGCAACTGTAGACGGCATCATTCGAGTACTCTCTGTAGTGGCAGTATGATGTCGAGTCTTGAACAAACTTGGTTCTGATATCAAAGCTTTCGTGAAGAATGTATCCAGCCACAGCATTTACAAATAATTGAATAGAGCAAAACTGAAACACCTGACCAAGGGGGCGACCCATAAGTTCTGAATTCTTTCGTAATTACTGAAATTGAAAATTTTCAAACACCATTTACAGCAAGTTGTAAAAATTATCGATTTGAACGAAGAACGGAACTAAAAGAGACCCATCCCCGTATTTTATAGGTTTACACTTTAGTAAGTGATTATATGATGTATTAAGGTGTGTCAAATTTTCGAAATTGTTGCTTGTAAGTATGCGTTTATTAAAGCATTTTTTTAATTAGGAGAAACATACACGTTGAAAAGAATCGCAGACGTTGAAATGACAAGCAGTAAGTAGGCTGATATGTGATATAATAGCTATTCATAGCCCATTAGACTCTTTTCGTGTTTCTCAACCGATGACACCCTATCCTATCATTTGACGTCATTGGTGGTTTTCACGCCATTAGTCGCAGCAAATGGGAAACATTCCAAAGTAAATACAAAGACATTAGGACAAGCCCCTGAAATAACACAGAGTTAACACCGAAACAGACACAGTTCACTGAGTTCGCTATTTACGTTGTATTTTCACTCGAGGTGCGGGATAGGAATAGTAAGAAAAAATCCAAGCATACTGAGCTACTGTTATCTATAGACGGTTGCGTGATCAGCTGATTTGTATTGAGAGAAAATCTCGAGTAGATGGGCCGAGCTAGCCCTGTGGTAGAAAAACGTGCCATGTGTGATACGAGAAAAGTAATATTATGATAGAATAAGTTTTGCACTTGAGGCTAGATAATTTTAATCTAAATGAGAACTCAAACCTTTGAATATTTTACTTTGTGTGCTCATATCGAGTGATCTTTAAGTTGAAGGTCATCGCCACAAACAAAGGGTCTAAAGCAACGGAGAAAAGAAAAACACCTACACATACTAAGTCAATTAAGATGGAGACTATGGGCGTGTTCAGGTTAAAAAAAAAATAAAATAATAATAATAATAATAATAATAATAATAATAATAATAATAATATTTTAATAAAGTAACTTATTAAAGAAAACCCAAGATCAACTTAAACATTTTAAAAAATTACATGTGAATTGAAAAAAAAATCAAGAATATTAATCACAGTACCTGAGAGGGAATGACTTAAAGCAGTTTATTCAATGGTACAGAGGGGAAGATGTTTTCTTACCAAATAAATAGTGCAAAGATACTTCTGGCATAGGAAAAAAAAACGAGTGATTCAAAAAGAAATATTGTTTAAAAAAAGTTCATAACGTTAATGCTAAAGACCTGGAAAAAGTTAAGAGGTTATATAGTCAATTTATATTTTTAGAAATAAGACGAGCCTAATGAGAGAGAGAGAGAGAGAGAGAGAGAGAGAGAGAGAGAGAGAGAGAGAGAGAGAGAGAGAGAGAGAGAGAGAGAGAGAGACAGAGAGAGAGACAGAGAGAGAGAAAGACAGAGAGATCCTCAGCTACATTTATAGTCAAGTTGAGACGCTGTTAGATCGCTATGTGTGGATCATGTTGCATGTAAAGTAGTTCAAATCCTCCATATGTGTATACAAATAGATGTCAGAAGAAAAATGGTCAGACGCGATGAAATACAGCTAAAAACTGGCTGCCTGAAATGTATCAGTGCCCGCTTTTAAGCTTTGTACAAGACGCACAAATAATTGAACAAGTGTAAACAAAAGTGTGCATGATCTTATTGTTCAGTGAAATTTATATCCCCTGAGTTTCTAGAAGAATCGTTAGCGGGCACGGTGGCTTTCCGTTAAGGCTGGTTAGATGAGATCCGACCCCAAGACCAACGGTGTCGGCCGGGAATTAAACCAGGACCTTCTGCATGTCAGACCAACGCTCTACCGACTGACTGTAGTGCATGGCCTTGTTGATAACGGAACAGTTTATATGCGGAAGAACGTAGAAAACTGAGGTGTGTGTCCATAAGTAAACAGGAAGAGCTTAGACGTGTTCAAAATTACACGACATTTGTGAATAAAAACATAAACGAGCACTTTCAAAGCTTTGGTTGTGTGTAGCGTCAAAGGATCTCTACTTGCCAGAAAAACTTCTTAGTATTGAACATGACTGTTTTAGTTGATATAAACTAAAGGTTTGTGATACTATTTAAAGAAAAACTTTGTTTTGAGCTAGATTTTTTTTTTTATCTAGATCATGACTAACCAGGAACAACACTTAAGCAAAGCGGTCGACAACACCCATGCATAACGGTATATTTTAAACCACACTTCACCGAGAGCAAAGTGCCTGGCAAAGAGTACATTCTGGAAAAGAGCTTCAGAGAGAGCAATTTGAGTGTCCTTGAGAGATCGTTACACCCAGATGAACATGATTAGCTCATCCGCCTCATCTTCTTCAAACAGCAATGTAGAATCATACTTACCCAAAATCGACCAACGATCATTACATTGAATTGTTATTCTAATATACAATCCAACCTTTATAGAAAAAAAAAGATCCGCCCTTGAATAACTTTTAAAAAATGACAAAAACAAAAACAAAAAAAAACCAAAAAAACAGTATCATGAAATTTTTCATTGTGAGTTGTCTCCGATTCTCTGCGCACTTTAAATTTCCAGTTCACGTACTACCGGAGCTAATAATGGATGAACTTCTGGTGCGATGGCGCAAAAAGTCAATGTGGCGAGGATCAGTTGCGTTTAAAAGAATATTATTAGGGCACACCAAAACCGACAACCGTTCTCGACTGAAAGCAGGTAAATGTGGTTTTATCGGCTGCGTGTTGCGTTATATATATATATATATATATATATATATATATATATATATATATATATATATATATATATATATATATATATATATTATTGTAACTTCAGTTATATTTCGAGCCGAAGTACATTTTTATCTCGCACAGAGATTTTTTTTATGTCTAGCATGGTGACAACTGACAAGAACTTGACCTTCATTTTCAAAGCTGTGCACTTCGAGCTTATCAGAATGTACACACTGCTGTTGTATTTATAAAATTCATGATTTAGAGGGCTTTCATTCTCAGCACTCTGGAGGGAGTGGAACGGGGTCATTGTACTTGTATAGATACTGGTGAAAGCTAAAAGCTGGAAACAGCCATACGGTTTGGGGGGGAGGGGGGGGGGAGGAGACAACAACACAAAAAGCCTAGGATAACCTATATTTCAAACAAATAGGTATCGATGATACGAAATAATATTAATAGACCATAATTATAATGGAGCAGGAATGCATATTTTATCTGAAATCAGCACCAATAACTTTTTTGTTGAATTTTCGCTCATGGATCTAGGAATCTTACATAGACAAAATGATCTATAGTTCTATGTTAAGTTTTACGTCCCACCATTTCTAGGCGATCTCATTGGGAGACAGCAGTTAATATCTTCTAACTAAAGATATGGCTGGTGAGATAGAAAATGACCCTACCATCAATTGTTCCCGCCACGGATTGAACGTCGGACTACGCCGTTATTAATTATTGTAAGATCTGATGCAGTACTGGATAAACTAGCTACTTAGAGCCCCCATCATCAATAACGTATTATTTTTCGCATAATTTATCTCAATGACTTACTTATCGCATGATTAACCTTACGACTGCACCGCGTTTCAACCAGGGCCTGGCCTGGCAGTTTCAAGAGCACATTTAAATATGAGGATATCAACAGTTCATCTGACGAAGTGAATATGTATGCGACTGTCAGTAGATTTCCTGTTATCAAGAGCTGTTTGCCTGCAAGTTACAGTAACCGGGATAAGAAAACAGTGGATGCCTTGAGGGGTAACCGGTATATTGTTATTACGATCATTGAATGTCCCTTAATGTATGTTACAGTTACCAAACTGGCGCCTCGCTTGCGTATTTTATGTATGTTGTCACTTCTATTTTCGGGACATTGATTGGACGTCTTCTTTTCTACACTGGTTTAAGAGGCCGGCCCAGGTAGTTCAGATGGGTTTACGACTTGGATCACTCAGATTGCCATTAATATTTTACAGCGGACTTTGTCTTATTTCCCATGCTTCATATCGACGTAAATATATTTAACCGCGATGGATGTGTCCACAAGTCTTCAGTATGATTTTGATAAATTCTTGATTGACATAAAATGTCTCACCGATACCAACGTGACAGCTAAATTTATCCATACCAAACGAACAACATAACTATGGTTATTGTCACGTGAATGGCCAAAATTCTGAGCTGCATTAGTCTTGGGTGCCCAGAAATACATAGATCTAATTATGTACATTGATACGATAAATATTCTACCGCTAATGCTCGAGAAATGACACGCGTGAACAATTTTCTTATGTGACAGTCAGCGGCCGGTCAAAACTAAAATCTTTGCTTTGAAATTCATTAACAAGCTTGGCCTATGCGGCATAAATCTTGAACCTGAATCAGGAGCAAAACTTTAAAATGGGCTAACGTATTTACTTTAAAGTCGTAAGTTCGTTTAAAAGTAAATTGGACCTCTGCCAAAAGAGTTGGTACATGTTGGTTATAATGTGATATGACGGTAACATGTAAAGATACTCTAAGTTCCCATAAATTTTCAAGCATACAAAATGTTTCATAGCCTATAGATTTCCACTTCTAAGATATTCAGTTATGAGTTACGTCCCCTGATACAGACACAGAGATACATTGTAATCTTCAGGCAAACAAGGCAATTTATGAGATTCAGATGTCTGGGGCTTGCGCGCGCGGATTCACATCAGTTTATTCCCATAGTTTTCATTTAGTTGAGGTTACAGAAGCTACCAGCATGGCGAGCAATGGTTTACCCACTTAGATGACGTTTTGGAACTGGTTTACGCACAATGCTTAAAATTTGAGCCTCAAGCAAGTCAATCTCCACCGCTAAACACCTTTAATGTTTTTCTATGGATTTAAAACTCTACAGACAGGCGTATAAACAGGTACTATGCAGAGTTGCAGACACAGGTGTGCAAAAAAAAAAAAAAAATACAAAGGCTGAAAAAGAGCGTGGGAAACTACAGGGCAGATATGCAGCGCTGGAGGAGCGAAGTAAACAATCTCTTCGCGTGGAGAAAAGTTTGATTACCTTTTGTTCTTCCTTTTGATTTTTACACATTAATATTAGTAACTATTTGGATAGCTTTATTTCTATTCAACTTATTTATTTCTACCACACCAGTTAAGAAAAGACAAATAATCTCTAAAAAAAAAAAAAAAAAAAGGGGGGTGGAAAAAAATTCATATTCAGTCTATGTAACGGGCCAGAGAACGTTTGTGAAAACACGATGAGCTGACAAAGTCGAAAAAATTTAAAAAAAAAAAAAAGTGCATAAATCAAAATATGAAAAGTGAAAAAGCCGAGCACAGTGAATTAAAAAGCGGAAAATGTAACATGAAAGAGTTGAACGCAATTCAAAATGAAAAAAAGAAGGATGAAAGAGAAACAGACAGAGGGGGGGGGGGGGTGTTAAGTGGGGGTTTTTTTGTGTTGTTTTTTGTTTTGTTTTGTTTTTTTTTTTTACGTTAAGCTATGAAACTTCCGGTGGCATCTATCCGTAGAGGGAACATAGTATCTAGAGCAATTGCCAATGAGTAATTCCCTAAAGTATAATTACAGCTCCCACCCACACTCCCGATGCACATTTCAACACGAATGCTTTTCCCACCAGCCTATGAGAAAATGAGTGCTCTATCGAACCTACAGAGGGGAAAAAAATGCCGGGGAACGGAAGTTTTCCTCCCTCAGGCAAGAGTGCCTGGCCGCCCGGCCCTCTCGTCTCCAGTCCAAACCAAGCAAGGGAGAGCTCAAGTGGCATCATAGCTAAAGTAACGGAAATAACTGAAACCGGCTCCCCATACAAAACTGCAGCAGACAGCTGCCAGATATGAGAAGTTGTTATTGTGTCTAGATCAAGGTTTTGTAGTCAGTCTCGTCATATCATCTCTTCAAACTCTCCATTGCGTTTATACAAGTATGCTTATACAGAATGTGAAAAATAAATTAAAATAATGAAATGGCACAAATTCTACATTAAAAATAGTTCAGTGAGTTATGCTATCCAGCTTTCATTTAGACAAGAAGAGATGCTTGATCCCCTATTCTCTACAATAAAACATGGAATAAACCAGGAAGGCGCAGCAGAAGTAGTGAAATCTATGATCGTTAAAGGACATTGTACTGTTTAATTAGCAGAATTTCGGCTCACACCACTACTGCAACCCTGCCTATGTAAAAAAAAAAAAAAAAAAGAAATTTAACAATTTTTTACTCTTTCATTCCTATATATGTGACATTAAAATGTAATTGACACGATGAGATTTACAAAATCACTTCCTTTACTCAATAGTTAGTGAATCGTGTGAAAAAGCTTGCGTCCTCCACTCCCCCTCCAAAAAAAAAAAAAAGCAACCGAGCGAAAATCCTGGATTTTTTATATGGAACACATTTGATAAAATTTCAGCGGATGCAGGGAATGTTCCTCATTCTAAGCCAACGCATAGCTGCCAACTTTTGAAAAGGCAAACACAGATTTTCAGTGAGATAAAATTGGTCGATGCAAACCTAGTTGATGATGTAGCCCATTAAGTATATTTATCAATATTGACTTTAACACAACTTCACAAGCTTAATTAAAAGTTTATAAGCTCACCTGTTACATATCAGTTATTGTAAATGTAATATATAATTTTCTCTTATCATAACTTTCACAAATACACCTGGCTGCACGCAATGAGTGGTCCATCAAGCATGTATTTTTACTTCTGATTAGTGGCATATTTTAAAATACATACTTTTTAGCACCAATACGGACAGGCACACTCAGAGCTTAAATACAGACTACTGACTAAATACTTATTATACATACTGGTTGGCAGCTATGCTACACTCTGTTTTTTTTTGGGGAAAAAAAAGTCCAGTGCTTTTTCAAAATAGCAAATGGTTTCATCATAAACCTACATGCCAAACACATCCCCCAACATATCCAGTAAAAAGAATAAAAGCATGAAAAAGATTAATTGTCTTACCTTTAGAGCTTGTTGCCATATCCGCAACTTTCTGAAATGCCTCAAGAAAAGCTCCAATACTCACAACAGTTGTTCTGTGAATTTGGAAAGTAACAAAAAGGAAAATGAAACAATTTTAATTAAAATATATATAATTCAGAACATAATGAGTTTCAATTATAAATCTTTCAGAGACCTATTTGTAAGTCAAGGGCTTCCAGAGAGTTTTCATTATTTTTAAAAATGTAGTCATATGTGAAAATTTATTTTGCGTCTAAGAATGAAAAGTAGGAAAAAATATGAATCCAGCTAGATTTCACACATATTAATAGAAAAGAAAAGTATTACTTACTTGAGAGAACTGTGGAGTTTCATTGACTTGTAAGTAAAGTCTTCCCATATTGGAGTACTTCCCTGCATATTTCAAAGGAGAAAATTACAATTGAATAATGAGGACACTCAATGAAAGATTCCTGTGAGAGTTAAACCTCATATTTTGCACAATTTTGGTTGATATTTTATATTAAATTTTTAAACAATGCTGTCTGAGAAGCACTATTCCTTCTGACTCGAGTTACAAGATACCATATGAAGGTGTACAGTGTAATCTGCCAGATATTTTTTATGCTAAGGTGTTTGGACTTTGTTTTGTTTTTGATAGTATATTCAAATCTTCCAAAAAACAAATACAAAAAATAGCAATAATCTAAAAAAAAAAAAAAGAAGGAAATTAAATGTTAAATAAAATTAACTTTGCAGCAATGACATAATAGGATGACTTATATGCAAACAAAGTGGTGTGCCTCTTAATGTCTCCAAATAAATGATATGAGTCAGACATTCCTATCTTATATTATGTGCACATTTGTCATTGATTAAAAAAAAATTTCCTAATAAAAGTATTTTCATTCAACAATTGTTGCAATAGCCTTAATGTCATGAACATATGTCATTTAAAAAGAACGAAAACTTGAAGTGAGCTTTGCATTGATTCTGCATAAATTGTCCCAAATGAACTTCAACAAGGCTGCTATGTAAACATAAAACTAATAAGAATCCATTCGTTTTCAAATACACTCAAGTTTAAGGACTTAAGGCACATTTTTTTGATTGATAGTCAATCATAGCATATTGCTTTCTAAAATCCAATCTATGAGTATTTTTCAAACTTATGTTAATGTCATTATACTAAGATTGTTTATGTCAATTCCAAGTAGGGTCTGTTAGAGGATATTTTATAATACAAAAAAGCAGCAAGTTTTTTTAATTAATAGATTTGTTAGATTTTTATAGATATATATATTTCTTTTACTTGTAGAGAACAATAATTCTCTACCATATTTGATCATTTAGGTGAACATGTTTAAAATAGTTTTCATAGATCTATAGAGCCCACCAAGCAGTAGTTGTAATTCATACTAATGTCATGTTGAACAGCATCATGGCTACAGTACAATATAAATAATCATTAATAAAAAGGTGCATGAACACATATTTTTGTGAGTATTATTATTACAGCATATCCTAATCATTCTTAAAATGCATAATAGGTATGAAACCATTGCAAAGCATATAATATACTGTTCTATTATTTTTTCCCCTCATTTTGATTCATGACTTTAAAGATCTTTACACATTTCAATTTCTTTCCTGTTATGAAAATAGGAAAGTTTGATCCAATCATATGGCTAGCTCGAGTACTCATTTTACAAATAAGAGCTATAATTTTTATCAAGTCCAGAACTTTTACTGCAGCGCATTATAAATTTGAATTGACATTATCAGAGTTCAAATTATCCAGACCTCCACTGCAACTGAAGTAGCCAATAAAAAAATTTTGAACTAGGAATAATCTAAAGGGTGAGAGGATGCTTAACCTACTCCATGGTTTTAGAAACAGTGTATCACTATAGCTTACTGACAAGATCTACTGTTAAAAACTGGGTATCCATCTGGCACATGAGTTTGAAAATTGTGTAAAGAACCTTTTTTAAGGTTCTAATTTAAATCCAACCTGACCTAGACAGGATCCCCAGACTTCCAGATTAAAGAACTTTAAAAATGTAAGCCTACCACTAGACCATGATGATGTAATAAGTAGAAAATAAAATTCTATTATTATATTATATGAATACGAGTCATGAAGCAAAATTAAAAATAAAGGCAAAAAACCTTAACACTATCATTTATATATGATTATGAATGCATTCAATAACATAGCAGATCACACTGATCAAAAATCATATTATTCTTACAGATTAAGCTGAAACAACTTAGCAAGTAATTGATATATAAAAATATTTCAAGAAGAAAATGACATTGGTCATATCAAATGCAATCTGAGGCTGATGGAATTTTTTCTGGACAGATCTTACAGTGCCAAAAATGATCAAGAATAATCTCACATTGAAGTACATACAAATCGCAAGTACATTGGACCTCTATTTAGAATAAAACCTACGAGAATTTATCCACAAATGTATCGATGTTTGATTTTAATGTTTCCTAAAGGAAAAGCTCAACTATATTTTTTCAAACGTCTTTCAGTTTTTTGAATAAAAATGTAACATATAAGAGCAATGCAAGCAAGCTAAAAAAAACCCACCCAAAAGCATCCGATCAATGCAGTCTTCTTTAACTAGCATTTTTAAGTATTATCCTTTATATGTGAGGGAGCCAGGAATTTTCAGTCTTAAGTCGATTTATAAGCGTACTTTACGTTTTCTGAAGCAGCAAACATTTCTTAAGAGAATGGCATTTACAGCTCCTTAAAATTGTTATTAGAAGCTGAGATATTGTCTTTCAAAGATTCATACCTACGGATACCCACTTATGAGAAAATGGCCTTTAAAGTTTCAGTTCCTTTTTCTTTTTTTGGTCATTTTTTTACATTTCCACTCACAAAACAACTTCTGTATACATACCAATTAACAAATGAAATCATGTGGAATATGAGTGTACAATAATGTAATGAGTGAATGGTCAATCTTTATGAGTATTTCTTAAGGGTTTACAGCCTTTTTGGGCCAACATGAAATCTGTACAATTTTAAATTCAATATTCTTGAAAGAAACTTAATTATCATTTCTAATCCAATTAAAATTTTAATTGAGGACAATAATTTTATTAATACTCACCCTCATATCATTTATAACAGTTTGGAAAAGAGATCCAAGTACTCCACTGTCTTTTTCTGGGTTTGATTCCATTGTTTTGGGTACTCTTCAGTGTTCAGTAATCCGTATGAAAAAAGAATACTAGACAGAATCCACTATATCGTGTTGATTACAACTTAGTCAGAGGCCATTGTTGACTCTTTAACTGAGAGCCCATAGGTTTGTTTGGGGGAAAAAAGATAAACAAATTATGCACACTGAATATTTTTCTAATTTTTTTTTTTTTTTGCTTGACCTAGATCTAGATCTAGCTTCCTGGCTTTAACCATGAAAATCTTTTCAAAGCAAGTTAAAGACTATTTTTCCTTTTTTTCTAGCATGAGTGCAACACTCCACAGTTGTACAGATATCCATTTCACTGATCTCCCCCCAACAAGTATGCTATTGGTAGACGAGTAGAGTTATATATCATTTAAAAGAAATGACCCCTTTGTTTTTTCCAATTGAATATAATGCCAAATCTTGAGCTGACATTTTTTTGTCTTTATACCAATAAAAGTATAAATTTAGAAATGCTATGGTGATGGTTGATACAGGTACTATGGGCCAGCTAAAAATGTACAAGTACATCATGCAACATTCCTGATAAAATCAAAGTGTCTGTAACCAAAAAAAAATTGAGTTAAAAATCACAGAAATAGCCTAGATTTAAGCCAATTCAAATTAACTAAAATTGCTTTTCTTTGAAAAAGCAATTTTCAAGAAAACGCTTGGGTACGTTGGTTTACTTAAAAAATATTAAGATATGATACAGAATACACCATGTCGTTTTTGTTGTTTTTCTTTTAATTGGCAATTCATTGTTAGAGAATAATTTACTTTAGGTTTAATAAGTTTTTCTTCGGCCCGATCAAACAAAGTCCTCATTAGTAAGATCACAGAGGTACCATGTATACGCATTCCGAAGTCCTTATATTATTAGTTATTATTAACAGTAACACCCATATAAATCTCTTCTGGGTACTCAAAATACAATCTAAACCTAGACTTAGATCTAGATCTATCTGATGTATGCTTACTTTCCTGATTAGTAGTAGTACTAATGGTAGTTGTGCTGGTGGCTTAGTTGTAATGATCGAATCATACTATAGATTAAAAATTATCATACTTCTTCATTCTAGACAGATCTGATAAAAAGGAAAGTTTTACAACATCTAGATCTAGATCTAGATTCTAGATCTAATCATAAAATGTAAGATTCACAGACAGTTACATCACTGGTCTAGCGACGCCGCCAGATGCCCAAAATTTATCCGTTTCTTGAATCTTTACAGTTTACAATGTTAACAGAATTAGATCTATTCTAGATCTAGATCTATATCAGGCTGGATTTTAATCATCTGATTTCAAGCCAAATCTAGTTAAAGCCCTTTTTCGTACATGTTGATCCTATGTCTAAGTCTAGAATCTAAATTGACAAGTGTTTATCTTTATCTAAAATTAACACAACAGAAGATTTGATTAAGAGATATTGATCTAAAAGTAGAATCTAGATTAGATCTAGATCTAGATCTAGATATATCTCTAAATCAGCTAGAATCTGATCCTAGATGCTCAGCCTATGTCTAAATCTTGGGTCCTAGATCTAGTAATAGGGCTGAATCTGAATCTAGATCTAGATCTAGATTCTAGAAAATCTAGATCTAGATTTAAATCTTCTGAATGGAGAAATTTATTCCAACACACATCTTGTCCAGCGAGTACTGTGACACAGATTTTCATGGAGCCTAATCAAGTTTCTGGGGATGCCGATTGTTGTTGATCACACTTTCAGATACAGATCTAGCACTCGCACTGGTGCTTTCTCGTTGTTCGATTGAAGCCTAGCCCTTGGTCTACTCTCGGTATGCCTAATCCCTGAAGATGGTGGTGAGACCTATTCGGCTTATTTTTTTTTTCCTTGTCATGTGACTTGAATAGCCCCAGTGGATTGGACGATCCAAAATTATTTCCTGTTGTCCTCTGACCTTTTTATTTTTATTATGATGAGGGCTCTGTTGCATGCTGCTTAACCCCCGTTGCACTGATAATTCGCACGTTTTCAAGTTTTTATTCATAGGCAACGTAGTATCGCCAGCAAAACAACGAAATATGAATGAAAAAATTACACAAAACAATCTCTATTCGTCACAATATCCGAAAGAGAGACAACAACCAATAAATGCAGGCGAAACTCTCTCTGTTTGTACCGGAAAACGGAGGTCCCAACACCGAGCTACGCCGAAATCTAACTTATCTAGGGCAAACGTCTCAGAGAAAGGCAAATTTCTCGTCATGCTGAAAAGGTTTGGTGGTCTGGTGGTAAAGGCTACCCAATCAACCAACAAGCAGGATGTTGTCAAGACTAGACGAAAATTAAAAGGCTGAAACGGAAAATTTTGAGCATCGGTAATCGATAAATTCATATCGATTTACTGCAGAGATGAATTGTCGCCCTTATAAACTATAATAAAGGCATTTGATCAATCAGATCATTAATGAGAAGAGAAAGAAAAACAAATTATCACAAAATACGAAACTGAAAGACATTTCGCCAATGGATTTATAGAGATGATGCCGGAAAGAAATCTTTACTCGGAATGGTATTGTGGCGTATGGCGCCCTTAAAGAAATAGGTTAATCTTAGAATATCACAACGTTAAAGTAGAGACTACTCACTACATAAAGTTAATCTGCCGGCTGTGGTATCGCAGTTTAAAGTAAAAATGGTAGTTGCAGTGGTTATATTACTCAGTAGTTAGTAGTAGCAGCAGCAGTAGTACTTAGTAGTAGTTGTTGTTGCAGTAGTAACAGCAGTTAAAATTTTGATGAAGTAGTAAGCCACATGCAATAGTAAGAATTATAAGAGCTAGAATTTTAGGTAATGGTCATTATTGTTTGTCCTAGATGAGTGTACGTCCAATAGCGAGTGTTGGTGTTCCCAGATTCAATAGTTGCTTATAGTGCGATTTAGATCTTCCCAATTCAATCAAGATAGCAAGTCACTCAGGGAGGCTTAGAAAATACTCTACCTTCGCCATGAACCTCTGGGTTTTTTTTCTTTAGGAAGCGTAGTGGCGTATTGCTGTGAGTGTATGCTATGTTCTCTTTGAGTAGCAAGACGTTGGGTTCCGAAGCATCTATAAATCGGTGTTTATATTTTTTTTTATTTCTAATCCCACGGATTCAAGCATTTTCCGCTCATTTTCACTTAAAGCCTTATCCTAACCACTGATGAGCATTACCTTAAATTCTAGCCCTTATAATTCTAACATGCAATAACAGTAGCATAAATAGTAGCAGCAGCAAGCCATCTAAGCTACTACATATCATCCAGACAACGGACAAATAGAAAACGACGTGTGATTAATTTAAAGTACCGCTTCAGCATCAAACGTTATGACCCCAAGAATACCCATATGACCGTTCTTATGGAATACAACTCTTCTGAGAGGGTGAAGTCGAACTGATAGTACATGTTATTTTCTCACAATCTTGTCTTGCTTCAAACACAAATAATAATAATAATAATAATAATAATAATAATAATAATAATAATAATAATAATAATAATAATAGTAGTAGTAGTAGTAGTAGTAGTAGTAGTAGTAGTAGTAGTAGTAGTAGCAGCAACAGCAGGAGCAGCAGTAGTAGTAGTAGTAGTAGTAGTAGTAGTAGTAGTAGTAGTAGTAGTAGTAGTAGTAGTAGTAGTAGTAGTAGTAGTAGTAGTAGTAGTAGTAGTAGTAGTAATAATAATAATAATAATAATAATAATAATAATAATAATAATAATAATAATAATAATAATAATAATAATTGTTTTTTAAAAAGCCTACCATTTAGTTCCAAAAAGTAATCAAGAACGCCAGGGAGCCCAACGGGTCTAGGTGAGGGCTGAACTGACAACATTCATGCATATGTCCCACATTCGAAACATTGAAATGTGATGGTCGGTTTTGCTCCAACATTCAAAGAAAAAAATAGCTTAATGTTAGAGTTCTTCGTGCTGACTGGAACAAGGAGAAGTGTTATGAGAAAAATAATAATTACTATGATCACGTGGTATACGCGGTTACCGCCGAATCAACCGTCTTTGTTTGTGACTACTGTAGATCAGGTGGACATTGGTACTAATTTTGATTATTTTGTTTTGGATCAGGAATATATGAACCCTAGATCTTAACGACAACAACAATAAAAAAAAAAGAACCCCCCCGCGGGAAAAAAAAATTAATAATAATAATAATAATAATAATAATAATAATAATAATAATAATAATAATAATAATAATAATAATAATAACAATAACAATGACAATAATATAATAATAATAATAATAATAATAATAATAATAATAATAATAATAATAATAATAATAATAATAATAATAATAATAATAATAATAGTAATATTAATAAAAATAATAATAATAATAATAATAATAATAATAATAATAATAATAATAATAATAAAATAAAGAGATAAATAAGTAAATAAATAAAAAAAATAAAAATAAAATGATGCAGCAACAGAATGATGTACCGTATTAAAAATATTAAACCCGTACAGTGTATTAATTGAATCTATAATGTGGAAAAGCAAACGTTTTAGATACACACACACACACATATATATATATATATATATATATATATATATATATATATATATCAATTTGGATTTTATATTATTAGCTGACTATTCATCTTGAGTAGATTAGGCGATAGGCCTATGCAAGTCTTTCTAACCTTTATGGCTACAACACTACAGCAAGGTAGCATACTGCAGCCAGTAGAGGCTATTGGTTGCACATGAGAGAGACAAACATAAAGAGAGGCAAAATGACACAAAAGAGGGAGGGAGATATTTATAGGAAGAATGAAAAAAGATAGACAGAGACAGAAATAATTAAAAGTCTCAAATTTCTCGCCGCTGTCGAGACCATACTATGTGTGCATTTGTTTGGACACGAGTACGTTACCGGGGTATTCACATTTTTACAGATTTATGGCTCCCTCCCCCACCACCAACTTCCCTCCAAATATGAAAATAAAGAAAAAATTCGAGATTGTTAAAGACTAGTATATCATAGCCAAGATAATTAATATATATTGAGTGAGAAACTTTACAAGCCCAGTTCACCATTAGCGTTCATTTAGTGTTTGCCTGCGTGTAAATCTATCTAATTTCAGTATAAATGTATCCTAACTTTGACAATAATCAGATAAGAATAAAAAACGAAAGACGATAATCTGTTTTCTTACATCATCATCTAGATCTAAGTGGCAGTAAAACCAATGAGGCTTCATAAGTGAGATGTATATCATTCGCTTTTTGTGACTGAGACTTTAGTTCATGAGATGGCAGTACCCTGCGGTTATTTTCACAAAACGAGTAAGAGTGAATCGGTTTCTTGTAAATTAATGCCTTTTCGGTATCGTCTAAAGGAGTAAAATACACCTCTGCTACTCTTTCAAAATTCATAAACTAATTATTGAAAAACAGATTAACAATAAGATTACATTATTAGACTAAAATAGCACTAACTTTATGATTAAAACACAACTTGATCCAGCCTAATACAAATAATCGGCTTCAGTACTTCATAGACATTGTCAGAAATTCTGAAATCGTCATAATGATTTGCCGGGAAATTTTTCAGGCTTAGATTCGGTCTAGATCCAGACCTAGTTACAAACGAAATTTAGACGCCTTGATATAACTGGTGTTTGATGTATTTCAGTTGGAAAATATAAGTCTATGCCAATGGTATCAGGCCGCAAATTGACGATCTAAATCACTTCAAGCTTTGGAGTCTCTTGCCAAGTGTGGTCCTGCCTTTCAGTTTGATTTAGCCAGACTCCTCTCATCTAGATCTAGATCTAGATGATCGTTCTCATCTACATTTCTAGATCTAGATCTCTATATTATTAATAATATAAAAAAGAAGGTTGATGTGGATCTAATTAAGTGAGTGTATATTCTCTTGTAATTTACTTCTAAAGGCTACTGCCCTAATTCATCCATCTCATCCTACTTATCTACATTTCTAGATCCTCTATATTATTAATAATAAAGAAGAAGGTTGCTGTGGATCAAATTTTACAAGTGAGTTTATATTCTCTTGTAATTTACTTCTAAAGGCTACTGCCCCACTTCATTCATCCATATATCTCTCCCCCACCAAAAATAAATAAAATGAAAACGAAAAAAAGGAATCCCTTTTATGAGGTCTCTTTTCTTCATTTTATAAATGCAAGTAGTTTCGTCAAAATCAGACATGACTTTGTATCGTTACAATATTAATGCCAGCCATAATTGCTTTAAAAAATTTATCATCTAAAAGAGACACTCAATTCTAACAATTAACTACAAGTACAGGTAAATTTGCAGATATCGGCCCAACTCACGCTAGGCTTCACAGTTGAGTGTTTCCCGACGAATTATCAATACTCTTCGTTAAATGGGATTTTAGAGTAAACCAAAAATGCTTATGTCTTGAAAAGTATTTATTTGCGACGAATATATATATATTCGTGTTCATCATATCAAATTCAGAGAAAAAAATACAGTGTTAAAGCTTAGAGTGAGTTGGGCAGATAACTGCAATAATAGTATTAATACCCAAGTAAAAATCAAAGTCAATAGCCTTTAGAATTATTTATGGTAAAAAATAAGTATCTGACATTTAAGAATAGATGCTAAAAGTAAGCTATTTAGATCATCAGTTGGTTTAAAATTCCTTAATATTTATGGTTTTGATGACCAAAAAAGTCATGATAATAATAGTCAAAGTGTTTAAAAACATTTAATTGGTTGCCACATACTTTTCCCAACCTGGACATTACCTAGTTAAAAAGTTTGGTTTTCATTATTTTTCAACACTTTTGTGGCTTCTCTTTTAAAAGTTTTTTTTCTGTGTTTTCATTCTTCCTGCTCCTTATATCTGAAACAAGGTTTTTATGAAGGTGTCTTTTAGATCCTGTGAGTTTGATTTATACAACATTTTCTGAGTCAAAGATGTGACATTGTGAGACTTGGCCCTAAGTGATAGAGTTTAAATAGAGGACATAAAGGGGCCAGTCGACATGAGCAAATTTGGTCATTACCAACTTGTTTTTCTATTTTATTTTTAAACTTTTCTTTAGTTTTTCTTTATATTTCTTAATCTTTTTTTTTTTTTTTCAATTTTTTGAGTATCTTATTAGTCTTTTAAAAAATTTTTCCACCCTAAATATATATTCTCTTTCTCTATTTTATTTGTGTTAGATCTCAGATTATTCATGGCTTGTACTTGAAACAGACTACAGAACCCCTTTTTTTGTGTTACCACTACCAGGTACTCACAGAAAGATGAACAAACATGGTCATTGTGGCAGTATTTTCTAAATAGACAGGTAAGTGGGCTCAGAGTATCTTGGCTCAGTTAGACCTATGATTGGTCTCTGATTCAAGCCAGTACACTCTTTTAAGAATGTTTGTATGTTGAGATAATTGGACAGAAAATTTAACATGCAGATGTCTAAATGATGTTTATGAACACCTGTAAAAGTTTAGATATATATTTTTTGTAAAACCTTGTTGGTCAGTGCACCATAAATTTGCAAGTGAAATAGTCAAAAATTGCCAAAATTTTTACGAAGAAAGTAGCAAAATTTGCAACAAAAAAATTGTCAATAGTATAGTTAAAAATTTGCCAATAAGAAAAAGGGTAGTGGCATTTTTGTATCCGTCAAGGGATCTATAAATTCATTTTGTATGTCAATCAAGTTTTTTAACAATTGAATAACATCCTTAAGTGTCAACAAAGAAATGCAAGTACCAAATGGAAAGACACATTTTGAAATAAAATAAAGAAAAAAATGGATTACATGTTAACTAAAACAAAAAGCAGACCTGTTCATACTTAACACTGCCCCTATAGGAACAGGACATGTGAAATATTTGCTCCTCAGATCAATATATTGCCTTCTCTGTAATCACAAACAATGCTTTTCACCACCCCAAAAATTAATTGATTACTTGGAATTAACCCTATCTGTTTGTCAGACTCTAGAAGAATAATTTGACTTTGAATGAACCAAGAATTCAATTATCTGTATTTGAATTATTTGCAATAATATGGCAAACTGAAGATCTTTTGCCATAAAGCTCTTTTAGCGGCTTTGCACCAACTCACAAACAGTTGCATCATCCCAGTATTAACTTTTTAAGCGTATATCTAGTCTCTGGCACTGACATTTTTTGTAAGCCGAAAGAATACAGTTAAGATTTCTTTGAAGTTTTTTGTTTTTTTTTTAATGTTAAACGTATTTCTTTTCTCTTTTTCCAGTTTCAAAGAACAACTCAAAAAAGTAAGGCAGGTGACAAAGAGATCAGACAGTAATACGGCAACAATGGATCCATCAGAGGTGGAATTTTTAGCAGAGAAAGAACATGTCAAGATTGTCCCAAATTTCACCCAGGACACAATCTATTTAATAAGTGTAAGCCATTGTTTTGATGAAAAAGATGAATTAGGTTGAATCATATGATAAGTCATCTTAATTGAAGTGGAAATCATAGAGGTCTAAATTTTTTCCAATGTCAACTTTCTTAAAAGATAGGTGAGGGGGGGGAACATACCCTCGAATAGAAATAACATTATTAGGAATCTCAAAATGCTATACATCAATTGGCTAAATGGTAAACAAGTTTATTTATATGATGAATTTCTTGGTATATAATTAATAGATTCCAAACGCACAATGCAATGCTCAAATACACGATTTATAAAGAGTTGTGCTACTCTTTGCCTCTGTAAAATAAGTGAAAGAAAAGAGAGAAGGAGAGAGGCAGGTAGGTAGGTATGGCTACATCAGGCCTTCAGTAAAGACTTTTAGAACAGAGAATATTATGCAACATTGCAGTTTCTCTGTCTTACATGTTAAAGGAAGAAAGAAAAAAAATTCTCAGGTGATAATGGTAGGCCTCCTTCTTCTCCCCTTTTTCCAAGCCTTCTTTTAAATTTCAATTTGTGCACAGCCATTAACCAAGGTTAAAACTTACACTTTACAGGTAGCTGAGTCTGAGATGAACTGAGATGCACACACACACACAAAATAATGCTAAGCTCTTGTAGACTAGTCTAGCACTAAAAAAATAAACAAATCAGAACATCTTGCAATCCCAGCCCAATGATAGAACCTACGGATTGTGCAGGTGTTTTACCCCAACAGGAGAAATGACTTAATTGCTATTTAAAAAGGGAAGTAGCTGATTGATAATTTATACTACTGTGTATGAAGGCATCTCCAAAAAACGCTAAACATCCTTCCTAAGCATCACAAGTTTAACCAGATATTTCTGTTTACTATTAAAAGGGTGCTTT
Organism: Elysia crispata; assembly: GCA_033675545.1. NCBI lineage: Eukaryota > Metazoa > Mollusca > Gastropoda > Plakobranchidae > Elysia > Elysia crispata. The sequence goes on along the minus strand of JAWDGP010006193.1, from coordinate 504,962 downwards.
CCTCTTACATTTATTGTTATCTGAATGTGATGGGGATTTAGAGCCTTTTTGAATTGTACTTTGAGAGCGGTTCTAATTTTTTTGATTCTTATTACCCTGTTATACCCTGAAATACTTGCCAAGGTTTTATTGGTTTGTTTTGTTGATTTTTTTTATTGTACCAGCTGAGATGGACACTTTTTTTCTTAAAATGAAAGATTGATTATATCTCTGTTTCTCTGCACCTGCAGGGTGATATTGGACCATTTGTAGCTGGACTACCTGTTTGTGTTCCTTTGTGGCTTGCTGTCAACTTAAAACAGAGACAAAAATGTCGGGTTGTTCCACCTGACTGGATGACTTTAGGTGACTTTTTGTTTCTCCTTTGTTAAGTCCATCTGATCGGAAGTGTGGAGGACTAGAGTCTCTATAACTCATAACCAAATTGAGAATATTTCAAGCCTGTCTTATGTGAATATTTTTAAATGAAATTCTATTAGTTCTAACCATTATCAAATAATTTAACTTTATAGAAGATATACTAGATACTCAAGTTTATTCAAACCATATGAAAAAATTTAAGTTTGAGTATAAGAATATATATACTTTATAAGGGTCAACTCTGTCAAAAGACTGAAATCCTATTAAGATGGTTTCAGGCACAGAACCTGCCCTATAAGTCTTTGCATCCAAATGCAGTACATGAGTCATGTATGAACTAAAGATAGATGTGTGTTTACTCTAAATTAAGAAATTTTTCATCGTTTCAAGTTTGTTTTTTCCAGTCTATGCTTCAGCATAATTATTCAAAGCAGAAAAATTGAGAATCTCTCTTCTTTTATTAGTGTAAAAAAATTCTTTTATGGAAGGCTTATTTTCCTCCCTTTTTGTGAAATATCAGACTTCACTCTTATTATGATGGATGAAAGTTCTCATTTCTAACAAAAATAAATTCTTTTTTCCCTTCTACCTTCCTCCATCCCCCATCCCAAGTCAATTCACATACTAAAATATGTTGTGTGTATTACTCAGAGGTTCTGCAGGAGAAGAAGCAGGCTGAGATGGATAGCAGATTTTTCACAGAAATGCCCAGTCCTTTCTACATTGAGATTACTCAACTTCTGTTGCAGTGGTGGGTCTCTCAACTTTTGTTTGATTTACCCTAGACTTACTCTCTCTATGTCTTATATGAGTAATTTTTACTTTTTTTTATACAATAGCTCATATATATATGAGTTTAGAAATGCTCTTAATTTGATTGTAAATGAGTTGTGTGACAGAATTATCAATTAAACAATGTAGTTTAACTTTTCCTGACAATTAAGAAGTATTTCTTGAGATTTCACTTTCAGTATAGTTTCAATTTCAACTAAACTGTATAGGGTAAAAAAACAGGTAAGTACATTCTAATGAATTGTATCTTCTGTCACTTATATTCAAAACTGTTGGATCTTTGTTTCACCCTGGCTTTAATCTAGTGCCACAGATGACATTCCTCGAGCAGATGAGATAAGAACACTTATCAAAGATATCTGGGATCTCAGGATAGCCAAGCTGAGGAGCAGTGTTGATGTTTTTATAAAAAGTGAAGAGTCCCATGCAAAGGTGAACTTAACATTCCTCATAGTTTCGTATATGTGATTTAGAAGAATCTCCTATATTTTTAATGTTTCTGTTTTTTGTATTTCCCTCACTTGACGTGAATGAAATGAAAAAAATGATTTAGAAAGGAATGCTTTGTACTGTACCGATATCATGGACTTTGAGAAAGCAAGCAAATATGCTAACAAGAAAAGCTAACAAAGATGCTCTTGGTAACAGTGTCAAGTTTAGACTGGAGCATTTTTACCTTGCTTTGAATGAATGACTCACTGAAAGCAAATCAGGAGACATAAAATATGGATGTCAGCTATGAAAAACGTCTAACACCATGAAGGTAACACAACTCACACACTCATAGATTCAAACAAGGAGCAACAGAGATCAAGCATCAACTAACGCTAAAAGCGATGTTTAGTATCATTAGGCTTAGAATAGATCTCACAGTACCGAAGCATCCCATCCATTGCTAAGTATTTGGTTGGTAAGCAAGACACTAAACCTCATTGTAATTTAGTTTGCTGTAAAAGCAAAACAGTTAATCACTTTGTTATACAAATATGTAATACTTGTTCTCATTTCAAACACATTTTAACATGCTTGAAAAGGCAAACCCCAAAGTGGATTGTCTTGCAGGATTAGTCAATTAATTGTCAATAGAAGCGTTACTCTCATGTGGGTATTTTAATGCACTGAACTTGAAGGTTTACAGACCCATTTTTAAAACCTGTACAAATGCGGGTCAGTGACGAGATGCATCGAGTGTTAATGCTGTCATGATGAAATGAACTCAGTTAACAGCTGCATTATGAGAATCACGAACAAATTTACATTTTGCAGAAGAAAAATTAAAATGCAGTTAATTTAATATTAAAAGTGCATGTTCTAATTTTCAAAACACAATATATTTAGTCATTTTATTTGTTTTGTTTTTTATCAACCGCTCAGAAATAAACTTTTCCACCCCATACTCCCTTCAGTGTTTACATCAGTTTGGACTCCAATGCCTTTCCTTTATTATTTCACAGTTGAATTTCCTAACTCTCATGGAAATAAACACTGTACGAGAATTCCTGACTAAAGGTCTGGACCACATGCATCAACTAAAGTCAAATCTCAACGGCGGTGGCATGGCAAGCAATTCACAATTTCTGTAAATTGTTTATTGGACATTGTTGGAAAGATTCTCCTGATGCTGAGCAAGGGCAAACAAGTTTTGAGGGAAAAAAAATCTTTGTGAATAATAAAAACATCTTTGTGACAGTGAAGCAATAGTGCTAAGGAATTTTACTTGTGTTTGTGAAGAATGCATTATATTTTGATGAACTTGAAAATTTTGGATACTTATATACATATTTCCACTAATAACCTTCTAGTTCTATCCTTGTCTCAATCAGATCACTTTCTTCATGGAAAGAGATAAGTTGGTCTTATTAATTCAGATCTAGATCTAGCCATTCTTCAAACATTTCTTGGCTGCTAGGCATTGTTGAACTTGAAGAATCTATAGAAGAGTTTAAAAAATTTCAACTTTTCTTCTTTTTACATCATTAATTCATATAATTATTTCTTTTTCGTCATTCAATTGAAATGTATTTGATAGGGATATGGGGCAGGCAATTAGAATTTTACAGTAATCAAGTGTAATGAAAAATTCCAGACATAAATCTAGAGTTAACCCTGATTGTATGCCAGGGGTAAAAAATGATCTCAGGGTTTTTTGTCAAGTTCTTTTTTTTTTTTTTTTTGCCAACACTTAAATATTGAAAATTTCCTCAGCAGTTCATTTTAAAAAATATATACATAGGGGTTATGTAATTTACTGAGGAACTTATTTCTAAAACCCTGTATTTTTGTTTTAATTTGAGGTGCTTTTTAATAACCGCACCTTTGCGATGAAACTTAAAATAATCCTATCTGTGTGTTGAGAATAATTCTATCCTTCCTCAGTTGATAGAAATGAAAACATTCAGCCTTTCTCTCTCTCTCTCTCTCTTTTTACCCATTTAAGTACTCTTGTAAAGACCTACAATAAAATAAAATAACAAAAACAATACATGTATTAAAAAGAAGTGAATATTTTTCACTTTAGTCATCACTTGTGGAGGAGAATATAATACACATGTATGTTACTCTTCAACCATTTCTTCAAACAACTAGGTGGAACCACTTAGTGAAGTCCACCCTTTTGTGCAGGAGCAGGAGTCAGAGAGGTTTTCTTTGGATTCAATCTTTTAAACCCTATAAAAATGATTTGATGTTTGGATGTGGGGTCAGCAATGGAAAATCTAAAATATCTGGTGTAAACTGCAAACTACTTTTGACAAAAAGTTATTTCTTAATGGGCTATTTGAAGGCCTCTGCTTCAATTAATTGATTAATTTTCACGAGAGATGGTTTTGAATAACAAGTGTTAGCACCCCAAGTGAAGCAGATCAATGCACTATACTAAGTTCACAATTGAGCTGGTAAATAGAAAATTCTTTCAATTTCATTTGTATCACACTATTTAAAAAAAAAGGAAATAACTCTAAACACATTCCCTGCAAGAGATTTAGATTTGGCCAATTGAAACATGTTAGTCAGAAAATTCTATTATCAGAATATATCAAAAAAAAAATTTACCCAAAAAACTCAGGATTAAAATCAATTTTTTTTAAAAAGTGTAAATATTAAAAATGTGTTCATTTTATGTAAAAAAAAAAAAAAATGAGTACACTGATATCTTATTGAACAAACTTGCTTTCATATAGCTCATACAGGTAAACTAGCTGAAAAAAAGCCAGTTTATTTTTTATTGAATGCTTGCATAATGTCTATTGCTCAGCTCAACAAAAGCAATTTAAATGTGCTATCTAATAATAATATTTGACTTAAGTGACTGACAAGCCTAAAAATTAACCAGTGAGTAATTTATTTGACAGGTGCACCTTTTAAATATTCTATCAATTCATAACAGTATATACCAGCATGATTCAAAAACACAACTTTAATGATAATTACGGCTTGCTTTGGAACCCAAATCAAAGGCAACATTGTACTAGAAAAAAAAATTATGAAGACCAAGAACCAGTCAGCAAAATTAACCATGAAGAAATTTCAGAATGAAACCATGAAATTATTATGTGGTCTTTTTATTATAAGTATGCTCTGGATCTCATCGCATACTAGCCTGAAATTTTTAATTCCAAAGCTTTCTTATTCTATTCATATATCGAACATGTTAAAATCAGACTGGTGTGACACTTTTTTACTTTTTCACTTTTTTTTTAAAATTGCTATTTCAGTATTAAAAATGTCTGTTTCTCACAGCAGAAAAGGTAAATCGGTGTACTACTGAGAATGCAGATCAACATTGTCCAGCAGCAAATCTAAAACCATTGATATCATATCAAAATTAATTACCGGCACATATGATTGCGGGATTAGTTAAATATCCGTTTTCTTGTACCCTCTGCCTTGCTTGCATTGAAATCATTTCCAATGTGAACAAAGGAAGTCAGCAAAGTCAATATTTGAAACAGTTATTTAATTTATTATGACAGCAAAATAATCACTGAAAGTGAAAAGGAAAAACAGCATTAGCAATTTGACAGCAACACACCCAGAGAAATAAAAATACTAACCAATAAGCACAAAAAAAATTTCACAGCAATTACTAATAAAGGCACTAAACAATGAAAAGGTGTATAAATGGAGATATGTTTGTAGAGAAAATTCAATATGTTAAAAAAATCAGTGTATTACAACTTTTTTTTTTAATATATATATATATATAATTAAATATGTGCAGACAGGTTTCAAAAATGCACTTAAAAACAATCACCCGCACATAAATTGTGTTTGACCATTACCAAAATTGGAACAATATGTAAAAGAAAAAGTAAACAGAAAAAGGCAATCTGTGCACCATCATAAATATTTACAACATTAACAACAACAAATTGAAAATTTGTTAATGGCTGCAAAGATTTGTATACAAAATTTAATGGAAAGGAAAGTTACATGGGTTGGAAAAAACACAATTTTTATTGAACTTTTCATAAAATGTTAGAGATTTCTCATTTCATCCTGCAGTACTCCACATTTGTGTGATTTATAACAACTAATGTGTAAAATAACATCCTGAAACTTAAAAGGAGGTAAAGAAAAAAGTGAAACATTTCATTGTTGATGCCACTGCCATGAACAATTTTCAACTACATTTGTATAAATATTATTCTTTATCTTAATGCTATACCAGTTGCTTGTAAGATTATGACTGTTACTTCCATAAACTTTGAATTTGACAAATAAGGAGAGGCAGCCTATTAAATAAATTAGCATGAACAAAAATTTCATTTTCTAACTCTATTATTCTCACTTTTCTGTAAATTACTGCTTTGTTGCTGCTGTATACCAATTCTACTGCTACATGTATTTCCTGCTATTGCAACTAAAATTTCTGGTGACACATATCACCTCTATAACTACTTTTAGAACTCCAAATTCTTCTCCTGCTACTTACTACTACTTTTCCCTTGAATTTATTCCCCCTTTATATCTACTGTTGCTGCTCCTGATAATCCCTCAACTATTATTAAAACTGTTCTAAACACTATTGCATTTGTGCTACTACTACTACTACTGCTGCTGCTACTACAGAACCTACGATAATGATCAATTAGAAAGAATTTTATGTCCTTTGTATATGAATTGAATCTACTTTTTTCATTCACTTATATAGACACAAAAAAAAGCAGGTAACAATACGAAACAAAAACAATGATAAATCGTTTCCCACTACATAAAAATGTTAAACAAGCTAATTAAAGGAAATATATTACACATTTTATTATATTTTTTTTAACCTTCTTGAAGAAAAATTCTAGTTGTGTAAAAAAATCAGTATTCACTTGATTATTTTTCATCTGTCTTCATGTGTAACTATAAGGGTAACAATGAATTTACACTTGTATGCCATTATCGACCAGAAAGCAGTAATTATCTCAACTCTCAAATTACACTATATTTTGCATTGATATCAAAATAATTAGAACAAACATATCCTGCTTTGAGGGTTGGATTATAACCATTTGTTGGCAAACACAAGAGTGTGCATGTATTAACGATAAAGGTGGAGACCACTTGCAAAATATATGGCACAAGCTGCCTATCTACTCAGGCATTGTTATTATGCAGATTTCTTTACCTATAAGTCAACTATTATTCTCTTGTACAGACTTGGTGGTATGATGTTTAAGCACCATACAGCAAAGCTTAGAAGCATTGTTGCCCTGTATACTTTTACCTATTCTAGGTAGTGATTAACTTCATTAAGCTCACCTTAATATAGATAATACCGAGAACTTCAAAATTTATCACAGCTTCAGAACATAAAATAATTAGCTTAAAAGATCAAATTAATATCAACAAGTCACTATGTCGTCCCCTTTCAACCCACCTCCCTACTTTCTCCCTTAAAAAAAAATTAAATAAGTAAAACCTTTGTTTTCATTCAAAACCACTGGGCTGAATGATTATCAGGTATTTCTTTACTGACATATTTTATAGATTTAAACTAAACATTATCAAAGGAGTAAAAAAAAAAAAATCAAGCATGAGTGAGCCTATGTAGGACAAATGAGACAGATGAGTTGGTTCAGCAGCTAAACTCTTTACGTTTTTAACTCACACCACTCTGACGTTACTTGTGTAACACCAACAACAGTTATTAAACAAGGGTTTCTGACTGTCGATTCCTCCATTTTGATTCCAATTTGTATTTAGTGATTGCACTTTGATGGACAGGAACAAAAATGATCCCAGGGGGAAAAATGACTATATGCAAGCAAAATAGGAAAAAGGGTCCTGTAGGGCTCTTTATATTTTCATTTTCTTTTCCTTTTTCATGTCTTGCATGAGAGAAAATTCCTAAATTATCTGAGAGATATACTCTTCAGTTTAAACTAAAGAACTCCAAATAAAAGCTTTCCTGCTGTTAAAAATTTATTTTCTTTTGAAGAAGCTCAATTTCTAAATTAAAAACGGCTCATCATTTGTTCCGTTAACATAATGTTATATTGAAAATCAAAATTGCCCTTTATTTTAAATTTAAAAAATGCTGAATTTAAAAGGCTACTCCAATGTAAAGGTAGAGAAAACTAGGCTCAATATCAATAAAAATTCGACAAAAAAGTAACACCTCAGACTGGATTGTGTAAGTAACAGTAATGAAGTGATTTTTGCATTAGCCACAAATTGCACCTGGCAGGATCAAAAGCCATGTCATTGTCAATGGATATTTTACTTTTAGGCACAATCTCTTCCGCATTGTTCTGCATGGCATTAGCTTGTAGTGGATGGTTTGCATGGAGCCATTATCATAAGAAAGTCCATTGCTAAGGCATTGGTACATGTTCCTATGCTCAACCTTATGCTAACTGACTAGAAGTGGAACTTGGCTTGGCACTGGCATCATTCATAGTGGTGTTCCTCATGTCTGCTTCTGAGAGCTTAATTTTTCTCATCTGAAAAACGACACACAAGACAAAAGGTTATGATTACACATAAAAGACTGATTTTGGGTGTGATTTAATTCCATTTATTTAGTTCATTCATAACTGTCCATTGTTAAAGATATGGGCATATGCCAAAAATTTGGAAGACTTCAACTCTTTAAAACTTTTGTTAGGCCTTTTTTTAATGCACTATATAAAAAGAGTGTTTCTTTCAGAATACAAACCAAGTATTTATCCTAGCCTGAATCAGAATTTGAGTGAATTTATTTGTTATGATTGAATCACAGTAGTCTTCACAAATGAATTGAGCTCTGTCCAGACCTACCCAAAGAAAAGATCAAAGCCTGAAAGAGTTGGTGAGGTAAAAGCAACACAATTCGTATTATGAAATAAAATATTTTCCACCTCTAACTTTGTCAATAGTGGCTTTTCCATTACATGAAGTATGGGCTGAACAGTTTGAGACTGCGTTTAGTATATGTATAAAATTTAACTTTGGATTCTACTTTACAGAGGCCTATTTACCATCTTTCATTTTTTGTGAATTGGTGTAAACAATTCAACCAAGCTTCAGGAAATTTATTTTCCCTTGAGTTATTTTCTTCAATATAAAAAAAATCTAAGGCTGACCTAAGGCTACTACATTGGGGGTATAAGCAGGATGGGTTAGAACTTCAAATCCCCATTGGTCTGAAATTGTTGCATGATGTGGTCGAGCATTGTTTGCAAAAAAAAAAAGTTTGTGCAGTTTTTATGTTTTTTTTCTCATACCTTTACCTTTTTAGGAGACTTGAGTGGTAATTCATTAACTGCTCATTTAACAGAATTATGCCTTTCTTGATTCCATTAAAAAAAAAAAAAAGAACAGCATGATTGCCATTTGCTCAACAATATGTCTTTGTCTGACCAGATTTCATCTAAGTTTTTTTTTTTTTTTAATTTATGTTATTGTCTTTCCTAAAATTTAGCAGTATCCCGCTACACCACTCTTCTAACTTTCATTTTTCTTGCCAACAGGTGGCGCTATCCTCACAGAGGCCTTGAACATGTTAAAATGATCATGCATGGGAGTCAAGACAGAACCATAAGACATAACTGCTTTCCTGACAATGTCATTTATTGTTATCATTGGATCTGAGAGAATAAGTTATCTTTGAAAAACTTTTCACAGCATGATATCTTGAGAACAAAAAAAATCTCATATGGTATGTCAGTATGTCTACATTTGAACATTCTTACCCAGAATTTTACCCCAAAATACAATGAGTTTCTGAGTGTCAATATAATTGTGTTCATAAAATAATAATGTAGAAATTTCATTGTGTTTAATTGTACTTACAGATAGCCACATAATATAAGTTATGAGAATAGATAAATCATACGTAACACACAGTCAACAGCCATATAGACAAATTTTAAAATTTTCTCTGTGACATTTCTTATGGTCATTGACCAAATTAAAATATCAATGCATCTTCAACTCCAACTCTCACCTGTGCTGGTGTCTGACACTTGACTTTGCCCGCTGACAGCTGCTGTTGGAACTCCTGACCTGCTGGAGTAAAAGTGATGTGACTGAATGCCTGAATGACCTGCACTCAGACTAGTTTGTGTTCGGGCAGCTGCTCCTTCTGCTGCCTGTAAAGACCCTCTATCATCAAGGGGTATCTGAGAGGATTTACCATCACAGGAAGCAGGTATCAATCCTAATAGATAGAAATTTTATGCACAACATATTATTGGACATAATGATATGCACATTTACTACTAAGTGTTTTTTTCAGAAAATAAAAAGTAACTGCTGAAGTTCAACTTCACATCCTTTTAAATCGTAATCATTAAGTCAAATACATTACAATTGATCTTTCAGAAAATAATGACACCAAAAATGAAACCAGCTATCTCATAAAAAAGTGCTAAAAAACAATAAATATATCTATCAATATCCATGCTATTACTAGAGACCTAGCTAATCATAAATTCAAATATCCTACTCCTCAAATTTGAAAGTCCACATTGAATATTTTACTTTTGGAGAAACAGATTTTTTTGTTGGAGGAGGGGTTAAGTTACTAGATAATGACTTAATATTTATTATCAATATGTTAATTACTTGTCTATTGTATTTAAAAGGATTCCTGCAACCATCCTCATTTTTCAGGGTTTTGCAAGTTTAACAGCTAAATTGTAAAATGAAGCATATACTCTTCTGTGAAAAAAAAAATTCTTTTTAAATTAATTTTAATTTTTCTCGCCGGGCAAAAGGACACAATGTTGGAGTAGTGATCCAGGAGTATGGATTCCATTTTAGCCACAGCTAAAGTCAGTATGTATTTGTTAATGCTAGTCATCAACATCTTTCAAGCAGAAATATGACTTGAATTTGCTCCCATTATAAATTTGTTACTATTTCACTTACACCTGGAATGAAAGAAAAGTTCAATAATGAGTGTACTTAAGAACAGTGGAAATGGTCACTATCAGTCCTAATTAGCACGTACAAAATAGGCTTGTTTTTCAAGTTTTCAGATAACTATGCTCAATGCATATTGGTTTTACTTAGAAGTGCAGAGTAATAGATCTAACTGATTGGCAACAGCTGAAACTATCATTACTGTTTACTGGTACTCTAAAAAGAATCATAGTGTCATAAATTACATTTTTAAAGTTTCAGTTTCAGTTATGTGGCATGCACAGTACCTGCATTGAAGGGAACAGAAAGGTGAAAGTTGACACCATGATTGGGCATAAAATTGTATTGTGGAACAGACAGCTGAGAGCTAGGATGAATCATCCCACTGCAAACTGAGAGATCTTTATCCAGCCTACTCTTGTGGTCAAGGTTCCCATGTTGATTAGCATTAAACGAGTGCAGTGACTTTACTTTCGTGGCTAAACCAGCATTTATTAGATGCCTGTTTCGTTGGCTTGAGTCTTTGTCAAGGGAGGACTTATTACATGGAATGGTCACCAATGTTGTTGACAATGAAGAGGGTAAAGATGAATGAGAAGTTCCACCTGAGATGAGTGAGAAACATAGAAACTGAAAATGATTGTAAGCCAATTTCTTTTCTTTTTTTTCACTATTCCTTCATCTTAAAGAAAAATCAAATGTGAAAATTGTTCCACAAAAAGAGATAAAAAATGTTTTTAGGTTTTTTTTTTCTTTCCATGCTTCAACTATTTTTAAGCATTTTGAGTAGCTTTAAAATATTCATTCAGATCTACTTCAACCTCAAAAATGGAAGAAAAAAAATCCACTATAAGCATAATTATGTAAGAACAGACTTGGAGGTAAAGGATTAACGTTTCTCCTTATTTATAAACAGAGACCCAGAGGAACCATTGTATCAGTCCATTATCATATTCCTTCACAAAGCAAATTGAGTAAGAGCTGAAATTCTCATAGTTTGAAGATACTACTAAACTCATTAGCCGTCAACTTAAGCTTTAATATTGGCCGTTATTAATTACCAAGAGATTAATTTTTAATTTTCAAACATATCCTGCCAATAAAGATATCTCTCAATTGTAAACGTGATATTTATTGCGTGTTTCAAATTAAAGATTATACAAAATTTGTATTGAACTTACTGTTTCCTGATGTTTTTTTATGTGTCTTTGATATATCATATCCATTCCTTCCTAAGTGAACCATAACTTTTCTTTGCCTAGAAAGCTCTGGAAGAAAAAATAATGACAATGGATGCATTGCTACTATAAAAGCAAATCGAGGGGTTGATTCAATATTTTAAAAATAATCTAAAAAAAAACTTAAATTAACGGATAAGTACTAAAAAAAAGTATAAAAAATAATGTGGCTTAAGTTTACAGGACAAAAATTAAAATTTGACTTGAAAAAATTCCAATTCATAAATTGATTATTCTAAAATGAAATCAATTGATGCATGAAATAGTACTGGCTTTTTTTTTCTTTTTGCATGCTGCATGGTTTTTACTGAATAATGACTGAGTGAAAGACTCACCAACTTTTTTATCATGAGTCAGAGATCTCAGGCCTAGAACTGATAAAAAGATTTCTTTCTTTTCATGACTGTCTTCTTGTTTGTGTTCTTTGTTCTCCATCTGCGATTGATTGTATGTAACTCCAAGTTCTGTTGTAAGACTTGATATTGGGCGGACAGACAAATCAAACATTTGAGTGCTGTCCTTGTTTTGCCGCACTGGACTCAAACTGGCCATTCGAAGCTTGCGACGTCTACGTCTCTCTTTCTTTATCTCTAGCTCTGACATCAAATAAACAAGGTAAGTAACGAATTAAGAAATTTGCATTACAGAAATGAAAAACAAATTCTATAAGAAGACAAAGATTGTTACAGATTTTATAAGTTATGTGTGAAATTAAAAAAAAAAATAATGAATTTTGGAACATTCTAAAAAAAAATAGTATTATAACAATATTACTTTATTTCATTTATCATGTTTGCAAAGCTCCTCCGTGTGCTTTGAGTTGATCACAGCGTTTTCTACACATCTAGCAGTCAGAGATAAAAAATACAAATTTTGTATCAGCATGGCTGGAAACGGCTATGGTATGAACCTTAAAATCTTAGAACAGGTGCTTTAGGACTTAACTATCCTCACTTCCTTTCATGAAAAAATTCTCTCCCCCTAAGCCGCATCTACCAGCTCGTATTCAGTTAAAAACCTGCCCTTCATTTTGCTAACATAAATTTCACGCAAGACATACACATCTGCGCATGTACAAACTGAGTATTGAGGACTTTCTTTTCAGTTATTGACATCCTTTTTTGGCGGATAACTTGAACCTAACTATCAAATTCAGTCCACCTTATGTTAATTAAGAGGTCAAGATCATATTTGTCTGGGTCCAGCAATGAAATATGGCCAGGGAGTGTAATAGTTAAGCAAAATATAAGTATGTCATATTATCTTTAACCTTTCACTTGAGGTAAATTCACACAAAACTAAATAATTTTTTTGTTGTCTTAAGATCTTCAAAACAGCCGAGTCAGTTCTTATAAAAATTGTAATGGATAAGATGCTTTATGTAGGATAAAATGATTTAAGAAATTCCAAAAGCTTCCTTTTTTTTGGAAATAAAGAGTTAGAATAAATCCATTAATTTTGTCTCACCTCTCTTCCTTTTGTGTGTTGTCAACCCTAAGTATCCAAATAGATCCAACTTGCTTGGATCAATGTCCAGAGAAAGAGGCGAGGCACGGTTGATCATGGTTAACCTTGTCATTACTCGTTCTTCTTCCTCATCTCCACATTCCTCACCTATGCAAATGAATGATGACATGCCATCTGTATCCACCCCTAGTCTCCGTCTCCTCTTTTGAACTCTGAAGGCTGCTTCTCGGCGATCAAGTTTACTAACAGGACGTTTTAAATTTATTGTCAGACCCATGGGATCTTTACTCATTAAAGGTTCATTTGCAGTGCCAGGGGCAGAAGCTGTACACTCTTGAGCAAGACTCTTAAAGTCAAATCTCTCTATCCTGTCTGTGATGCAGCGAGAAATGGTTGGCAGGAATGGATTTGAGGGTGGCATGTTATCAACTGCAGTAATCTCACTCACTACTCCCGCTATCTGCAGAGAGGGCAGTAATGGTGGAGGGCCTTCTGGAGGTACTAAATATGCAGGCGATGAAGGGGGCAAAACTTTAGATGACAGTGATGATTGGGTTTGAGAAGAAGGCAGTCTTTGAGGAAGGCTGTCATGTTGGGAAGTGACTGATGGCAGCCAGTGGTGAGGATGTACCTTAACAGAAGGTATAGACAAGATATTGGCTGAGAATGAAGAAGTATGGGAGCCACGAGCATTGCTAGAGTCTGTTGGAGAATGATGGTGAGCAGAAGGCAATGAAGATGTTGATGTAGCCCTTAGGGCTTCCCGCTTTTTCTCAGTTCTGGTAGCCGCCGGTGAGGAACTCATAGAGCTTAAATTATTATCCTTTTTGTTCACATGGTCATCAAAAGGTCTAAAAAAGTCAGAGTTTGATTTCTCCTTGCTGGCTGTTGTCTGGTGTTGATGATGATGACTTTGATGGGATGAAGGTGATGTGGATGACCAGGACCTTTGTATTGGTGGGGATAACATTTGTGAATCATGCTTTTCCCATGAGAGAGTGTCGTCTCTACCTGAAAGCAGGCGCCTCCCAAGCCTGTCATGAAGTGAATCTTGACGATTATTATTCACAGACGATTCTCCAAGAGATAACTGCTGGTCCACAACCTAACAAAGAAAACAACCAATTTTATTTGATTTAGAAGAAAAAAGAAATTTCTGCGAAACTAAAATCTTTTAACATCTATAAAACATAATAATATCAATTCTGTACTATGTCTTGACCTTTAAAAGTTCAAATAGAGGTGTTAACTCATTGAAACAAACCAGGAATAAAGCAATTAATAAAACTGGAGGAATATACAAGATAACAATGATACACTAAGTATACAGTACAACACAGATAAAAAAAATCTAAACCAATTCTTTCAGGCAAGACACATCCCCTTCATGACAAGTATAAAATAAGACATAAATTGTTGGGAAAAGTATATGATTGAACTAGTGTGAATATGTAGGCACATTGTTTGTTGTTAGTTTGATCTCACCCTTAACTTAAATGAGATATTCAGAAATATTTGACCTGAAGAAGAAAAAAAAAACAATATACACCTAATAACTTTTTTTACTTATTTTTTTATACTTTACATGCCTATTTTGAAGCTTTGCATAAATTCATATTTCACCTACTTGCATTTTATAGCAATATGTATCCATGTACATTTACAACACTTCTATAAGCTGGTAATAGCAATTTTCTCTAGAGATATTACAATTTTTCTGAATTCTGAGGCTCAAAATTGTCACTGTAAGGCAAAATTGAGTGCAATCAAGTCCCCATGACAGATTGCTTGTTTGTACTATGATGAAAAAAAAATAAGGTGCATACCCGATCATAAGGTTTGATGACATTTGTGTAAGGGCTTTGAGGAGATATCTTGTTCCTAGAGCTGCCAGCTTGAGAATCCTTTGGATGAGCATCTGTGAATGGTTCATGTCTAATGTGGGATTCTCTCGATGGGTTGTTGTATGCTCTTGGTTCCCTCAGATTATGATCTGCGTTGCCCAGTTTCGAATCTGTATAATAAGAAAAATGAATTGCAATTTCCTTTTTCAATATTTATCAAAATATTTATTCAAACATTAAGTTTTTGAAATCCTAGAAAATTTGATTCACCTGTTGTGGTCCAGTCAAGGACAAAATAGGTTTGACAAAATTCATCAAAAAATTGGACTTTGTTTTTAATTCTGTTGCTTACAAAAATAATTTTAAAACGCTGCATTAAGTGCATACCCTGTGGATTTAATACCAAATTCCCTCTCTGAAATGACTTCAAATTACACGCGGCCTTCTAGATTCACGTGTGCTGCCATTTCATGGTTAACTCAAACTACCTGAAAAGGAAAATTTGCCATGATGATGGTGAAGCATTTCTTCCCTCCTTATGTCTCTCTGCTCTGTCAGATGTCTATTGTGAGCTTGGTCGTGTATTGATGAGGATTCAGATGTTACTGTTTTTTGACTCTCATAGCTTGCATGTCTAGAGGGCTCTCTTTCCCCTGGCTCGCGACTTCTGTTTTTGATGATGCTACTGCTGCCTCCAGGTGTTGACAATCTTTTTCTGTCATCACGACTCCTTTCAATCTCCCTCAAATCTCTTGCTTTTTCTTCATCTATGCGGCTCCTAGAGATAACAAGTTCAAGTAATAATTAAAATAAATATGATGGATTTCAGTTAATTAATGACTCAGAGCTATATCAGTTATCTTAACGTTTTGCTATCATATGGATATGAAATCACAGACCAGCAGTTGTCATCCCTTACAGTTTTCCTCTCTGAGATAACTGTTCTGTCTAAGGAATTGTGGAAGGAGTATTGATGGTCTAGTAATGATCATTATCTTACATGATTAAACCTTGATTAAACCTATCTCAGAAGACCTACATTTTGATGCAGGTCAATAAAATGAAATAGATGTGGAAAGAGAAAAAGATAGAAAAAAGGGGAAAATTTGATTTTATGGATTGTCATTCAAATTAAGTCATTATAGCAAGAGGCTATGCAAAGGATAAAAGGGTGTAGCTGGAAGAGATTAAAATATATAGCAGATAAAGAGGATGAAAATAAAATAAAAGAAACAGAAAAACATAGTATCAGAAAAAAAACAATGTTGATGGCAACAGAGGGAGCTTTTTGCTTTTTTAAAGCACCTGTATCGACAATATGAACATAACTCAGTGGCCCTTTTAAAGTTTTATCTCTTCACACAAGGAAATCTTGGTATCAGCCATTTTAAGGTTATCCACTGAACAGTATTTATAAAAATGGCAATAAGAATCTTCTGTTTAGAAATTTGTTAAGAAAAAAAAGTAAGATGTGCTGACCTATTTCACCCCTTAAAAATATATGTGTTCTCTCAGTTTGCTATACCTCTGAACACTAACAGTGAGGTATAAATGTTTACCACTGAGCTTGTGAAAAAGAAACAAAGTTAATCAATCATAAAAGTCAGAGCCCTTTGGAATAGAAAAAAAAAAAACAACAATTTAATCACACTAAATGTATAACCTTTTGTCTTATGTATGCTCATGCGTATCTATATGAGCAGAATCCTTGTCCAAGACCCACTCTCATATCCAATATATCTTTAATTCAGACATTGCAAACCCTTGGTCTAGGCTATGCACTAACCTCTCAAGCATGGCTGCTTGGGCAGCAGCTACTCTTGGGTCCAGCAGAGGGTCAAGCAAGGGATGCTGTTGGCCACTACTGGTCCCCAGGTAAGTGTGAGGGTAACGTTGAAGCAGCTCTGGGGGAGGTAAATGACCAGGGGAAAACTGTGGTGAGGGACCTGTGGCAGCTGCTGCTGCCAAGGCTGGGTGCAGGCCAAGACCAGCTAAAGAGGACAGACCTGCCAGTCCAGGAAAGGCAAGGTATGGAGATGAAGCCTGTAGAAGTCTGTAGCGTTCTAGCAGCAATGGGTCTTCAAATCTGGAAAAACATGGCACAAGAAATTCTCTTAGGTTACATCTCGATACAAATTATTGTTATTTGGACTTATTTTGTGACTTACTTGAGTACGCAATGAGCACAAAAAAAGGGACAAGAAGGCCAAACTCAATCCAGAAGAATTGATCGATTTACAGATTTACTAACTAATTTGTCTGCAATGTTGCAAATTTTGAAAACTCAAAACTAGACCTTTCTTTTATCCTACATGTCTGCTGCTAAAAAGCTTACAAAGAAAAGGCTCCTGTTCTATACTAGCCATAATTATTTGAAAAGATCATTTTAATATTGTTGATGAAACAATCAGGTCTACTTTGATGGACAGACCTTAACACCAAAAGTTTCTATAAAACTTCCCATTTGAACTAATTTCTTTTTTTATTTGCAGAATGGCATGCTAAATTACATGTCCAGGAAATGGAACCTGGAGGAGCGAAAGAGAGAGAAGACAGAAAAAGAGGGGAAAGCAGCAAGGCAATGACATTTGAAAAAGAAAACAAAAAAATAGGATGAAGAAGGAGAGAGAGAGAGAGAGAGAGAGAGAGAGAGAGAGAGAGAGAGAGAGAGAGAGAGAGAGAGAGAGAGAGAGAGAGAGAGAAGGTAAAGGTAAATGGGAAAGGAGAATATATAGAAAGAGATAGGGAGAGGTTGGGAGGGGGTGAGAGAGAGATGGAGGAAGAGGCTTGGAAAAGAAGAGGGGAGGTAAAAAGAAGGGAGGAAGACTTCTCTCTCTATTTTCATCCATAATTTTAAAGCCACCTGCCCACCTGTAAGGACTGTGAGCGACTAAAGCTGCTTGCTGCTGGAGAATGGCAGGGTGATATGCAGCAGCAGCTGCAGCGTATGCAGCATATGCAGCTGGATCAATTCCATAGGGCATGCCTGCACCAGCAAGGCCTAGTCGCAAGGCTTCTTCCTCTGGGCGGTAAGCAGAGAAGCCTCGAGCATAGAGGTCAAGCGCTTCCCTAGTCAAACCATGATTAGGCAAAGCCTGATTAGCCAGTGATGGGTTGCTGAGAGCATGGTTATTTAAAGAAAAACTGCCACTGTTGGGTGGGGAGGATGTTGAGGCTTGAGGAGTGCTGTAGAGAAAGATAACAAGAGATAAAAACGCATTTTAAAAGAAATACTGCCGTAAGCTTTTTTTACATAATTCTTAAATTTTGGAGTAGTTCAAGATTATTTATTAAGATGAAAGATGGAAAATCAGGTAATTTTCAATGTGCAATTCAAATTTTTTTTAAATAGTGATGCCATTTAACTCTTCAACACCACAATTTATTTATTCTTATACATCAATTGCAACTGCAATTTTAAGCACATCCCCATGGTTCTTAAGACATTTTAGTCCACATATTCCCCCAAACCCTTCACAAATGTATATAAAAACAGACAACCATAAACTTATGGAATATAACTAGACATGTGGTGCAAATATGAATACTGTAATGTCTCTTTTGAACTGACATGTAAACAGTGCAAAGTATATTGTAATACCAAGATATTAAAATCTGTAAGCATAACTCATTTGGTCAGATGGTTTGTAAATTATCAAATTTTTTAATTGTATAAATAATAGCCCTAACCAATTGTGCAAATATGAATATGCTAATGTCTTTTTAATTGACTTGTAAACCTTCAAGGTATATTGCAATAACAAGATTTTAAAATCTGTAAACATGGAGTATAATTCATTTTGTCAGAAGATACATACATTTTCAAATAGTATTTGTTAGCCCTATCCAACTTAGTAAAGCTAATTTGTAGTTAATTTGCTAAAAATGTAATGCCTTAAAAGATAACTGTCAACACACATTCTAGAAGAGCTCCTGCTGTCTTGCCCATCCTTGGTCCAATTTTCTTCTCTGGTGAGAGAAGACAAAGAGGCCTGCCTGCTGCTGTGATTTTGTTCTCTGCTGTCTATCTTGCTGCTTGGGCTGGCTGATCGATGCTGATGTTGCTCTTGGTGGTGTGATTGGTGGTGTGATTGGTAGTGATGGTAAAGGTGGTGGTGAGATGGAGGCTGCTGCTCATAGCTACTGTTGCCACTTAAAACTTGTGGTGTTGCTCTATCATGGCTCTGATTGGGCAGACAAGTTTTAAAACATAAATTGAAAATATGAATATGGAATTTGAGAAATCAAATTTACGTTCAATAGAATTTTGGTTCCTTTTTCTTCTTTTTAATGAAGAAAATGCTGTACTCTTCAAAGGGGCACAAATAAGGAAAGCTAAAAATACACATCTGTGCCACCATTTCAACTTACCTTTTAATCATTGATTAAAATGAATATAACAATTCCAAGTTTCCTGAATTATGTACAGACTAAATATGATTCACAAAGGTTGATTATTTTCTGAAGTACACAATTTTGTTTGCTATGTCACTTTATGTCATTAAGTTACACACCCCATCCCAATAAAAAAAAGACATGTTTGCCTCCTTCCTTGAAAAATGTCTATTCTTGAACTTTTCACTTCAAATTTGCTATGTATACGTTTACCATTTATATAACAAAAGTGATACCTTTGCTATGTATACATTTACCATTATATAACAAAAGTGATACCTGAAAGCATCACATATAATGGAATAAATTGTTCTCCATCTTACTCTGCTCTTGTGCTGCTGATGAGCTGGATGAGATTGAGTCGGGGCGATGGTGACAACAGGGGCTGAACTCAGTGGCCATGCAGGGAAGTTCAGCTGTGATGAGCCTTGACCTCTAAGCTTAGGAGTCATATCTCGAGGGCTCTGTCTATCTGTTGGAGAGCCTGTCTGCTTTATGTTTGGGTCATCTGATGAGGATCATGAGATAAAGAACAAGTTTTTTCCCTGAGACATATTTCAAAAGTTGATCCGAAAAAAAAAATAAACATGTGCATTAAAATAATCATAATGAAAATTTTGAAAAAAATATCTGTATGAGCATAAACTTGTAATGGTTACCAGACCAAGGAAAATTATCAGAGGAAACGATAGAGAAGACTTGAGCAGCTAAAAGAAGGATAAATTTTAGGGAAACAAAATAACAAAGTTTTAAGGCTTATACAGGCAGCAACCTTTCATTTTCATTGATGCAAACTCAGAATTAATTCAATGTTGATGACACAGTACTTTGCTCCTCTACAAGTCCCTCAAAGTACAGACCATAGCTATCAGATCTGCTTTCCCTTAAGAATAAAAAAAAAAAGCCTGGGTTTAGCCTTACTGGTTCCAAAAATCCGCAAATCATCATTAACCATTTACCATCGCATTCGTCAAACTTTGCAAATATGAACCTGAAACCTAATGATTAAAAGAACATTGAAGATGTAAGCTCTACATGGTCTCCTCTGAGATATCATAGTATTTCCTTTTTGTGGTTTTGTCTGCTTTGACTTTGTGCAGTAAAGTTCAGAATTCTCATTTTCATCCTTTGGGACATTAAGATTCCATGACAGCAAACATTATTCTAACAAGTTGAAGATGAAGAACTTCATCTCATAACTACAAAAAGACCCTTCAGGAAATGTTCAATTGATTACAGACTTGGATCAATGTATTGAGCAACTAAGCAGCCCTGCTTTTAAATCCTTCATATGAGACAGCAAACACTATCACATTTAAGGAAATAAAGAAAAGCTAAAATAAACAAATACTGTACAATTTATGCTACATGTATTTTATAAATGAAATGATTCATGTTTATTAAAAAAAAAAAAAAGAGAGAGAGACTCTTTGATATCTTTTCTGAATTGATTTGCTGGGGTTCTGTCATAATTTAAACAAATATCCTATTTTAAAATCTGCCCGCCTGTCCATAAAGTTTTTCAGTAAAATGTAACTAATATCCCCCCTCCCCCGGCCTCCCCTTCCCAATTCTTCAAAGATCCAATTTCTAGTCATAAACTTAAAGTTTATTGTTGTCAACTGAAAGTATTACAAGTTTTATCACACTTACCTGTTGAGTCTTTCGCCTGATGTGCCAATTTTCTGAGAGCTGCAGCAAAGCCTGAGGTCCTCAATGTTGCACCACTGCTACCGACAGATGTATTTCCCCCACTGCTTGTGTGATGGTTCAATGGCGGCACTGTAGCCGTCTTGGGTGGTAGCTTGCCAACCTCCACATGAGGTGACCCAGGCACATTTAACAATGGCTTGGATGCTCCAGGGGGTCCTGACAAGTCGTTCAAGAGGCAGGGTTTTAAAAAAAAAGTTTTCATTTATTTTATTATCTTCTCTATATTTATATTGTTTTTCGTATCTTGCAGCAGCAACATGTAAGACATTATATTATATATACAAAAAAAAAAAAAAAAAGCTTTCGACTACACACACTGTTCAACCTCTTTCATCAGTTTTTTGATAGAATATAGTGAGTACCATGGTCTTGGAACCAACTGTCTGAGGAAGCGATCTGACCTTATCTAAATGTATTATGTCAAATCTACAGCATACTGTTTTAGCAAGTGACCAGTATGGGCATTATAAAACGCAACAATTATGTTTTCAAGTCTCTATGATAACAATTTGAATAATACTTCGAAAGGAATAGAGATATGAGAGAGAGAGAGAGAGAGAGAGAGAGAGAGAGAGAGAGAGAGAGAGAGAGAGAGAGAGACAGACAGACAGACAGACAGACAGAGACAGAAAGAGAGAGAGAGAGAGAGAGAGAGAGAGAGAGAGAGAGAGAGAGAGAGAGAGAGAGAGAGAGAGAGAGAGAGAGAGAGAGAGAGAGAGAGAGAGAGAGAGGTGTATGAAAAAATATCTTATTAAAGCGGAAAGAATCAAGAAGCACAGAATACCTCCATCTCATACCCGTCGAATGAATTTTCTTCACTACACTGAATGTCAACTCTGATTTCTTGGTTATGTCAGTAATCATAGTGACTAGATGATAGGGGAGGGAAAAATGTCCGAAGCTATAGTCAGAAACCAATTCCCAAGACGATCGTGTTAACTAGCACTTCTTAACCACGAGCACAGTACGTGCATTGATCTGTGCCAAGGGTGCAAAGACCCAAACACTACACAAGGCTTGGTGTTTCATCGTACCGACAACGTATTATACGCCAGGAAAAAACACTCAAACAGCGAGTAAAGTGGGGTGAGCACACATCATTTGCCTCGAACGTAGGGTGCCGAGGGTTCGATTCATTGTAAAGAAATTATTAAATAATTGAAAACAGCAGAGTCCATCTATCATCCCATGCGTGTTGAAGTCGGCGATGGAGAAATTATGAATATATAAAGGCGGTTCATTTTTCCACTAAATTATTAAGCTATTAGGTTAGGCCACACACTTTTGATTGTATGCATTATTCTTGCTGTTATTGTTGTCACTATTAGCATTATCATGAAGTATATTACTTTTCGTAACACAGTGTTCAAGACGATGTTTGACTCACAGCACGAGTGCCCACAAGATCTGCGTGGTCTATAACTTGCAATTTCAAATCACACCGTCGTTAATGAGTGAATTCTGGTCTAATAATTTTAGCCCTACCGGCGGTGCTCCCCTTCCCCCTCCTCCTCCTCCTCCAACTACTACTACTACTACTACTGCTGCTGCTGCTACTACTACTACTAACTACTACTAACTACTACTGCTACTAACTTCTACTACTAACTACTACTACTACTACTACCACTACCACTACCACTACCACTACCACTACCACTACTACTACTACTACTACTACTACTACTACTACTACTACTACTACTACTACTACTACTACTACTACTACTACTACTACTTCTTCTTCTTCTTCTTCTTCTACTGCTGCTGCTGCTGCTGCTACTACTACTGCTATTACAACATCAACAAATTCTTTTCCTCCTACTACTTACACTGCTGCTATAACTGGTGCTGGGTTTATTCCTCTTTCTCATTCCCATTCTTTCATAGCGTTCTCATTTCTTTCATCCATCCTCTATCGGTATCCAAATCTCTTTCTTCCTGTATTATCGGTGATTATTTATGCCTTCTTCATTTTAAAAATAATCTTTCTTAAACACTCATCTGGCTCAAATTATCGCCCCAGAACACAAGCCCCAAGAGCAGAAAAATCAGCATCGAAGCAATGTCCTACTTAAGTAAAAAAAATATCTTGCTTATTTTTATTTATTTTTTTTTTGTCTCAAGCTGGCAATTTCTTAAAGCTCTGTCTCAAACAAAATCCCCATCCAGACCGCGGCTTGTCGAGACGGACGATGCCAGCAATCCAGGCAGGCGACACTATCGCGCAGACAGTTTCCGAGATCGATAGCCCTTGATGTGAGCGAACAATATCGATCAAATATTGATTTGCTGCTCTTTGAAATGCATTATACCGACGGGAATTTTTTTTTCACTCGAGGCAATCGTCGTTAACCTCTTATATTATGTGGACTTTTCTGCGAAAGTATGATTGTGTCAAGGCTTGGCAAAAACTCGATCATTGACAAGAAAATACACTTGAAGCTTGATGGCTCGTTGGTCTTCTGAGAAGTCTACATAATACATACACTAATACATATATTGTCTTGATTGGAAATTGTTAACGTGTGAATTTGGTCATAAATATACCAAAGAGCGAAACAATCTTTTCTTCTTTTGAAGGCAAAATCAGTCCTCTGCCAAAGCAGTTATATACTCTTGCTTTTGTTGATCCAAAGAAATAAATAGATCGTCAATTTAAAGAGAATTGGGCGAGTGCGAAGTAAAAGAGAAAGAGGAGGGAGGAGGGGAGGGGGGAGCAAGTGAGAGAGCGTGTATTTTTTTAATGACGCACAAAATTGCCCAGTGTTAAAATTTAATGTCACTAACTGCTAACGGCTAAATAAGGCCACTGTTCTACACCCGTTATTCAGGTGTAGATTCAGCTAATGGGAAGAGAGTAAACGTCATAAGGGCCAAATGTTATTCAAATTCAGAATTCAAATCCATCTATACAAATTTGATCTCCAGTCGGTGCAATCGTCCACTACTAAGGCAGGAATATGGCAGTCTGTGGTAAGACATATTTGAAGTATGTTCAGGCAATGTTTCTTTAAAAAAAAAAAAGATTCAATTTTCCACTTGACAATAAGATCTTAAAATTAAAAAAAAAAAATTAAGCTCTTTGACATCAAATCAATAATTGGTCGATTTACATTTTTATTAGATGCCACAGTAAATTTAGATCCGAGGGCGTGCTGGGACAAACACGGGACATTCAAATAAAAAAAAAATTGTGGCCAGTCAGGTCAAACATGATACATGACGATTTAATTTCATATATAAGAGGAAAAAGTGATGGGATAAAAAGTGTATATGGACATAAAAATATCGGGACAATAGGAACAGGAAACAACGACAATAACTACAACTACAACAACAATAACAACAACAACAATAACAATAATAATAATAATAATAATAATAATAATAATAATAATAATAATAATAATAATAATAATAATAATAATAGACGAAGAAGAAAAAGAAGTAGAAGAAGAGGGAGGAGGAGGAGGAGGAGGAAGAAGAAGAAGAAGAAGAAGAAGAAGAAGAACAACAACAACAACAACAACAAGAACAAGAACAAGAAGAAGAACAAGAACAAGAACAACAAGAACAAGAAGAATAAGGAGGAAAAGGAGGGGGAGGACAAGGAGAAGAAGAAGAAGAAGAAAAGGCAGCTGGAGAAAGAGAGGGGGCAGACGCAGGAGACGAAAACAGACGGAAAGTGTAAACCATCTGAAAATCGATATCTGTCTGCTATGGCGGCCACCAGAGAGCATGTTGACATTTCAAATGTATTATGTACTGAAATCACCATAAACAATGTAAAGTTGTTGCCTCCATAAATTGATCAGATTACGATCGCAAGGCAATCCGTGCGTTTCTGTTGTACAGCTGCTGGGCCAGGTATTTCTCTGGCTTTATGTTCACAGTGTGCGTCAGCACAGAATCACCAACCAATCTCTTTTTTATAACTGGGCGGTCACATAAAGAATATGAACCTACTCTAAAACCAATAACACACTGAGCGCAATCATAACACTGATATTGATTGCTGTTTATACAAACTGGGTTGGTTGAAGTACTTCACTTCCCTAACAAAGGGTACGAAGAGTGAGAGGGGCAATTTTATATCAGACGATGAGTGGCCGAAACAGAGGTAAGAGCGAATAAAACAGGACAAAATAAAACGCAGCGCCAGATAGGATGACTTATATGGGTCATCCGTTAGAGCACATCCGTTTTATGAGGTGAGGCAGTTTTTTTGCTTCCACAACGAGCTTCTGTCGATGTCTGGCAGTGAAACAATGAAGATAGTTCAAGTTTGTGCGTGCGTGCTCGGGCTAAGAGATGAAATTCAATGAGGGTAACTGAAATCATGGAGACAAAAAAAATAATGGTAAGATTACTTTATCTTAGTTGGGTGGCCTTACCGAGATGCAGATCGCCGCCGTGATAGCCGGCAAGGGTAGCGAGGTGATGGTAAGCGAGCATCTGTTGTTGCTGTTGCTGCTGCTGCTGCTGTTGCTGCTGATGGTGATGGAAGTAGAGGTTATGACCATGGGTTAAGCTGCCCGCAGATGCCAGAATTCTGGCTGCCCAGCCCCCTGAGGGAGGGTCTCTATCGCCACTGGTGTCCAGCATGAACGGCCAACTGTCCAATGTTACAATTGGTTGAAACCAGGCTCTTTTTTTTGTGTTGAGTCTTCGTAAGCCAGCAGGCTAAGTTATCCAAAGCTTGGATATGACTTTGATCATCAGGCAGTATCAAGAAAATCAAGTCCGAGCGTCAGAAAATTCACATCACCAACGGCACGGACTTCTCGTCAGATTATCCTTTTTGGTAAAATTAACTTCTTCAGCATTCGGAAAATATCGTTTCATTGTTTTTTCCATAACTCTCCCGTAACGTTTGAAAAATATGAGCATAGCTAGAACACTTGAGACTTCAAAGTATCTATCTGCATCGAGAACTAAAGCGAAACAGATTTTCTTTTAATTGTCGTTTATTTCCACATTTTTCCCAGGGGCTTATATATAATTCTTTAAAACATGCAAACTGTACAATTTTAACACTGAGTGAACCTTGAAATCGCTAAATTGGGAATAAATTCCTGCACTAAAATATAATTTTGTCTCTAACAAGCGACGCCCTCTTTCTCTGCCTTTGGAAGTAAAAGAATACTATCATCTATGACATTGACACAGGCTGGCGGCGCAACAGATTCATGGTCAATTAATATGAAGATGGTTATATCTGAACCAACACACACCCAAACAAAAAAACAAAAAAAAAACAAAACAAAACAAAAAAACACTCGAAAATATTACAATAATGAAACAAATCATCCTATCTTCTCAAGCTATGCAAGGGATATGGTAAAGCGAAATCTTGTGCATAACAGTACAACCTACAGTCAGTGCCTGTAAGGACTTGTTTGACTATCTAAAGTAATTATAGGAGGGGATAAAAACGTCAACAAAGCTCTCCACTTTGAGTCTACATTAAATAATGCTCTATGTGTTCAATCCCATTACGCCATATGGGTCAGAGTCACGAAAATAATAATTGCCTTTCGTCATTTTCAGTCTCAGCAGTGGAAAAAAATGCAACCGATATCTAGTTCGGGGCAATCGATTGACAAAAAAGATAAAAGATATAATGACACTTTCCTCGAGGTTCAAAACTTTAGATACGTGAACAGATAAATTACATCACAACGGTGATAAGGTTCACCCCGAAAGCACAATAGGTGTGAACGATGTTAATATCCGAACCCGTTAACAGCGTCTCTTCGTCGCTGTAGAAACTTTTCATTAACACGATAACACTCCGAAGACTCTTATTTTAGTCACCACGAGTTTAGAATATATACCACTCCGGTCGATCACCAATGAAGTTAACACCAGTCAACTGTAAGAAGCCTATATCAAAATCTAGTCTCTGCTCTATCATCCCGTTGTTGTACCGCAGCAAGAGACGAGCGCGTCACAAGGTACTTCGCTATCCGACCAATCTGTCGCACAAGGCCAAGGCATGTTTAGGGTTGCCAAGTCAATAACCTGCAATCATGTAGATCCATTTCGGTAGGGATACATCCATATCAGTTATACACACGAGATTAAAACAGTCGCCGCAAGTATCAGCAGATGGATCTAGTTAAAACGCGCAACTTTCATCCCCTCCCATACCCTTTAGCTCGTTTGATAAGGTCGACACTAGTGGTGTAACGCACACTCAAACAAAAAGGTAAACTTGCGCAGAGAGCTTTGTTTCCTCGGATGAGAGAGGGCAACACCTGTTGTCTGAATGCGAACAAGTATAATATAAAAAAATCAGAAAATTAAAACTGCGCTTGAATGTTCAATTATGCGCATGAAATAGGTGTATTCATTGAATTGAGGCTGTTATCACAGAGGCATTTATGCAAAATGCATCAATAGAGGTTGGCTTAAGAATTGTGTGCTTTTCGGCCATGTACAATGCGGTCGGAAAATACTATACACACTGCTTGATTGAGAGAGAGAGAGAGAGAGAGAGAGAGAGAGAGAGAGAGACAGACAGACAGATAGAGAGAGAGACAGACAGACAGACAGACAGACAGACAGACAGATATATAGCTGCTTCAATAAGGTAAGCATGATAAACATTAACGTAGTTGCCTTTATAATTATTATTATTCTATGTTGCCATAATTACTATCATTATCATGACAACAAGGAACATATTGGTTAGCACTGTTAATATGTTAGATATTCTAGACTAAGGTAACAACTTTCACGGTTCACATTATGTCGCTGATTCAAAGCCTTGGAAGATTTACAGTATCAGTTACATATACCACTCAGTGTAGGTTTAAACATGCTGAGTTCTATAAAGCAAATTTAAGTGACTGTAATAATATTTTTTAACGCGGAATCTATAATCACCAAAATGAGGAGACTAGTATGCTGTCAGCACACATTTTTATCCCATTATTTGCCTTAATTAAAATTATACAATTCAATTTTTTTCCTGGAGTCGGGTATTCGACATGTACTCGAGTGAAACATGATCTGGCGTAATCTTGCAATTCTATCATTCTGCACATTTAATATCCATGCTCCGTTATACAGTTGACGGTAATTATAATGCAACGGTCTCGGCTTTTAGCCAGCCACGCAACACTTCACACTATGCATGTCAATTTGTCTGAATTGCAGGCAATCTACGCAATGAATGAAAAAAAAAAAGACACAAAACATTATGCGATGTCAAATTCCACACAGTGAAAGTCATACATGTATACATGTACAACTCTGCTAATTGAGCGACGCTAAACAGTCAACATTCCTCTCATCTCATTATTCACAAACTGGCTTGAGCTCTGTTGCACAGGAACGTTGTTAGATCCACCTGTTCTCTCGTTGCTTCTTGAGTTTTCATGCGATCCATAGGGGATGCTGTCATAGCCTGAAAACTCCATGTGAGCAATCATTGGCACAGGGTCGCTCAGCCCGTCCGCGCACGAGAACCATAAAAGTTATGGTATCCCCGTTTTTTTTAATTGCTTCAATCTACAACACAAAGGCAAGTTGGTATGTTTAGATTCAGAGAGAAGATAAATAACAATTCGCCAGTTCTAGTTATCAAAATGGTGTTTAACTAAGAATAATTAATAAAAGGGAGGTCAAAACGGTTTAACGAAACGTTTAGGTAAAAAGGTCTCTCGTTTCCTGCTTTACAGTTGGGTATATGGTGCTACTTAGCAACTCCCTTTTTCAATTAAGAATATAACAGCAGAATATAACCTTCAGTACAGGCTTGCCGTTCACAGCTAACGTTCTCGACTCCGAACATCAGCAGGTGTCCCACGAGGAAGATATTTGCTTACAATCTGAAGAGTACCAAGAGATTACACTAACAGGTAGTAGTAATACCGGTGGATTCAATGATTCCCTGTGACTGAAAAAAAATCTTACCTATTGCAAAAGTGTCTTTTACTGTTTATTTGACTTTGACCCCGTTACAAAGGGCTTAGTCGCCATGCATGACATTCAAAGATTCTGGTATTATGACAACACCAGTCTTATCCTAGCAGATATTTTGTTTAACGCAGAGAAATGGTCTATTATATATGTGGCGATGTACTGAATCAAGAACAAGTTGAAGAAAAAAAAATGGAATGTGTAATATAAAAATAAAAAACATGATATGTGACGAAAGAAGAAAAAACAATGAAAAATGAGAGATGGAGAGAAAGAAAAAGCTGAGATGGTGGAGGATCAAAATCATCAAGATAAAGAGGGAGGACGGGAGAAACATAAAAAAGGGGGGGGGAACCACAGGTCTGTGATCAAGAAGGCCGTGGTAGGACGGAGGGAGAGAATGAGAGCGCTAGAGAGAGAATAGAAAGCTAGAGAGATATATTAATAGAAAGAGATAGATAGATACATAAGCAAATAAATATAAAAAAAAACGGCAAGGGAAGGGCAATATCGGTTACACACAAGTATAAAATCAAGAAGTTCTGCATTCAAAGAAGAAAAGGAAAAAGCAAATCCAATGGGCAGATAGGGCGAAACGAAAGCAAGCTTGGGAGAGAAACATCTGGCAACACTTGCAGTTTGAACTTCCTATAGGTAGAGACGATAATATGTGAGCATAACATGCACTGGTAAAGATGCGAACGGATGTGTATGCGGTGTGCGGTCGGCAAAGCTGCTGAGGTATCAACAGCACTTGAGATGGAAGAAAGCGAAGCAGACGGAGAGAAATACAGAGAGAAAGAAATTATATACAAGCATAATTGTAGAGGCAGAGAGAGAGAGGAGGGTGATGACAGACAAAATTGACTAGGAGTCCAAGCA
>JAWDGP010006193.1:195000-470000 GCA_033675545.1 Elysia crispata | reverse complement strand
GGAGAGGTTTTCAAATGGTGGATGGCATGATGCATGCAAAAGAGAAATGATGCCTATGGAAACTGAATGGACATTGACAATTAAAATTTGGCTGGGAAGGAGGAGAGGAGAAGGGGAGAGAGAGAGAGAGAGAGAGTGAGTGAGTGAGTCGAAACACCATGTGTATAATGACAAAAAGCCTTATTAGAATCATATTACAGATGCGTAAATGAATAAAAAAAAAAGTAATGTGCAAAATAGTTCGAAATGTTGATACGAGTTGATTGATTGATAAAACAAAAAAGGGACGGGCAGAAAAAAAAAATGACAGACTGTAGGCGACAGCTTCATCGTCCCAACCAGTGTGGTAAATGTCTTAAAAGCTCACGCCCCAGGACAAAGAAAGAGACGAACGAGGTGACTCGACTCGACAAGATTGTAGCGTTAACAACATCAGCGAGTGAGGGAGCATAACGATACGGTGCGAGAGTGACATACATATACAGTAGCCGCTCCATTCTGCCTTGCTCCCCATCAAGCACGGTGAATAAATCATGTATATTAATGGCTCTTTCATTGCATGACTGATTATCACTGTATCGATGCAAAAGACGACTCTTTACAAAAAGAAAGCAAAGTCTGATCATCTTTTTTTTTTTTTTAAGAAGTTTGTATAGGAGCATTTCTCTAACCGTTATTCTGATATTACTGCGCATATTTTTACTAGGAAAAAAAATAATTAAAAAAAAACCAAAAACGCCATTATGGCAACTCCAACAATGCAAAAAGGATACACATCAAAAAGTCACACCCAAATCAGTCCTTGTATGCGTTTGTCTCCATTGCGTACATTTCTTTCATAAACTATTTTAACAAGAAAGCGGGAGAGGGAAGAGCGTAGAATAGTCGCGATGATTCGCCAAACTAACTGTAAAGCATGATTAAAAAATAATATTGGCAAATAAGAAAGAAAAAAAAAACATAGATGCTTTTCGGAGGCATCTTTTCCTGCTGAACATTCAGCAACATATTATGAATCGACACGTTTAGTACTGTACTGGAAATATCTCGCTTCAAAAGAACAATCGATCCATGAAATGCACTAACACTAAGTGGCCACATGAACATCCTGATCAAATAGAAAACAGTATTTTTAGGACTCTTAGAGACGAACATCACTTTCATTATAATGTATGTAAAAAGCACACAGTTAAAAAAGAGTATTCTCTTAATCACATTTTTAAGTCACACGAGGCTATGACATTGGCAGATAGATTGTTGGCCGTTGGCTGCGAAATGGCCCTTGATTTGGCACGAATTGGCATCAATCAATTCCCCCTGCACAGCACGCGCACAGCTACTTCATCATAAGTGAGTTCGGAAAATGCGAGGAGAGGAGAGATGAATTACCGGAATCTACTTTCCACAGAATGTCGTATTACACCCGACCGTCAAGAAATGATAGTGTTTCAGTACCTTGGTAGTTTATCGATAAAAGTTTAACAGTTTCAAATATTTCCTTTTATATTTGCCTTTTTATGCAGGCGTTCTTTTTTCTGTTCATTATGTTAAACTGTGCATTTTCTAACAGCTTCATAATCACTATACCTGTAACCTCAAGATTATTATCTTATGAGACTAACATAAAGTTCAAACTAAATAGTCTATTTTACTCCAGCAGTGGTGTGTTATGTAAAGATACCTACCCTTGGTAAGTATGCAGTAACCGGTAGTTATTGTTATTGTTTTAAAAACATTGCAAAAGCTTAAGAAAACCCCAGGTTACTGCATGACAAGGAGCGTGAGAAGGAACAACCTGTGATGGCACAGCTCTGTTGATAGCAAGTTTAGAATTTCGATTGAACTCATCGCGGTTATCCTTATGGGATGTGTCAGAGAAAGGAATTAAATTTTGTAGCCACCAAGTCATAGCAAAATATGCCCCATTATCAAGTATTTAGCATACAGCGACAATTACGAGACAAAGGCCCATTTTAATGAAAGTTTATAAAAGAATCAATGCTAAAGATTCAATCGCAAAAGCTCAAAGTAAAATTTTCAAAGTTCAAGAAGCTTAGATATAAAATAAAGAATTTTAAATTGCACACGTAAATTAATTTTTTTTTTCACCTATGATGTATCCAAAAGAGAAATCACAAATAACCACAATAGAAATTCAGCGCATTCACAACAAAAGTTTCCAAGGCGGCTTATACATTTCCATGATTATTGATACGAATAGCATCCGCTTTCTTGGTTGGTGGCAGGAAGAACAAACTAAGAAATAGCCATTGAAGATAAACAAAGTTAGTTTTCGAACCTGGACCTAGATCTAGATCCGATCTAGAATCAGATTCCGTGCTTAGAGTCAAGACAGAGTCGTCCAGGTAAACACTCAATGAGAGAGCAGATCTCAGGCGATGTTTATGTTCCGCCGCTCACTGGCACTCACAACCTGCCGAGATGATGGTGTTTGGCTGCCAGGCGCTGGCAGACAGCTGCTGCTGCTGCTGCTGCTGCTACTGTCGCTAATGCGAGATACTAGAATCTGATGCCACACAATCTCACCCTCTATCCGAATCTCATGTTGGCCTGTTACAGTAAGACTCAATCCCGTCAGGATATTGTGACTCCAAGTTGTGGGTGTGAGGGCAACCAAGGAAAGGCGCGTATAAATCTAAGCGCCTGTGTAACACTCCGCTCCCTGTCTTATTTCCTCCCCACACGCCCTCTTCTCCGCTAGCTGAGAGAGAGATGGGGAACACACACACACGTATAATTATACAAGCATAAGAACTAACAAATACTGGATAAACCAACAAAGAGACACAGAGACAGACAGGGACAGAGACAGGATAGGAGAGAGATAGCCACACAGATAGATAGAGTTAGAGATAATGAGAGAGTCAGAGAGAGGGGAAGAATAAAGAGAGATAGGGAGGGGGTAGAGAGAGACAGAGTCAATAAACTAAAGTAAGAGAAAGGAAGAAATAAAGAGAAATACCTAGGGGAGAAAGAGAAAGAGAAAGAGAGAGAGAGAGAGAGAGAGAGAGAGAGAGAGAGAGAGAGAGAGAGACGTGGATAGACGAAGAGATAGTAACCGATTCAGGGTAGGCGATGATGGGGCGAAAAGCTATTACAGTATTCTTAGAGCAACGGCCATCGTTGTCTTTAATGCCTCCAGGCATAGAATTACTCCCGGGAGATTCCGGTTGTGTTAACGCGACTCGCTGTTAATGATGATTTATAGATCTAGACACTTAGTGTACTGCTTTCATCAGCTCAATGTTGATTCTCAATAACACTGCCTCGTACGTTGAATAGAAAAAAAGCTGCATCATAACTCATGAACTCTACAAACAGTGAAAGTGCATGGCCTGGGCACAATGTTAACTACAACAATAGAGTAAATGAGGTGAAACTGAAACACTTTCAAGTGATGAAGTAAAGGCGCTGCGGTAAATGGCAAATGTAGGAAACATTTTAAAATAGTTCGCTAATATTAGATTTTCATCAGTGGGAGGTTTATATTATTGCGATGCCTTGTTGAAGAAGTACGAAGACGAGAAAATAAAGTAAATGCCAAGATTTACAAAATTATTTGTATGAAGTTGAAGAAAAGCGTTGAGCCTGCTCGTAAAAAAAAACAAAAAAAACTATCAATTGCATAAGAAAATTTGAGAGCATAAAAAAGTTTACACTTTTTCTATAATTTCGATTTAGTTTAAATAACTTTACATATGGGGAACACTTCAAAAGATAAGGCTGAAAATAAGAATGTTTTGAGATTCTTGAGAATTATCAATCCTCGAAACACACTTATCACGCGAAAGGCACATAATTAGACCACTTGTATCGATGTTGATTGAGTTTTAAAAAGTCTAGTTAAGGCGTAATAAAAAAAAAAGGTAATAGAAAGAATAGCACGATAATGCGACACAATTATGAACAAGAGTGTCTTAAGGTGGAGGTTTTGCTTTCATACACAAGAAGAGAATGGGCAAAGAAAGAAAGGGATATACAGACAGAGACAGACGAAAGTTAGAGAGGAAAAAGAGAGACAGGAAAAATTCGTATAGTTCTTCTATCTTTTAAAGGATAATACTATTTCGAGAGAGGAAGAATGACATCTGCATATTTGTACATAGTAAGAAGTTGTGAAATAAAAAAAAGACTCAAAGAGAGGACCAACAAAATATTGAGGTGTTATATTTACAAAGCATGAGAGTGATGGATAGAGAAAGGGGAAAAGAACAAGCCTGTTACCTCAAAATTAAAAAAAAAAATACATATATATATATATATATATATATATATATAATCACTTTGCTTGTACGTGATACGTGATGGAAGTGAGAACTAATCAAAGTGAGCGAGGCCTACTGTATAATTTATTGTTTGGTTTAAATTCTCCAAACGAACGCCAAAACAAAAGGTCTCTAAAGGCAAGAAAAGACTCTACAAAGAGGTTGAGGGTAATATAAATGAAAATTTCAATAAAAAACGTACAGTAGCATCTTTTTAGTGGTTTTTTAAGGTAATATCGACAATTTCAAACTGAAACTAGTCGACCTCAACAAAGTTCTCGTATAAACAAACAATGTGCCATCACAGTTCAACAATGAAAAAGAGTTCGATAAAAATTTTAATACAAAACGGCTATTGTATAACTTTCGGGGTTGCAACAAATAGCTCAGCGGTCACTTTTCAAAGCAGAATGTTAGTAAAAGAACAATTTCAACACAAGCTGGGCAATAGATCTATTGTTATTGCATACAACTCCAAATGAATGTTCACCCGGGCTATCACTAACGACCACACGGAATTAACAGGCGACACTGATTCAACAAGCAACAATCTTGTCATTCCGGGTGAAGGCAAAAGAATTGACAGTTGAACACAATGACATCGCCCTGGAGAGAAGGAAGCCAATGTCTGTCACACTGGACGAAACACCCACCCACCCCCTCCTCTCTCTCTCTCTCTCTCTCTCTCTCTCTCTCTCTCTCTCTCTCTCTCTCTCTCTCTCTCTCTCTCTCTCTCTCTCTCTCTCTCTCTCTCTCTCTCTCTCTCTCTCTCTCTTCTTCCACTCCCCCTCCTCTTTCTCTCTCTCTCTCTATCTCCCCCCCTCCCCCTTTTCTCTCTCTCACTATTCCCACCCTTTTCTAGTACTTATCAGCTCCTTCAACCCCTGATCCTTTTTTCTATATTTGACTCCTCTCACACTCTGTGTTTCTCTGTCTGAATCTCTCGCTCAGTCTTTAATCTTGTCTCCACCTTTTTTTTTTTTTCTTTTTCAGTACGGTACCATAATAATGCACTAAAAGGAATTGATCCCATGCTAGAATCGATAACCTCTAAAGGTGCTCTATTATATGCATTGACTTGTTAGATCTTCTCGTGTTGGTGTTCATTGTAGAATAACGACAAAGAATAAAGGAATAAATCTTTCCAGATTTCACTTCACCTAAGACGCTTTGTCACAAAACGCAGTTGAGAAAATCATGTCCAAGCCCTCTCCTCTCTCACCCCCCTTTCTTGTTAGAGCCGAGTCAGTAGTCACCAATGGTAGCCGAGAGGGTTATAAGTTAGAGGATCAAGGAAGTGGTATTGTTAATGCCACGGACGGACGACAGATAAGGTGATCTAAAGGGCTGCTTTCTAAATAAAACGGCTGTCGGTGCGGGCGCTTTACAGCCGTAAGCTGGTGAGAGACGAGAGATAACGAGCTCATTAAGTTAATGTACACATTCTCTCTCTCTCTCTCTCTCTCTCTCTCTCTCTCTCTCTCTCTCTCTCTCTCTCTCTCTCTCTCTCTCTCTCTCTCTCTCTCTCTCTCTCTCTCTCTCTCTCTCTCTCTCTCTCTCTCTCTCTCTCTCTCTCTCTCTCTCTCTCTCTCTCTCTCTCTCTCTCTCTCTTCATTTCGCTTTTTCGTTCCCTCGCTCTGGCTTTTTCTTTTCTCTTAGTTTTACAGCTGCTGTAGCTCCATATTTTTTTTGGTCTTTATTTTTGGTTTGCTCCTGATTATTCCTAAATCTGAAAGGGCATAATGCCTCGCTATAACAAAAAGTGTTATCCAAACAATAAGATGCAGAACTTAACAATAAGAAGTTATACGTCTCAGTAATCTCCTTTATGGTGAATTTAATGCAATACCCGACCACTAATAGCACAGAGAAAAAGGAAAGAGAGAGAGAGAGAGAGAGAGAGAGAGAGAGAGAGAGAGAGAGAGAGAGAGAGAGAGAGAGAGAGAGAGACGTAGTTTGCCGAAGAATCGTACACGTATAATAATGTTGTGAGCTACAACACTGATTTTCACCAAGTAATCATAGCTACTGTTTTAGCCTGATGGGGCTGAGGATATCCTCATTCACCCGATCCACTTAGATCTGATGATAATTCGTGTCTGAACCTGAAGAGGTCACGAACATTGATCGGAGTTAATCGCGACGTGAGGAGAGAAGCTGGGGTTATGTTTTATCTCCTGCGTATTTGCCTTGTGTTTATGTCCGTGTCATACGCTTTTTGTTTTTTCTATCGTAAAGCGGTTCATTATTTAATTTTCGGGATGATGGAATAGCTTTACAACTTAGATGCACTACTGCTCATTTGAAGTGCATAAACAAGAACAAAATAAAATATATTGTTAAAAAAAATACTTGGGAACGGAAAGAAAAAGGAGATAATAATGGACCTGATTTATAGGAGTTACATAGCATAATAAAATCTTGGGAATTCGGAAGGAAAATAAAGTACCGACAATGCTAGAAATATAAATTGTTATTCCTAAAAAAGTAACAGTTACAGAGGTGGTAGATGGGGAAGAAAAAAAAGAGGATGGTTATGGTGGGGATGTTGGTATTGAAGACAATAATAGAGATCCGGATGTAGCAACATAGAAAGATTGAGTAGATGGAAAAGAATGACGCAAGCACAGAAACAGTGTCAAAATGATTAAAGAGATGACTTGTGCATTGATTGAGGAACACAAAACAAAAATCACTGAGTGAATTGAAAAGACCCAAGATAGTAAACGAAAAGCCAGACTAACATAGCCAGTTCCTTTCACAATAAGGGTTAGGAGTTATTGTTAGCGGCCTCAAAGAAAGCCTGTCGATAAAGAGTAGACTGGCCTGATAGTCTGGTGCGTGACAAACACCAGCGCCCCTTGACTTTTGGAGTGTAAATCAATAATACCCTCCCATGGCAGCGCTGTTAGCAGGTAAAGGCCAACTTCATAGGAATAGAAACAAAACACTTCAACTCCCATGCTCTTCATATGTCGTCCCCCACCATGGCCTCCTTTTTTATCCACCACTGAATAGGGGTTCTAAAATTATAACATCACTGCACCCGCAACTCACGCGAATGGCGAACAACGTAAAGATTAAAAACAGAGAGAGAGAGAGAGAGAGAGAGAGAGAGAGAGAGAGAGAGAGAGAGAGAGAGAGAGAGAGAGAGAGAGAGATTTACTCAATTATAGTAATTATAGCGTTTATGATCACAAAGCAATCACGCTTAAACTTTGAAATGAGGAAAATCTATTGTTCGTGGACGCTGTGGTAGAAGTGACAACGCCACAGTGATGCTGTTCTGTTACAGGGAGGGAGAATGAGAAAAAATAGAATACAGCATTGGAACCAACCAGCAGTTAAGTGCCACGTCTCTCAAGGCAGATCAAACCACGCTATGTTGTACCACGATCGTGCTAAAACCCACTAGGAGGGGAAAAAAGTATCGGGAACGTTTCTGCCTGAATGATCGTCGTCACTCTAGCTCGCAAGCAATAACACAACCGACTATCGATTTCCATGAATTATAATGCACTATGATTGAGGCGCAAACAGATCATTTACAGATTTTGCTTTTCCTTGCTATGCTTGATAGGTTGTCAGCCACGGGCAGAGCGGTTGATTGTCTCTGCTGATGTGACGGCGTTATATTCACCTTTAATTTCATAAACGGGCCTTAACTTCAACGACTTAAATTTACACAAATTAGTAACGACTATGAGGCCCTTGGTAGAGAAATACTGTGTCTCGATAAACAAAGTTATGTCAATCTGATAATGTTATTACCCTTCAAAATAAAAAAAAAAAAAAAAAAGATTACGTTATTAGGCAACGCTGGGCATAAAAAAACTATTGAAACATAGTGCATATCAATAACAATGAAAAAGAAAAAAAAAAGAAAGCAGAAAAGAGCGAGAACTAACCCAAGATGAAAGCTGTAATAGTAAATTGTCGTTACCGTTTTGACACAGTCACGGATTCTTCAGTATGTTCTGATACATACATAAAAAAACTTTACTTTCAATCCAGCAGACAATACAAAGGAGTTTCCTTACATTTAAAGGAGGAATAAATTCATTTCCTTCATTAGGGCAAGAGCCGATGGAGTTATTCTGTTTCCAAATCTAAAAGAACTTACAGTTTGATTACACATAAACCATCGTGTTTGTTCATTAGTAAGACTATCTAGTTAATTTGACTTTGACCAGAAAGCAGAGTTATTGAGTTGTGTATCGCATCAGTCGCAAGGGGTGAATTAGGTGCAGCAGTAGCCTGCTGCCAAGCGTATTAACTAGTTTACTGTCGCTCTTAGGAAGATGAACAATGATCGAGAAATTTTTAGAACTTTTTTCCAAGCTTACATGTAATAATACTATCATCACACGCACCTCAGCGACACTTGAAAAATAATGTCTTTGAATAGTGAAAAAAACATAAGAAATTACGTCAGCAACATTAGAATTGTCAAGCTTCTGACTCCAGCATAAAGATAAAAGGAACATGAAAATTAGAATGCAAATTTACCCCACTTATAATTGATCCTTTCGGTGTAAAAAAAAAATTGTGTAAAAACCGTAAAGAACGACAGATATGACACAGATAAGATGGCTCTATATCTGAGGAACGTTCAGGAAAGAGAGAGATAATGAGAGAGAGAGAGAGAGTTTGTGAGAGATAGCAAGACAGAAAAATAAATGTGTATTCAAATAAAGAAAAGGGGGGGGGGGGGAAGATATACTTAAACACACAAGTAAACGGCCTGATAGCAGGTATACATAAACTAACACATTGATAGTTTAACTATTAAATTCATTTGTAGTAACTTGATCGTTGCAGAAGAAAACAGATACATGTAGTCTCTTACCTTGGTTAGAGTCCTCTGCTTCGCTGGCTATATATGTATTCAACTCAGCTTGTCCAGTGGGAATGTTATGGTTGTCTTGGGTCTAGCAGAGGAGAAAAAAAATTACCCTTTAGAGAGAGAGAGAGAGAGAGAGAGAGACAGAGACAGACAGACAGACAAACAGAGAGAGAGAGAGAGACAGACAGACAAACAGAGAGAGAGAGAGACAGACAGACAGACAGACAGACAAACAGAGAGAGAGAGAGAGAGAGAGAGAGAGAGCAAACAGAGAGAGAGAGAGAGACAGACAGACAAACAGAGAGAGAGAGAGAGACAGACAGACAGACAGACAGACAAACAGAGAGAGAGAGAGAGAGAGAGAGAGAGAGAGAGAGAGAGAGAGAGAGAGAGAGAGAGAGAGAGAGAGAGAGAGAGAGAGAAGGGAGGGGCAAAAAGGCAAATGGATGATAACAAACTGGCAATATAAACTTAATTGATGGTAAATAAGTATCATAATATTGCCATAAATAAAGGCTTTTAAATGTTTACAACCAATGTAATTGATAGCACAGTGCCATTAATAGCTCTTGTACAACAAGATTCAATCCAAAATAAGATAATTGACAATGGGTAAAGTCTTATTCATTATGGTAAGATGCTTTGATTTTAAATTCTCTTAATGATTTTCAAGCTGAATTAAAACTATAAATGCATTGTTTATTTTTATCTTCAAGTCTTTACAACTCAGTTGATGTTGAAGAGCAGTTATATATGTCAGACATAGAGGAAACAAGATAATTTCTGCATTGAAGACTGCTTTAGACCCCCAAAAAAGAGGCTGGTGACAGATTATTACTAATACATAAATACTTTGAAGTGACAAATCTGATATCTCAACAATCTATTTGAAGGTTAAAAGGAGCACACGGCATTAGTTTTTTACACATTTAAAAATGTACATTATCTTCTCCTATAGAGAACTTAACTATTCAAATTAAAGCTTGGTTCATTTGATATACATTCTTTTCTTTAAAAACGATGCCAAACAGCCACATACATACAAGGCTTTGTATCTCCGCCTTAATTTCTTTCAATAAAATAAACATGTAATTCCGACATGCAGGTTTTATATTTTTTAACTTTCAACTTCTTTTTGACGCTGAACTTTGAAATAAAAGCTTATTTCTAACATTTATTAAGGTTGTGATACACAGAAACATTTTGCAATGATTCATAGTAATCAGATGGAAGGTTTTTTTTTTTTTAAACCAAGAGACCATTTTTGACAAAAACTTGGCGACAATATGGCAATCCATTATTATCAAAATTACATACAGAAAACATCTTGTCTATGATATCAATATATTAATATAACTTCAAATACTTATGTATCAAAAACATGAGTAATTGCATAAAAGTTGGGTCATAAAAAGCTGGACATCTTTGACATCCTCAGGGAAAGATTGATCCAAAAGATAACAGAAATAAATTATTGATTACAGAGTTGCAAGTAAACTATTAGTACTGTAGCTATTTTAAGTTTGGTTAGCATTTACAGAGAAATTGATTTCATTCTATACACATGTATTACTATTTGCTACCGAGAAGGAGAAAAACAACAGAAGGGAAAAAAAAATTTAAACGCTTTTTCCAATTTTTTGTACAGGTACTCAAACCTCCATGTGAAAGAAATGAATGGATCACAAATTGCAGTCTACATAAAGGGGGATAAGGATTATTCCAAGGCTAAACAATGGTTAATACATTGCCTCCCTTGTTTGACCAACCATTATTTTTTTTACTGGCTCTCATATAATGAGTCATATCTGATACTTTGTGGTTCTTAACAAAAGCTTTAAGCAGGATTTTCTAAAAAACCTATTATTATGAAAACAGACAAATTCAGTTTATAAAATAAAATAAAACAATTCTCAGCTAAAAATGAAATTAAAAATAATATTCCTAATCTTTCATGTTCTCATCAAATGTTATGAGATTTTTTTTAATTATCATGACTGATGAGATGAAAATGATTAAGCTTTAGTGCAATAAAATATTTAAGAAAGGAGCGAAGTCTATTGTAAATACTACTTCACTATATACATCTGTTGAAAATTTAAGTTTTAAAAAAATTCTTATAATTAATATCCTATGCAGGTTTTATTTTTTTTTACTACTACAACTGAGTCTTAACTTTAAATGATATTACAAGATAATAAACCTTATAAAAATTGTTCATGGAGATTTCAGCAGCTTTCAAAGTAAAATCACATGATCAAGGATTGTGGCTGGTACAAAATGTCCCAAAAAAAATGTGATGTTTGAAAGAAATTAATTTACAAAACATGAGCATAAAAAACGAAAAATGTTAGTAACAAGCTATTTGGATTATTGGTATTGAAATAAAATAAAATTTTGAAATATCATTGGTAGTATAAACTCACACTGTCTTGTGTATCGCAGCTGTTTTCATCTAGATGATGATGATGCTGTCCACTTGGCTGCTGCACAGTCCAGTTGTACTTTCTGAGCTCTGGGGGAAGGCCTAATCGTTCATACTCAGCTAACTGGTGAGTGAGGCTATAGTGACATAGACTACAGCATCCTACACTCTCTCCACCTAACATTACTAGGGCTTGTGGAGGGGCACGGTGTTCACGTAGAAAACCAAACTTGTGCACCTAAAGAAAAATACATCTGAATCCTTTAGGCTTGAATTTTTTTTATCTTACACATTTCAAAAAGTACTTTCTCTATTTTCTTTATTTCAAAAGACATGTAGTTATGAGAGAAAGAGAGGTATAAGGGAATGATATAAGGAAAAAAATAACATAGTGAAGTTAAAGATTAAATCTTTTAAAAATGAAAGATCTGTAGCATTGATAAAACAAAAGAATTCAAAGCTAATATACATTACCTCTAATGTGCGCATGCTGCGCCTGGGAACACCGAGATTCCCACAGACAAAGCAAGCAAACTCAGTGAGAGAGTACCTGCGTAGCCAGCGGTTGTCACCCGAACTTTCACCAGCAAATTCTGTTGACTGGACCCGCTTACCACCCTCCTCATAGTCTCTCCACTGATTGAGCAGGCTGTAGTAGCAATATGCACATGTTATTATTCCTCCATCCTCTGCCATGGGCTCAGAATTAGGTGCAGGCTCCCGTGAAGAGATGAAGGGGAAAAAAGGGGAAACATGAGGAGGTGGCAAAGAGCTTGAAGCAGTTTTGGCCTCATGCCTGGCAGGATACGCATACAGAACCTGAGACTTTGAGCTGAGGCACTTTTCTCCACACAAGAAGCAAACCTTTTTGGGACGTTCTCCTGCCTGCTGCAAGGGGTGGGGGATGGTGTTAAGGGATGTAGATGACGAGGAAAAGGGTAATGAAGCAGTTTGTCGAGACTCAGAGTTGAGAAGTGGAAGAGCAATGTCACATTCTGTACCAGAATTGTTCTGTGGGTTTGGATAAAGGGGCATCACAGTACCTTGCTGGGAACTATTGGGTCCTTGAGTCGAATATTTTGAAAGAGCTTGGATGCTTTTTGAGTCCTCCGTACCAATATCTAAATGTAGTGGCTGGTTTGGTGATACTTTGGTAACACATCCAGGCTTTTCCAAGTGCTTTGAAGAAAGATGTGGGTGTTCTGGAGACTTTATTCTCTCCTTAAGAGGTTGCTCATGTGGTGGATAGGAAGTCTGTAAAGGTACTGCAGAAGCAGATGGTGGAAGGAGTGAGTATCGTCTTTTGCTATTTGGGGTTCCATCAGACTGGTATTGCAGCCACTGTGTTTGAAGATTGTTATTGCACGAGATGCAAACACGAACTGAACCATCTGGATTAAGGGGTCTTGCACCCTGGGGTCTGCGAAGCTCACGAATAAATGGAAAGTACGGATGGCTCACTTCCTTTGCAGATGATGTTGGTGACGTATATAAAGGACACATCT
The DNA here is from genome assembly GCA_033675545.1 of Elysia crispata. Lineage (NCBI taxonomy): Eukaryota > Metazoa > Mollusca > Gastropoda > Plakobranchidae > Elysia > Elysia crispata. The sequence goes on along the minus strand of JAWDGP010006193.1, from coordinate 456,938 downwards.
TGAGGGGGGACCAAAGCTGACTACATAGGTAACAAACTTCTCGAAGACTTTCATGATGGTCATCATCTTTGCACTCTCTTTGTTCTCCAATATGTCTCTGATTAAAATCTTCATTTGTAGGACATGTTCCTTCCCTCATGAGGGTGCCGCTTTCTTTTTTCCCATTCAGAGCATGGCTATCATAGCCTTCATTCTGACTTTTTCCTACAGGACCTCCACTCATACTGAGGCTGGCATCATTGCTAAAAAAGAGATTATTGAGCCTGAATATTCTAGCACTTGAGGGAGTTCCATGCTGCTCATAAGCCAGCCACTGATGACAAAGAGAGGAAAAACACAAGTCGCATACTCGACATACACCTTGTGCTGTCATTGGGAAGGCTCCTTCACAGGGGATAAGTCTGGCTAAAAAAGGGAAGTGGGGCTCACCAGGGGCATGGACACGACTAGACACAAATTTGGCAGCAACACCACTGCTCTCTACACCACAAGTAAAGCACACAAAAACATACTCATCAAACTCGGGCTCTCTTGGCTGGGAAAGCTTTTCCCTACTAGAACGATGAAAATGGGAATCCCTTTGGGTTTTTTCACCTGAACTTGGACTCACTTTATCCATGGATGGATCACTGGATACTTTTCGAGTATGTTTCACAAGAGAAGGCTCGGTTTTAATTGACACAGATAGATCTAATACATCACCACCTTCTCCGCCATAATGAACAGAATTGTCTTGAAAAGCCCTCTTCTTTCCTTGGGCTGAAATATTTGAATCTCGAGAAATAGTTCTTCCTGAGTCGCATTTAACCCCATCTCTGGAGTCTGGCGATAGTGCTTGTGGTGGTGCCACACCACCACTCATATCTGATGTTGGCTGGTACTGTAAACCCATAACTTGAGCCATATATTCACCTTGAAGTTTCATCTCTGCTCCAGTGAATTGGCCATCATCCAAGCGCTTGAGCCAGTATAATCTTTTGACTGCTGGGGTGTTACTGCGCTCATAGTTTGCCCATTGCTGGGTTAGAAAAGCATGGCACACACGACAGCTGTCCACCAAACCATCTGCATCAGGTGGCCTGCAACCTTGAGGTGGATCATGATGTTCTAAAAACGGAAAATATGCACTTTTAATGCCATCAAAGTTAATTTTATCTCCCTTGCGCCCTTGGGGAGGCTTGCTGTGTAACTGGCCATATTCACCTCCTAAACTGCCACACACAAAACACACAACCCTACTAGGCATGGCTCTGCTATTCTGTGTAGATTACAAATCGCACGGCATAAAAATGCCCTACCTTAATAGGGTTTCTTTAGTTCAAATCTGCACCAAATTTGCAACATAAAGACCTGATCAGTTGTCTCTGGTGGGTATTCAACAAAGTATCTTTGAACATTGAACTCATCCTCCCACAGAATTCAGGTATACTATATGCGAAGCTTAGTATCTGATGGCCCAAGTCCTGATGTTTCCAACGGAGATGCCAAATTTCTGTATGTTATAAGAGTTCCAGTAGGATACTGGGCACAATGGTGATGCAGCACTTAAGGCAGACAGTAGCCCTATGTAGAAAATCAAAATAAAACTTGAATAAAGTGATCGTTCTTGCCACCATTCTGTGAGATGAAGAATAGGGTGAAGAGAAATCAAGAGATATATTAATGGCAATCATTTATCATAAAAATGAAATGAAATTCTTCAAGTTAAATTGTGAATAGTGAACTTGAAAAAGTGATTCATACGATTGATTAGTGGAAGATTTTGAGGGTAAAAAGCAGTATCCTTATTTGATAAAGTAGATAACAGATGCTTTCTAATCTGTTGACCAATGCGAACTTTAGTTTATAAAATACATTAAACCTTTGCTTTTCAAGAATATGTTTCGGTCTTTTCATCACTTGCACAAAAAATATGCTTTTGTCTACAGGACCCGATTTCCTCTTAAATGTCTTGGTAAAGTTATCATGTGTTCAACACTGCTCTCTACCTAGCGCACTTTTAAAGGGTATGCTAGATCGTCTAAAAATTTATGATCATGAGTATCTAGAGCAGTGGTTCTTAACCTGGGTTTCGGTGGGTCGATCTTAGGGGTTCGGCACAGCCAGTAATAACATATATATGTCTTGAATTTGAAAAAAAAATATATGTTATTTTTCATTAAAGAGGTATATCCGCAAATGAAACTGGTTAAGAACCAGTGTATTGGTTATACACCAATACACCAATTTTGATAATACATTTCCCTCTTAGAAGCCTTTAATTTCGAGCGGATTAGGTTGTTGAAATTGACACCGCTGTTTTCTAAAGATGTAGATCGCGACCGATCGGTAAAATTTGTTTAACACAAGAATCGACATCGATAGATTTGTTCTAATGATTTTTAACTGGTTAATCCAAAGCACATTATACATGAATTTTCTCCTATATGGTAAACAACATCAACGCGATATTAAATGGAGCGCAAGTATAAAAGCCGATTAAGATAATCTCTAAGGACGAATGCCTTTCTGTTATAGGTCTATTTTCGTCTAACGGTAAACCAACAATAGTGGCTTCGATCTAGAAATAGCTCAGACTCCATTTAAGTACTATATTTACAAGTTTAATGTGCGCTCGGATGAAACATAACAATGCGATTTACACTGGACATTGTACACTTCCCCATTTTTGTCTTATACACCTCGATCCCGCATTGAATAGGAGTTCTCTCTAAACTTTCTCAAATGTATCCTTTTTTGTTCGCTCTTTTTTTTTTAAGGTGTTTTTTTTTCCAGCCACTTCTATATTGTAGGTGTGCGTGTGTGTAAGTTTGAAAATGAAGAAACAACCTGAAGGTACAAACATATCGATTTGGCTGACTTGACTTAGCAGGAATCAGATAAAAAGTATTGAATGAATCCAATGGTAAACAAATAAAAAGTGCAATCTGTAGGTACACATTCTAAAAACAAGCACTATTTTTAACTCAAACTTACAAAAATAAACTTCGTTCATAATTACCAAAAAAGATGCAAAAGTTTTTTGTTTTTTTTTTAAGTTTTGGTGAATACTGTGAAACAAGAATAATAATAATAATAATAATAATAATAATAATAATAATAATAATAATAATAATAATAATAATTATAACAAAATCATTACTATTATTATTAACATCATTATCACATCAAAAGAAATACTCAGAATTAAAGAAAGAGAAAAGTCACGACTATTAAGCACTGTTATAAAATCTATTATATAAAACTAAAGGCAAGATGAAACGTAACATGTGACAAAAAAAATGAGGTAAAGATAAAATATTATAGGGAATTTTGAAAAGAATTCAAAGACACATTGTCGAAGGAGCCACTTTAGACCGTTAAAATAAACAAGTATACAAAAAAAAAAAAAAAAAAAAAACAGACTTAGCCACTTCAGACTGTTGAAATAAAGAAGTAAAGAACCAAAACAGACTTCATCGTCAGTCACCGGATAGGTCGCGACTGACATGAAACTTTAATACTACATGTAGAGGCTAAACGATGTACACGTAAGTTACACCTTGCACTATTAACGTGCCATTCTTTTCGTTGAAAAAAAAAAAATGCGGTTTCCGCTACGTGTGCTGGATAAGATAAATCTACAGGTTTTTTTTTTATTTTTAAGTGTTATGAAAGATAAAAAAAAAAAAAAAAAAAAATTGGAAACGAAACATGCCCACCGCGTTTGTTCAAAAAATCAAAGTGACATGCAATAGAGACTTGGAACGATAATGTAAATCAAACAACATGCAGACATAAGTCGTCCCGACCACATCAGATATATACATAACAGGATCTGCCGGTAATCTGCTGTACGTAAAGTGCTACTGCCCATGATACACCTCCAATCATTGTGAAAATACTCGATTTCAATCGAACCCTGTGCTGTAGCGGAACGTTAAAAAAAAAAAAAGAAAACAATAAAAAAAAAACAATCGTTCTTTTTCCGAGAAATTTCAGGTTTTTTTACTCTTTCCTTACACAACACTTGAGTTATTTCACGATATCAACCTCGAAAAGTCCAGGGCATGTTTCTTACAAGTACCAACTTCACTTTAAAGCTCACACTTAAGAAAAAGCCAATACAAAAATAATTTACAGAATAAGAAAGAGGAGAAAAGGCAACTGTCGTATCGTTCTAAATTGAAATGAAAATAATAATGAAAAGTTTTCTCGAGCAAGTTTATCGGGTGTTCTTGACCATAGTTGTGCATAACATCTCGAGGGCGAGAAAAACATTCCATTCAAAGTAAATGGTATAATATCAACATCAGTCGTTACAAGGCCAATGAGAAGACAAAAAAACACTGTAAGTAACTTTAACATGGCACATAAACAAGTCAACGAATTCCCATGTATGTCCACCAAGTGTATTTTTGTCTGTCTTACTGCACAAGATCATTTTGCCGTCTTATCCTTTGATTATTCGGATAATTGATTTCCACCCGGCGTGATATATTGTCACCTGTTTCAAACCTTGGCTTGGATTCAGACTCGCTCAGCTGGTTAGATCTGGATCCTTATCTGACTGGCAAGTCTATGTTTACTATTGATGAGAGTCGTCGGAAGACGGAAAATTTCTCTTTGCCAGTTCTAGAGCAGTAGGGCAAACGACTGCAATAACAAAGAACAGAAACTTACGGCGCGCTCAACCTTGACCCAAGCAAGGGGATAAACCAGTCTCGTTTCTTCCTCTCTCTCTCTCCCACTCAGATGACCGGCTGGCAGACAAGTCAGAAAGGGTATAGCCCCACACCTGCTCTCCGCGGCAGCCCGTACTGGTCTATATTAAGGTCAACGGTCGCAGACACGGTGGCCTATGTGAGGATCACCGCCGGTTTTACCAGTAAAGTGTTACTAGAGAGTCTATAACTATAGTTACCCTATTGCTACTATAACTATCGCAATGCCTTTGAGATCAACATTGGAATGTCCCTCGAATCTAAGATTACATTACCTAACTGTGTGGTTCTTGTTTATGGTCTGGCACTAAAATTAATCTTTTAAACCATAGTAAATTTTTCTTCTCAGAGGTCAATTGACACATACTAATAATTCGTTCGATTACCGTGCTAATTGTTATGAAGTGAATAGCACATAAGAACTTATGTCGTTTTTTTTTTTTTTTCTTTTTTAATCTAAATAATTAAAGATGAGAGCTAGCTGTAATATAACTGCACCATAAGAAAAGGAGGAAAAGTGAGGATAAAATCAAATCTCAGTAAAGTTCGCACTTAAAAGCAACAATCTACTTATATAAACAATTGAACGATAGCATAATTATTGTAGGCGTGATGTGGAAAAAAAAGGTCAAAATGAGGTCAACTACGTAAGGGTTACAAGCTAGATAAGACAAGTGGTTTTTATAGACATCGCGACGATAGTATGACCGCAATCCTACATGATAATGTGTGAATCAAGAGCGTTGGATCTTGATACCAAAGTATAAATAGTACAATCAGAGCGCATGCCGGTACATCTTGGGCTGTCCATAAATAGCTAGCCTACTGAAAAAGTTAAAAATTTATGTTTTATCGAGCCAAGGCCATTGCGGTTTGTAAAAATTTCCTATCCCACTCAGACATTGCTCCAGCTCGATTTACCATAGATACTGTGCATCTCTTAATGTGATTCACGAAGACTTTAACGGGTTCGAGATGACCGTCCTTGGGTGTACAGCTAGTTTGCCTGTGATGGAAAAGACTAGGGGATATCAATGCACTTTGCAGAATGACACTTAAAAGTTAGAAGGCAGGGGACATCATGATAATTAGACACGCGAAAGTCTTTAACTGCCGGCAATAATCTTTGTCCTCGTGATTACTGCTGTCCACTCCAGTCAATCCTGCAAAGCTGCAATTTACAAAAATTAGAACAATCAAGGCCCGCTCAAAGACCTGGCAGCTTCAGTAAATCCAGGGAAAATCCAAATTCTTTGAAGCTTAAAGCAATAAAGGAGATAATCATAAAATCGTTTATGGAGAAATAAATTGGAGAGCCATAAACCTACATCTTGATCCGATTCCAGGAAAATTTCCACAACAAAACAAAAAGCTATATTTTATTAAGTTCTACTAAAAAGTACTAAAATGTGTGTGAGGAAAAATTTAGCTTTCCCTCAGACAGGTCATTAATTTGATTAAATGTTTATCCTTTGGTATCCTATTTTAATGATCAATAACGGGGAACCAATATCTGCGACTGAATAGTGAATTTTGTTTACTTAAAAAATAATTTCACAGAGCCCATAAAAATAAATTCAGTGTGGATGATTGTGATATGCTTCAGACCCTCTTACTCCTCGCCAGAATCATCAACATCATGAGAAGCATACCAAAGATCAAAATATAATTATACACTTGGCATACAACAAACTGAACTATTCAAAGTGAAAGCAGGAGTAACTGAGTGTGTATCATCATATCAAACTTGTGTGATGTCTTTTTTCTCTTTTTGGGCAGCATATTTTTGAAAATGGAATGCCACAAAAGACAGACATTGGCTGTGAAACAAGATGACAAAAAAAACACACAGATCTTTGCATCCCTTCATATTCTTTATGTGTGCCTCTGAGTGGATAATTGCAACAAAATAAGTATGAGATTCATATCTTTTCCAAAGTAGCAAGTAGCTATTCACTTCTGTTAACCAATATAACTTGAAGGTACAATTAAACTGTCAATTAATCCACTTGATAGTAACTATGATTTCCAATTTCATGACTCAAATTATTTTGACTCTGCTGTATACAGAAACCATAGAAAGCAAAATGTTAACAAAAGAGCTCAATGCTTGTACCTACATCTGATCAATATTGTTTTTCTTTAGCCCTTTGTAAAGACATCTGAAAGAACCCTCCACCCACTTTTCCATGAAGCTTCTTCCTAAGTAAAAAGTTGCAAACTAATTGTCTTTAAAAGGATCTTTTGTAAATGCTTCCCATTGCAATCCTTCTTTGATCGGAGCTTCATTCTATCTCTGGCTCCCCTTACCCCCTTTTTTACAACCTTGGTCAATTTCTGTCTCAATTTACATCATCATTTCAGAGTAAGAGTGGCTGTGACTAGTGTGATAACTAAGATAACTAACTCTCTCTCTCTCTCTCTCTCTCTCTCTCTCTCTCTCTCTCTCTCTCTCTCTCTCTCTCTCTCTCTCTCTCTCTCTCTCTCTCTCTCTCTCTCTCTCTCTCTCTCTCTCTCTCTCTCTCTCTCTCTCTCTCTCTCTCTCTCTCTCTCTCTCTCTCTCTCTCTCTCTCTCTCTCTCTCTCTCTCTCTCTCTCTCTCTCTCTCTCTCTCTCTCTCTCTCTCTCTCTCTCTCTCTCTCTCTCTCATTAATTATGGTAGGGGTAATGATCAACTACAGCTTCTATATGAACGCTCCATTTCAGGAACTCTTACAATGTATTAGTATATGATTGTTTACATTGCAGCCATCATAGATTCTTTTGTATTCACATCTAATACTCATAAATCAAATGCTTGATTTGATCTAATCTAGATATAAATTGGAAGATTGCATTTGAGGGGAAAATCTGGCTAATACTTAGAATAATAGTGTTAAAAATGCTCATCTAATCACTAAACTCTGCAGTAGTACTTGCAAAATCCATGATGGCTGCAACATTGAAAAAATAGTATACTAAATAACTATAAGAGTGTCCCCTTTTCAAGAGCTTGAGGATTCTAGTGTCTTGCCAGCACGCTGCAAAATGGCAATTCTTTCCAGTACATTTGTAGTTATCGGCCCAACTCACTCTAAGCTTTAAAATTGTAGTTTTTTATGAATTTGATACACTAAACACAGATATAAAGATATTATTGCTCGCAATTAAATACTTTTCAAGATATTTATAAGCATTTTTAGGTTGCAATATTTCCTTATCTTTGTCCCAGTTCTGTATTACCAATCTGCATGTTTTTGCATACTATTACGAATTAGTTCTGCTTGACTAAAGTAAAGATTCTCAGACATGATTTCACCCACTTGAATTATTCTATTAGACTATATATTTAGTTTGTATTTTTCTTTTTTATAATTATTTAAATTTTGGATATTAATTATGTAATAATGTGATTTAAAATGTTACGGCTTCAGGATTTGACTATTTATTGGATTAATGCTAAATTTCACAAGAAGGACGAAGCTGCCCTAACTTTCTTGCGCTAGCACAGAGTTTTGCCTACTTCAGTTCAATGTTCTAATTGTGCTCCACTTATTGACCCTGGCAGCTAGCCCAGCGCATGTGCAGAATTACTAAACTGGGGAAACTACTTTCCAATTCTGAAAGTGAAGACACAGATCTAGATGAGTCTCAGTAAGGTAGAAGTTTAATGCGAATGCAGTGCAACACAAAAATGCTTCTAAGGGCCTAGGCCTATATCTTGAAAAGTAGTTATTTGCGCCCAATAAAACCTTCATATTCATGTTCCGCGTATTGAATTCATTGAGAAACATTCAATTTTGAAGCCTTAAGTGAGTTGGGCCGATATCTGCAAATTTACCTTCTTTCCTTTCACTTTCCCCTAATTTATAATTTTACAGTCTAGTCCAACAAAAGTTATAAAATTATATTTTTGTAGGCCCATTTATCTTCATTTAAACCATTTATTGGTAGCCTACCGAATTCATATCACATTCACAAGTATCAGTACAACTGCAACCATACTGGAAGCCAGAATTAAAATTTATAGCAGAATTCATAAGTCATGTGAAATCAATTGATCTAAATTCTAAATCTAGCTAAAATAAGTTTTTGATAGGCTATTCTTACGTTCTGGACATGTTTAATCTGAGCGGATTAACAGGAACTATTGTCAAATGAGAGATCTGAATCCAGATTTAATCTAGATCTGGATCTAGATCATTAGAAGTTTATAAAACGATCAGACTAGATCTAGATCTAGATCTAGTCTAGTCTAGAGATCTAGATTCTAGGTCTAGAATCTGGATTTTTCTAGATTTAGCTCTATGTTATCATCGAAATCAAATCATGTTCTAAGCAAATTAATTTCAATTTTCATAAACTGTTTTGTCTTGAGAACATAGGTTCTATTGACACCTCCGAATAGATCGAACTCACCTGAGGTATCAAGAAGAAGCTTTTATTGTTTTTCAGGAAGCGTCTGTACGCCATCTTGAACTGGCTAAATTTACTTTTCTTTCACGAAAATGAAAGAAGGAAAAAGATAGAGCTCTGTTGCTTAAAAAATAACGGGGACTTTTTAGGGTAACGAAACAAATAAATAGTGTCCACATAATTATGTTTTCGAAAATGACTTTCTCTTACCTAGCTTGTAGTTTTGGTATTTTTGATGGTATTGGTGGTTTTTTTTTCTTTTTCTTTTTTTTAATGATTGCAATAGATATAGTGGGTTTTTTTGTTGTGCAGATAATTTCTTTCTTTTTAACCATCAATCTTTTATGTATGTAAGCAAAATCAAAGTGGTTTGAGAATTGCAATGATAGTGATTTAAAATAAAAATCACCCGAGAAGTCGTGAAGATGATAGTTAACATGATAGTTTTGTGAACTTTATACAACTTTGTTTTAGTAAACTAAGATGCTAAGCAGTGTGTTATGGATAATGAAATTACAAGATTCCTGATACGAAATCGAGCCTGAGTCAATATGAATGCTTTTAATAAAAGACATGTGTATATCAATAGGTAAAGCAGTTTCTATGACTTGGTTCAACATTATTGAATGTACCAACAAAGAACTGAAGTAGAATAGTTCTGGTAATGATACTGGAAACTTTGCGTGAAGAAAAAAAAATAATTAAAATTAATAAAATGAGTCTGGTCAGTTTTTTGTTTACCCCTGAAATTAATATGCACTATTGCTTTGAATATCATTTTTGGAATCCACGGCCTTTCAAGCATTCAGCTAAGCAAATGGAATTGAACTAAATGTAGTCGGGATTGGTTATTATACGGGAACTCACGATTATGATTTGAGAAGTGAGCCCACGCATAAATATCAAATTTGATAGGTCTAATGTTCTTGTAATTATGATTATAAACTTAAATACGATGGGATGATAAATCAAAAAGAAGAATATAAGTTATTCTGGGCATTTTTCAAGAGATGTTGGTATTTTGTCAATAGATACTCTTATGAATGAAAGAGGTATTGCTTGGTGCTTCTTTGTGTTTAAATAAACAAACTACACTTTGTATGGAATTATCTACCCGATATTTTACTACCCATCGAGTATCGAGTCTACTGGCGAAGAGTATCGCAGACACGGTAAGTCCCGATACGTGGGGTGGCAAACTCTGATCCGACGGCCTAAAGTTAAATTCAGGGCTCTGGCACTGAATGCAGGCGACTGCTCCCAAGTCACGACGAGTAGCATCTGAAAGCGAACATTCATAACACTCTCCGGCACCCTTGTAAACGCACATACAGAGACATACCCAATTGCCTGTCTACCACAGTCTACAGTATCAGATCTATGCAGTGTGCATTGATTGACATTGTAGGCCTAAAACAATCCTCGCATAGATTGCGGTCTTGTACTGTGAGGAATGCCTATTTTCTTTAGTTATCTTTTTAATTATCATTTCATTACTGCATCTACTCCCTTCCTCTACCTGTCCATCTCCCTGTTGCCAGAGAGTCGTGCTTACTGCTGAATGGCATCTGGCGGGAAGGTCTATCACAAACAACAAATTAAAGCCTACTTCTTTGCACTACTTAGAATCAGTTCGAAGTCAAAGAAACGCATGTGCTGATGAGAAGCTATCACAGATCGGACGGCACGACACGGCACAGTATCGCGTCCCGTGCATTCATCCGATGTACTGTCAGTGTTGCTGCGTACCGCGGGTAGGTTACCTTGCTGTGCCGATAATCCCACTACTAGGAAATTCACTATGCTACTTTGATGTGGAACTTCTTTTTTATGTAGAACAGCTAACAAATTTATGGAGGCTCACTTTGTTCCTAAAGGTGATAAATTCCGAGGAAGGCCACTAACAACACTGCCAACAGTCGTCAGTAAAGACCCCTGTCACATACCAACAGGCGAGCTAAACTCAAAACCAAGAACAACCACAGCCATCTGAGGTCAATAGCAGAAGATAGAACACAATGGAGGAGACTATCAGCGAACACCCGAGAGGCAGCCGAGGCGTCCAAGTCGCATCACTATGATGTGAACTGGATATAGTAGTAGTAGTAGTAGTAGTAGTAGTAGTAGTAGTAGTAGTAGTAGTAGTAGTAGTAGTAGTAGTAGCAGCAGCAGCAGCAGCAGCAGTAGTAGTAGTAGTAGTAGTAGTAGTAGTAGTAGTAGTAGTAGTAGTAGTAGTAGTAGTAGTAGTAGTAGTAGTAGTAGTAGTAGTAGTAGGAGTAGTAGTAGTAGTAGTAGTGGTGGTGGTAGTAGTAGTAGTAGTAGTAGTAGTAGTAGTAGCAGCAGCAGCAGCAGCAGCAGCAGCAGCAGTAGTAGTAGTAGTAGTAGTAGTAGTAGTAGTAGTAGTAGTAGTAGTAGTAGTAGTAGTAGTAGTAGTAGTAGTAGTAGTAGTAGTAGTAGTAGTAGTAGTAGTAGTAGTAGTAGTAGTAGTAGTAGTAGTAGTAGTAGTAGTAGTAGTGGTGGTGGTGGTGGTGGTAGTAGTAGTAGTAGTAGTAGTAGTAGTAGTAGTAGTAGTAGTAGTAGTAGTAGTAGTAGCAGTAGTAGTAGTAGTAGTAGTAGTAGTAGTAGTAGTAGTAGTAATGTAGTAGTAGTAGTAGTAGTAGTAGTAGTAGTAGTAGTAGTAGTAGTAGTAGTAGTAGTAGTAGTGGTTAATACAAGGATAGCAAACCCTTCCTCTTCACCTCAATTACATGTATTGGCATTTTGGTAGGATCGATACTTTGAATGAAGGCATTTTCGTCCCACAAGTATTCATCTGTTTGAAATCCTCTGGTTAGTTGTTCTCATAATCAGTGACTCCAAGTTTATATTTACTACAATAGTTATTGTCTCATTACTTTCAGCTGGTCAACTTTTGTTGGTTTATTCAGATTTCTAGTTAATCAATGCGCCTAGAATTTAAGCCTATAGATGCTCTAAAACTTCAACTTTCTATATTGCCTCCTTCTAAACCTGAACAATTTTTTTCAAACCCAGTCCAGCCTGCTTTAAACCGATATAAATATCTCTCTTTCTTGATGGGTAAGGGCATGCTGTTGCACTCGAGATATCGGTATTCACGCCTCGGTATCCACCCTCAGTGCCTCTACATGGGTGTTTGGGTCAACATACAAAAACATTGTCACGACATTTTTGTTCGGATTCCTTTCCCTTATCTTATTGAAAGATAAGTTTGTGTGGATATAGGTCATGGATTTTTGTCAAAGAATAATTTCTGGTCAAAATACTTCCCTGTTATTAGTTTTTTTTATTTCTAACTTAGTGCGCTTTCATTCATGGGAACTGCTCAATGTTCTTCACGTACCGCATAAAATTATAATCTACCTTTAAAATGTCTATTTCAAGGCTGATTTCTTATTATTCTGTGCCCAGCACTGACATCCCAATTTTTTATTTGTTTATTTTTTTTATGGCGAATTAGGTTTCTCTCACTTTGAAAAAGTGTTGCATGCATTTGCGGTAATTTTACGGTTTTTAGAATTTCCGTGGTGGCTTCTGATTTAATTTTATTTTTGTATATTGTTTGAGTTTAAGATGAGTAAGAACATTTTGAGGTGATAGTGGTATTGGGGTTTACGTGAGGTTAATTGACAGTAACATCATCATCTGAATCAGGGTCACGCGCTTTATGGACTTTTCCATTAGTATAACGAGAATTGTTTTCACGGTCGCCCAGATTTTCATCCTGGGAAAATTTATTCATGAACGCTCCTGTTGTAAACGCTACTTATTCTTTGAAACGGTCTTAAATCTAAGTGGAATGTTATTCTTTACCAGTGCAGTCGCTTTAGTTTGTTCATATATATTTAAAAGTTGAGACCTTGACACAAAGTATAAGAAAAACAAACTACAAATTGTTTTCGGCAAGTCACAAGCAATGTTATTTTCCCCCCTTGCATCCAATAATCTAAGCTAGAGCCACAACAGGAAACCCTATTTAAAGGTCTTCTACTGTTTAAAAAAAAATAATAATTTAATATGCACGCCAAGTCATACATGGTTCTATGAGGGTGTGAAAAAAGCATCAAATTCAAACACATACGCACAATAAAAAATAAAACCAAAATGCACAAAAACACGTATTGTTCAGGATATTCATGTTGGCAACCAAACCTGAGAATAACTTTATAGATCTTTTTCGAAAGTAAAGTTTTAGCATGTCAATTATAATGGGAACAATTCGTGAAAATGTGAACTTTGGGATACAAATTGTTTAACCATGAAACTTATTTAAAAAACAAACAAACCAGGAAAATGTATATCTACTATAAAATGTTAATTTACTAAGGCAAACCAAACAAACCAAATCAGCTCGATGTGGCCTCTGCAGTGACTTACAGAGCTATTGTAGTACACATCTATCTGGTTCATTCGTAAAAAAAAAAAAGCTTGTGAATCAACTTAACCTTAACTTTGAAAATTGCTAGTTTTGAGGTTGTGAAAAACTTATTACTGATTTAACCTACGCCGGGTTATGTTTGTGAATTTTTGGAAAGAGTTATTTTACACATTTTCTCACCTCACTCAAGTGTAACACAAATACCTAGCTTAAGCCAATGGAAGATTTTTTTGTCATAACGGCCAGAGTAACGCGTTGTTACTGCTGTTCTGTGGGTTGATTTTCAAAATATTTGTATGACACATATTATGTTCCTTAACAATATTAACTGAAAGTTTAAATTTTACCATGCTCTGGCTTCAGACGTATAAGGTCAAAATTCAAAGCGAGATACAGTAAGTTTGTTAATGTCAACACCTCGAGGCTAGAAAAAAATTGTTGACTTCAATCATTAAAAAAATTTAAATAAAAACAAAACTGGTTTCTTAAAGAGGTAGATATGAAGCAAAAATTTCCCTTAAGCAATGTGACTTTCACTGGAATCCACTCTAATTACTAAAGTTAATGCCAGCTCTCCGCGGCAGGTAATAACGAACTTTTTTGGTTAGTTTTAAATTTCGGAGATTTCAGTTAGAATCTTAGTTATAGTTATACTCTTCCGAGTCTTTCGACAAACGATGGAGACATAAATATAAATCAAGCACATGATAGGAATGGTTAGATAAAATCTTACGCCACTATCAGGTCTTCCAGCCATGGTTCAAACCTAAAACTTCCATATCAATAAAGAAGCGCCCTATCTGGCACCGGATAATTTTTTACCACAAAATAATCAGGGTCACAACAATCGGAATATTTCAGCTGCATTTTTTATTGGCAGAAACAAAATTCCATGCATACCAAGACGCCTTTCGATGCACGTTTCGCTGATAAACTTAGTGTTTTGATAGTTAAGAGTAGACTTTTAATTTTTTTATGTCTATTTTGATCAAATAGTTTATATTGGCTATAGTATTCGCTTGAGCGTAGATATGCGTGTGTTTTTTTCCCTGTTTAGGTTTACTTAAATAAAGACAAAGAGCAGCAACACATGCCTCGGCACTTTTAGAACATACCGATTTATTATGATTACTTTCTCTATTAATTATTATTTCCCAGGTTTGACTTAAATTTTGCGACAATTTAAACTTTTGTACAAGTTCCCGCCAGATTTAAAACTTCGACTTAATCTGTCAGGTCAATGAGTTGACCATTGGGCGATATGCTTTCTCATTGCACAACGAATGGGTTACAATATCAAATAGTCGTAAAATTAAACCAAACATTCGAAAATGCATGTTTTAAGACAATAAACAAAACTGTTCAATTTTTGTCACCCAAAAGTTTTATGTTGCTTCATCGTTGAATTATGTACAATTTGACAGAAAGTGATTTATCCTAAATAAAAAGTACAAATCACATTCAGGCTTATTAAACTAAAAAGTCGGGGCGAAATATGTTTCAGACATAATCCATTGTTAGTGATTCCAGAATATCCACCCGGAGGGAAAAAAATCAGCGTGACTTGGAAGATACAAAGAGGCTGAAATTAATTTTTTTTTTCAATTGTAGTATTTCTATGACTCTTCTCAAAGGCTCATTTAATTGGAATTTTAAATTTGAAACGTGAAATCTTAGTTCTTACTGTATTGGTCACTTTCATCTGTTCTTATCAGTCAGGCAGTCCATCTGTTTTTCAGTCTCTCTCTCTCTCTCTCTCTCTCTAACTCCCTTTAAATTCTTACTCTCTGATTTTGGTTGTTTGTTTATCACTTTCTCTATACTTAAGTTTCTTTAAAATCTTTCACTCGGCCTTTATTTTTATGTTCTACGTCTTTAGTTCTTTGCATATTCCTCTTTTAGCATATCCTCACTTATCTTAACACTTTTAGCAGTTTCTCTTTCCACGTGTCTGTAAATCGATCTCTACTCTGCTCTTCCTTCTTCTCTCTCTATGTACCATACATGCGTTTACCATGGCCATGATTCGGAAGCCAGCTCTTCCTAACTCTCTCTCTATATTACCCCACTGCCATACATACGTTTACCATGACCATGATTCGGAAGCCAGCTCTTCCTAACTCTCTCTCTCTCTCTCTCTATGTACCCCACTGCCATACATGCGTTTACCATGACCATGATTCGGAAGCCAGCTCTTCCTAACTCTCTCTCTCTCTCTCTCTCTCTCTATGTACCCCACTGCCATACATGCGTTTACCATGACCATGATTCGGAAGCCAGCTCTTCCTAACTCTCTCTCTCTCTATGTACCCCACTGCCATACATACGTTTACCATGGCCATGATTCGGAAGCCAGCTCTTCCTAACTCTCTCTCTCTCTATGTACCCCACTGCCATACATGCGTTTACCATGACCATGATTCGGAAGCCAGCTCTTCCTAACTCTCTCTCTCTCTCTCTCTATGTACCCCACTGCCATACATGCGTTTACCATGACCATGATTCGGAAGCCAGCTCTTCCTAACTCTCTCTCTCTCTCTATGTACCCCACTGCCATACATACGTTTACCATGGCCATGATTCGGAAGCCAGCTCTTCCTAACTCTCTCTCTCTATGTACCCCACTGCCATACATGCGTTTACCATGACCATGATTCGGAAGCCAGCTCTTCCTAACTCTCTCTATGTACCCCACTGCCATACATACGTTTACCATGACCATGATTCGGAAGCCAGCTCAGCTGTCTGCTCGATGAGTCATCCATTTTCCGTGATTCTTCACACTTCATCTTAGGTGGTTCAAACCCCCCGTTGTTATTTTAGAACAGCTCAGCTACGATTTGGGGCAGTCCTTAGTATGTTTTAAAGAATTTTTGTAGCTAATTCTAATGGAATGCACCTGTAGATTCGTTTCAGACTGTTTCTGAGCCCTTGTGCTAGTTTTAAGTGAGAAGAGATTTCCGACTGCTTTATAGAATTTAATTTTTTTTTTTTACTATTTGCTGCCTTATCCAGATTAAAAAAAAAAAAAAAAAAAAAAAAAAATAGATTTCCCCTTTCAATATCATGTGTGCAACCAATGTGGGATCGAACTTGTCTAAATTTCGTTGACCTCCGTTTTGTCAAAAGTAATTTTTAAATGAAACTTTTTATTTAATTGCGCCAACATCTACATACATGTACTTGTATAACCTATAAAATGCACACCAGCCTTTGTAAATTTTTTTTCTATTATTTATTCTTTAGGTAATTGAAGAGAGTCATCTATGGCTTCTAAAAGGGTTGCATGTTCGAGGTTGATAGTGAATTGCACGGGGCTATGTTCTTCAACCTGAGATGTACTGGCATTGCAGGTTAAAGGTTTCTGTATGCTGGCTTAGCTGATTTTACCACATTTGAGTGTTGCAAAACAAAAATTGGTCTGATCTCATATTCAATATACAAAATTTCAGCCAATCTGTAAGGGTTAGCAAATCATGTCAAAAACTACTGACAAATCGATCTCTGATCTTTAAGTTGATAGTTTTGTTTAATTATTTGATTTTCCTCTTCTGACTTTCCCTTCCCATTTTTTTGGTCCTTTATATGGATATAAAATTGAACTTCAAAATCAAAGGATTACATTCAAGTATTATTTGTAACTATTGAGAAGTCATTTTGTGAAATAAACAATCTTAGTGTATGAAGGTGTCTAATCAAATAAATGCCAAAAGAACATACTTTAAATGACTGACCCACCATAAATTATTTATCTGTATGGATCAAAATGTAAAAGAATCGTAACCATGCAGATTTACATTCATGTGCAATGAAGTCTGTGTAAACTTTCACCCAAACATAATATCTTAAAACCTCTATTAATTAAAAATAAGCCTTTTAAGTTAATGTTTGACTATTTTTTTTCATTCTTATTCCAACTCTCAAACATTCTGACTAAAGATAACTGAAATCCAAGCATATGCACCGTTTTTTTGTTATGTTTTGCTTTTTTTTTTTTTTTTTTTATAGACAATGCTTTTATCAAAACGTCAGGTTCAAAAGATCTTTCATGTTTGCAAATGATTTGTCTTTCATCTAAGGTGACATGTGACAAAAGTTAAAGCTTTTACAATTTCCTCTTTAATCAAAGAGGAAAATTTCTGATATATATATATAAAGTTATGTGATAGTTATACATGAATAATAAAATGATACAGCTTTCCAGTTAAGATCCTTTTACTAAGTTTTAGTTTAATGAAACGAGTATGATTTTCTTTCTCATATATATAAAGTTATGTGATAATTATATATTAAAATGATACAGCTTTTCAGTTCAGATCCCTTTAGCTTAATGAAACGAGTATGATTGTCTTTCTAATATATATATGAACTTATGTGATAGTTATGAAAAATGATACAGCTTTTCAGTTAAGATTATTTTAGCTTCATAAAACGAGTATGATTCTCCTTCTGATATATATAAAGTTATGTGATAGTTATATAATAAAACGATACTGCTTTTCAGTTGAGATCCTTTTAGCTTCATAAAACGAGTATGATTCTCCTTCTGATATATATAAAGTTATGTGATAGTTATATAATAAAACGATACTGCTTTTCAGTTGAGATCCTTTTAGCTTAATGAAAAGAGTATGATTCTCTTGCTGATATATATGAAGTTATGTGATAGTTATATAATAAAATGATACAGCTTTCCAGATAAGATTCTTTTAGCTTAATGAAACGAGTATACGTGTCACTAATTCTAACACAGATCTTTGCTATTGGTACCAATTATCACACCACAAATAAACCTGCTTCAATCATTTCTATGATGGCACTTTTGAGTTTATCTATATATATATATATGTATGAAGAAAGGTATACTATTAATAAAAACGCAAAATCAATGAAGATAGAAGAAAAATTTTACCATTTGTTTAATGTGGAGAATAAAGTATGATTCTTATTCCATAAAATTTCAGTAGCAGCAAGCTGCAATACTTATACATCGTGAAATCATAAACAATACAATAAATCGGAGCTATAGCACCCTTGGTGGCGACAGCAAGTGTTGCTTATACTTACACAATATATGTGACTCTGTGTGTGTGTGCATATATAGGAATGGTAGGGAGGGAGGGAGGGAGGGAGGGAGAGAGAGAGAGAGAGAGAGAGAGAGAGAGAGAGAGAGAGAGAGAGAGATAGATAGATATATATATAGAGAGAGAGGGAGGGAGAGAGAGAGGGGGAGAAAGAGAAGGCTGAAAAGGAGACAGAGGGTGGAAAAAGTTAGGATATTTACGGGTAACGCACAAACCATAGATTTAGATAGTGTGTTGCTCCTTTACTGTCTAAAAACTAGCTTTATTACAAAAAATCAGAGTGCTAAAGACTTGATTGGTCAAATTGTTCTACAAAATAATGCAGTGTTGAACTCAGTGCAAAAATCATACATACACATATAAATTAGATACAATTAAATAAAGTCCAGATTTAGATCATATGAAATATTCTGCAGCTTTAAGTTGGTGGAAGGTGAGGAGAAATCAGAGATCACAAACTGCAATTATGAAATTTTAAGTAAACCATGCAATTATTTGAATCATGTTAAATTGGTTTACAAACAATGCCTTTGAAATTTGTCAAGCATTATTATAAAAAGACCTTAAAAATAAGAGTTGGCAAACATGGGGAACATGAAAAAACTTTGAGTGGGGATGGTAAACAAAAGCAAATAACACAGGAAAAGCTGTTTTAGGGCAGTGGTACAAAGAAAGATACAGCCTCAAAACAAAATGTAAGGATTTATGACAGGCAAACTCGCTTAATTGAATTCAGTTATCTGTAAAAGAAACAATGAGGATTCATGGATCAAAATGGAGAAAAAAATGCAATCGACACCATTCAAACTTTGACCAAACATGTTCTTGAAGTACAAAAAGTACACAAATATACCATTATGTTTCATTGATTAAAATGGACAGATACTCATTGTGTTTTATTGGTTAAACCAAAGATAAGTTAAGCACACAGCTTGTAGTGTGCAACAGGGGAAGTCTTCAGAGGGCAATGCCACATCTTCTCTTTTCCAAGTTGATTATCTGTAAATAATGTAGAAAAACAGAAAAGTCAGATCAGAAAACAAAATTAAAAAGCCAGACGTGATTTAAATCTATTTAGAGAAAGCCCAAAGCATTGATTTTTTTCTTTAAACTTTAAAGAAATACAGTAGTTAAGTGTGAAATGCATTTCAAAAAGCCACTTTAAAGAAGATATGAACCATTTGTCCAAGGAAATAATTTTATTTTATATTTTGAATAATAAATTCTTGTGTAGGGTGAAGAATGAATCTTGTAAGGTTTCACTTAGATTTCATTATTATTTTGAATCAGTGATGGGTTGAGCTCTCTCTATGTTAATAAAGCACTGTTTACTTTACAATTCTATCATCAATAAGCTGAAGCAGTGAGTTAGCCTTGAAAATGTGTGAGTTTTCCTGCTTGCTTGTATCAAGAACTTTCTGTATTGATAGGTTTTAAGTCAGAAATTTGAATTGCCTTGGTGGACAAAAAACTGTCAACTAGATTGAGGGCTGTAATATTACTGAAACTTTAGACTGTGCTGTATGTGTAAGATGTGACCTAAATGAGCTTGTATTTATCATGATAGTAGCAATGATCTCCAATGTTTGAAACATTTGTTGTATAAGGATGCAGAAATAATGTGGTTACACTCACAGCTAGCTCCCATCTTATACTAAATCTGCTGTCATTTTGGTATGTGAACCAATGGTGGTCCATGTCCCCATGACTTTATGCAAGACAAAAGTGACATCTGTCATCTCCAAAATGTACAATCTCTATTAGGGAATGGCTGACCTACGCGTGTGTACTTTCAATGTCTGTGCTTGACTTACAGCCAGACGTCCTGTTAACCATGGGAATCTGCTTCCACTCAGTAGATTATCTAGTGTTTAAATTGTCCCTTCATTCACTTTTCACTTCCCTCCTTCTTCACCACAAGATCGTCATAGAACTTTTCTTTGCTTAAAATATGTAAAACTGACTCTATTGATTTATGTACTGACTAGCATTTGCAGGTGTTTGTAAACTTAACATTTATATGCCCTGTCTTTAGTGTTTTTTGTAGCCAAGGTTTTAGACTTGTGACATTTCTGTTTTATTCTTTTATTACTTTGGTGCTGGAATTTGATCTTTGGCCTCTTCATTCTATTTCTTTGTTTACATGATCCATTGAAAATATATAAGGTCCTAAACAGATGATATCAACCCAATTTCCAGAGGTCTAAACATCAAAATTTTGAAAGTTCATGCAGTTCTAAAACTAGTTAAAACACACACTTTCTCTTCTGCAATTACATCAAGAATCTATTTTGAAGAGAGGAGATGGGGAGGTCGGCATACATATGAAGCATGCAAAGTGATGAAAAGGAGGGTGGTGGACATATAAAAAAGTGGACCATATTTTGAAATAAACTCTAGGTAAAGGACCCTGTGAAAATGTTGGGAATGGTGCATATCAGCAAAGGTGATATTACCCTACTCGAGAAAGAAAATGTTTGGCTCAATGGTCCAGTCTGTTGCTATCTTTCTTGTATATCAAGTATTTCTTGTATTTCATACACATACATTCATCAAGACTTCCTGTTTTCCTCTTGAAGGGACAATATTTTTTACATCCTACACTGTGAGGACCTTAACCCCCCCCCCCCTCCAAAAAAAAAATCAGTCCCTCTATTTGCTCTTTGGTTTCAACTGGTTTGATCATAATGAATAATCATATATTTTCAAAGCAGTAGAAAAATTTTGAGGTTCATTTGCTGATGGAAAATAAAAGAATTCAGTATAATTTGGAAAATACAGCAGTGAAAAATTGATTTAACTTGTGACTTATCAAAAGCTGAAGACAGCATTGTATCTAGATCATTACTGTTTTGCATTTCTTATAAAGTATAATTGTTGACTAATTTTCAACACACCTAACTTTATCATCAGTGAAAATGTATACATTTAAAATTTATATATGATCATTGATTTTGCTTAACCTCTTGACACAAAAGTAATGCTAAAAAACTTAAATTGCTTCCTCTGCTTCACACCTTTTTCCCATGTGTGCATGAATATTTAAGAAAAAAAAAAAAAAAAGAAATGAAATATCCTTATTTCTTTCTGTTGTCTCATTGGTCTTAAAACAAAATCCATGATTCTGTCTTGAATTGGGTAGAAATTCTTGGCCACTTAAAAAGCATATAGTGCTCTCTCATACAGACATAAGATTTCCTCAATAAATTGCAAAACAAATAATTTGTAATCCAGATATAAAAAGCATGCCACATAGTTCTGGTACTATACTAGAGCTTTGGACTGGCAATAAAATGTTTTGGGAACTATCTGGACTATTAAGCGGCATTAATGTAAGGTTTGATGAGTCCCTTATCATCTTTTTGACTGTAGAGATTGCAATGAAATTGCATTAAGTCACATGGTAAGGGCCTTAAACAAAAAAAGCTACTCACCACTACAATATGGATCAAATGTGGCCATAAAAAGCCAGTAGCCTAGATAGGGTGCATTATAAAAATAGTCCACAAAAACAACTATGACAAAGAAAATACATTTTTCAAGCAACTTGGACTGATCATCTTACGTCATGTTTAAATCAGTATTTGCCTATAATTGATAGCCTGTATTGACCAAAAATAAATCCTATGCATTGACAAATATATGTTAGGCTTCGAACAAAAAATTACTTACTTGTTGAACCTGTCCATAGACCACATTTTTCATTTCCTCAGTCAGATTCTGAGAGCTTGTTAAAGTCTAAAGAGAAAAGAGAACAACCATTAGTGTCACTTCTTAAATTTACCTTAAACTTCATAATACCCATCCAAAAGTAAACCATATATTCTCAATTGTTAAAAATGTAGGGCATAACTGCCACCTGAATATATTCCAAGTGTTTAAAAAAAGGGCAATTAAGCACAAGCGTTTTTCCAATGGGTTTTTTGTACTTAATTTAAACAAATGATGGGGTAAATGAATGAAAGTTACTTTACACAAAAAAGTTTCATGAAGTGAATTAACACTCACCCTAAGCAGGACCATGCTGACATTAAAGAGGTTTTTGAAGCAAGCAGCATAGATTGTGTCAGTCTCAATTACACCTTTTTCCTCCAGTACAACCATGATAATGTTTTTCAGTTTCTAAGAAAAAAAGCAGTATAAAGAACAAAATAAAGAAAGGCAAACACATCACCAGCAGATACAAAACTGAAAGTTAATACCAAACATGTTGGGAGGAAAATACGAGATGTACTGACACAATAACTGGAAAGTTGAAAATGAGATAAAAGAATCAACGTGCATGAATGAAACCTTGCTGAGGAAATGGAGAAGCTTGAAGAGGGCTTTCATTGACCACAAGAATTTAATCAACCCTAAACTTTAAATGCCCTTGATGCATATTAGAGTAAAATAACAGAGGTCCAATATCATATAGAAACATTCGTAAATGTTACACAGTTGCATCTAGATACATATTTATCTTATGATAAACAATCTTGATTGGTGAAATGTTGCATTTCAATATTAAAAAATCTATTCGGTACTATTCAGTATTGATCAGTTACAATCCCCCACATCTTTATAGAATGTTGATAAAAAAGACACATGCTAAGAAAAATGCAGCAATTAATGCCTTTTTATAGTCCTTGCAGTCCATAAATACAGAACAGAGTCATGGGCCATCTTTTTAGACCACTTTAGTATGAGGATATAATCCATTATCCTATTGATATCAAGGTATAAATAAAATGTAGTTGGCTAGGGATCGTCAGTTAAGGATTTACCTTGCTCACAGTATGTAGACTTCAAAGTATCACAGTAAAAAAATTTTGTAATTATAGTAAAAAATTTCAAACCAGTTGTGCAAAGTACATGTTCCACAAAATATGTGGTGTGTAGACACCTAAGTGTAAAGCAATATGGATACCTAGTTATTCTGAAATACCTGATCTTACATAAAGTCTTCAATGATAGTTTTGCTCAACAGATTAGCTATTCCTTTCTCAAGTAAAAGCTGTCTGATGAGATGAATCAACTAAAGAGTAAAGTACAGTCTACATCCTACATT
The DNA here is from genome assembly GCA_033675545.1 of Elysia crispata. Lineage (NCBI taxonomy): Eukaryota > Metazoa > Mollusca > Gastropoda > Plakobranchidae > Elysia > Elysia crispata. The sequence goes on along the minus strand of JAWDGP010006193.1, from coordinate 433,311 downwards.
AGGCTTAAGACATGTCATTGTGCTAAGTGTAAATAAAAAGTTAAAGGCTACATGTTTTGCTCTTAAGATCTGATGTGTTAAAGCTTATGATGATGTCAAGTTGCAATGAATACTTACTAGCTTATGTCTGTCTGATCTCTTCATTCTAGATTGCTGTGAACCAGATTGAGACTGTTGTGAACTTTCATCCAGATCAACCACAGGCGATGTGTGTGACAGTCTGGAAGTGGAAGTTCTCTCACTGGATGAATTCTTGCTAATATTAGTCTGATTAGACAGCGATGATCCACTCTCTCTTTGTCTAGATATCTGGTCTTCTGTTGAGATAGATTTTTAAGTTAATACAAAAAAAAAGTTAAAGACAAATGAATTTTGTGCATTTCACTCAACACTTGTAGATTTAATGCTGAATTTAGGTATAGTCAACTTGCATTTAAAAAAAAATCGTGTTTGTTCAGAATATTGAAATTCTAAAATATTTTACCCAAATGTAATACACATTTACGCTAACAGCAGCTGTTCCAGATATTCAGATTCCACAGATGTAGATCAAGAAATTTTCAGAGAAAAAGAGGTATATCACATTCAGTTAAGAGGATGTACTAATGCTCTTAAACCTAGCAAGTTCCTGAATTCCTAATTAAAAAAAATTGACCCAAGAAAAGTGTACTTGACAACTTAGTAAAACATGAATCTGGCCAAATCTCTCCAACATTCTTATTATTCTGACACTCCTAAGATTCATTCAGTTTTTCATTCTCTTAGCTAGCGATGGTTTTGTAACCTAAAAAAAGTAGATTGAAACTTTAAAAAAAAGGGAGATTAAATGGTCCTCAACAATGTTTTCAAACTTATGATCCCATTTATCTAGGTACATATGCATCTCAAAATTAACTCTGTTATTTTATAATCTGTAGAACTCTTGCTTGTAACATAGGCCTACTTATTTACTATGTACTTATTTTGTATGTCAGAGATACCCTGCTGTACAATCAGTAAATAAAACTTAGGTAATAAGTAAAATCGACTCTTTTCCAAACCTAAGGATTAAACAATGGAGCCTGCCAATTTGGTCACTATATTGATGATGCTTTGATTCCATGAGAAATATTTTTAGATAAAATCTGCCCTTTCTTCAACAGTTGCAAACCTAGATCTAGATCTAAATCTATGTGAAGATCTTTATCTAGCTTTACTATTGATGAAAGCTAAAAACTAAAAAAGTATGCCTTCAATGAAAGTCAACTTACATGATCGACAAGTTTAAAACATCAAGTTGAAACAGCAGTTAAGTTTGTATGCATGATTGGGTGCCAGTAATTCAAGCCAGATTAGCGACATTGATTTTTTTATTTAAAAGTATAAGATTAGCTGCACGAAAATTGCAGGATCACTCTTGTTGCACCAACTTAAATTTAGTTGCTACAACTTTGACGTAGTGTAAATATGTTTTTTCCTAATACTAAATAAGTTGCATGTGCACTCTAGAGTGGCAATGTGTCTCAGCTTGTATTAATGAAATAAGGCCATCAGTGTGTATACAAAGCATTGCTATCAACTTAGGATGGATAGTATCAGGCACCTCAGATGCAATTCCACAAAAAAATCATTTTAAGGATGTGGACATTTAACTCACGCTGCAACATATATTTTCCTTTAAAAAAGAGTAAGTTAGTCACACAATTCAAGTGATCCTCCAATATTAAAAGCTTCTGTCTTTGGTAAAAAAAAACTTTTGATGTGTTACTTTAGCATATTGTCTTTTAGCTATCACTATTGTTGCGGCTTTTGATCATGAAGCTCCACAAAAAGCTAAATGATATCAATAAAAACAAACACCAGGCTTTCAACAAAATAAATCTCATTGGACTGGTTAGATAAAAATAATAAAGTATTCAATTAAACTCACAGCACAAGAAACTCAGAGAAAATTTGTATGTCTAAATTTACATTCCTAACTTTGTTAAAGAATCTCAAATGGAGAGAGAGGTTTGCTATCAAACCAATGATTGATTTTTTGGATCAGATGCAACCCAATATCCACATGGTCTAGACGAGGATCTAATCCAGACTCTTCCTCTAATTTCTGATAGCTCCACTTAAAGCCCTATTTTCAAATCTCCATTTATCAATTATAGAAATGTAAAAGATATATACCACTATATTTAGATGCTTTCAGCACTGTTATTGATAGCTTTCTTGGTGATCTTCTCACGGGTGGGTCTGATATGGATGGTGCTCCATGAAAAGATTGCCTGATTGATGTTTCACTTGTTGATCGGTGCAGAAGGTTTTGAGACACTAAAGGTGCATGCTGTTTCTTTTGAGAAGTCTGTTGCTTTGCATTTAGACTGGGTCGGTTCTTTTTACTGGATTCTGCAGGCAAGGTCTGCGCACATGCTAAGCTATGAGATCTGTTGAAAACTTTTTTACGAGGGCTCACTCGGCAAGGCATGGATGACAAAGGTGTTGAGTGAGACACAGGTTGAGAAGTGAAGTGACGAGTTGATGAAGTTGCAGCTCTGTTGCTGCCTGATAAGGTCAAGGAAGTAGACAGATATCGAGGTGAAGGACTATGTAAGCTAAGGCTAGGCTGCTTGAATACATCTTTTGCGACCTGTTGCTGTGGGAGCACTGGTGAACAGCTGTTGAAAAATATTTTTTGATTCACTATTTATATTTGCGAAGATTTTAAAGTATTTCTTACTCAAATAAAAGAATTTACTGAATATTTATCATTTTTAAAATTTCAGCAACCCACAGAAAATGGATCAATCCCACAATTTTTCCGGCAAATTGCCTTGTCATAAGCAATTTACAAAACATTTACAATAGCTTGAATAATTTACACATCACCAACAATATTCTTAATTGTCTTATTAGAAGATCGCGTATTGATTGAATTAACCTAATTAAAAAAGATTCCAAGGACTGGCCTTTTCTCTTCATCAAAAGATCCATAATTTATCGAGAACAACATCCACATGTAGAATTAATTACCGTCTTAAAAGAAGTGTAAGTTGTTTGGGATGAACTTTGTTAAAATAAGATCCCATAGGCTGATCTTTTCTGATTGTTTAAATATTTCACAATAAAAAAGTTTATACAAGAATATATTCTGAGCACTTACAAGGTCAATACATTTGAGGGCCCCATATGGTACTTAAGGAAACTGCCTAAGCCACAGATCTATTGCCATTTCTAAAATTTCAAAATTTTAATTTTTACCTTTGAACACTATGTGACCTGTTGCGAGTCATCAAATGCTGTGCTGAGTTTCGTCTCCGAGGAGAAGACCTGATTGGAGATAACCTTTGTAATTTCTGTGTTTTTTTCTTGATTGGGGAGATAAAAGTGCAAAGCGTGTCCTGCTCTAAAACCTTGTCTCTTATCTTAGAATATTTTTTTTCCAAGCTCAGGTCATTCTCATCCATATAGTAACTGCAAAAAAGATGACACAACAGAAAATGGTTTAAAACTTAGTGATATTCAAAATGAAAAAACATCAAGATGCCATTTAGCATGAAAGTTTTTTCAAACAAAAGTAGTTAAAAACTCTGCTTGAAGTGGACATACAAAGAACAGTGAAAGGCAACACCAACATGTATATGTGACGATAAAGTGAAAATGTTTTTTTTTTTGCTTGAAATTTGGGCCCGTTTGGGATAAATTATAATTATTATCATTATATTTATTTTTGTCCTTCATCAAAAATCTTAGTAAGAAGATGGTATCTTTTTCTTGCTATGATAAATGTAACAACAACAAACACACAATTAATATCTCTTTAAAAAATATGAACATTTTTCCTGTCCTTAATTTAAACACCTTTTAATGCAACCCGATTGCACAAGATACTTATTTGTACTGTGTGTTATGCAAATTATCATTTGAAAAAAAAACCACAGACACTTGATTACATTTATTATGTACACATTGTATTGTTACTTCCAAGACATGTTACAAATCTGAGTAAAGAAATAAAATGCGTTTGCACAATATAAAAATCCACAAAAACCATCTCCATTCAAAGAGGAACAAGAAAATAAAAAACGGTTAAGATTTTTGTGACTGATACTTAAAATTGAACCACTCCCTCAATGCATATGTAAATTAAAAAAGTAATAAATGATTGAATCATGCAGGGTAATAATTTACCATGGCTTTGTACCTTTATGATAACATGAGGAGTCATATCTTTAAAAAAAAAAAATAGGACTTACTAGATATCGTGATACTGAAGGCTCTGGCTGTTGGGCCATTGTGTATTAAGATCTGGTGTGCTGTCAACTCGACACAAATTACGGCCCACCTAAAAATATTTTCAGAGGATTTTGAACAATACAAATCAGATGTCTACTAAGATTCATTTGGTTCCTTTTAGTGTTTAAGATATCACAAAATGTTATCAAAGTATTACATTCAAAGAACTTTTGTAATTATATTAAAAATGATTAAGTTTTCAAAACAGTTGTTCACAGGTAAAATGTGCCACAAAATATGTGATTAAAAAAAAAGCATTAAGATATTCTAAAGGAGAAAAAGAAAGATTAAGAGAGAGAGAGAGAGAGAGAGAGAGAGAGAGAGAGAGAGAGAGAGAGAGAGAGAGATAGAGAGAGAGAGAGAGAGGGGAAGGAAGAAAAGGAGTTGACAGGAAGAAGCAAACATACCACTTTCTCAGGGGTGAAGGGTGGTTCTATAGGAGTGCCATCCTTATTGAACATTCGCAAAATATCATCGACATCAAAGTCAGTTGTATCTGACATGTTTGATGAATAAGAAACAAAAGAAAAAAAAAAACATGAATAATACTAGAAAATTATTCTATCCCTTCAAAGAAAATTTAATAACAATAAAAATGTATCTGAAAGTACAAAACACATCTCTTTTAGACATTGAAAGAGCTATTGGAAGCAAAATTGCCAACTCTGAATATTTCACAAATGAAAGCATATCAAACAAAAAGTAATTAAGACTAGATTCCAAAATTTACTCAGCAAATTGCCCATGCAAATCACATGGAAAAAATTGTAAGCTGAAAAAGTTTATGGTCTCCATCTTTTGTTCAAAGAGCAACACTTCTAAATTATTTCAAACCACAATCAAAAGATTCTCTTTAAAAAAAAAAAAAGGTCATTTTATCTTTGTAAAAAGATTTCAATCAATTTAACCCTCCCAAACTTTTTATCTACTTCCAAATAGAATAACGTCGTCTAAAATAAATTAGTCTGTTACAGGATGAAATAAAATTTTAGTAATATTCTCACAGAAAAGAAATGACACATGTTTTCTTTTGGTATTTTATATCCTATTTTTGTATAAGATTAACTCTAAACCATGACTAATGTGGAGCTCAATTAGATCATTCATCTAATTATTTTTCCCTACCATGACCCTCTTAGCATCTATGTAATATTTACTCTTTTATATAAAAATTTTTTATCATTAGAACTGCACTGCATCAACAATTTTCCTCCACTTATACAAAAAAAAAACCCCACAGCATAGAGCTTTCAAGAAATAAAGAAAAATAAAAAAAATTTCTCTACCTCCATATTGGGATAATACAAAGCAAGCCATATAGATGAACAAGCTTCAGCTAAAGATTTTTCTGGATACACCTCTCTTTTTTTTGTAAACTAAGATGTCAAATTTGTCTTAAAAGCTCTCCAGATCAGAACAATTACCATCTTCAAATATCTTTCCATTTCACTTGCAGTTATTGATTTCTGGTCATTGCCAAATTCCGGACTATAAAACTGCAGGCGAAATTAAAAGGGGGTATAATCAATGAAATCGATAAAAAATTGAATTTGGATGAGTAAACGACACCGACGAAGGCTTCTCTTGATTCAAAGTGGAATAAAAGTTAGTGAACACTGAAGCAGAAAAAAATCCCAATTTTATCCTTATCATAGAAGACCAAACTATAATTTTTAAACCCTGAACTGGCTGTTAAAGATTGCAACTGGAGAGGCACCAAACTATCAATGAGAATTGCCAATAAAAAGCACAAAGTTTACTTCATTGCTCTATCATAATCTCCTATCTTAGACAATCAATCTAGCATTAAGAAATCTCTTCCTCAAAAGTTGAAGAGCACCATTAAAGACAAAACACTGATATCCTGCTAATTAACATACATTATTATTTTCAGAACAAAAAAAAGAAAGAAGAAAATAGGCTTATCTTTTGACAATGAAACATGTTAATCTATGGTGCTGATGGATGCCACTTTACTTGCCTCAGTCAGTCCCACTTATCTTTAGAGCAAGTGCTTGTAATAAAACAAATACTGAACATTTTTTCAACAACCATTTTCAAATTAAGGTGGATATAAAATCACTCAAAGGTCTAGCTCTCAGACACTGCAAGCTGTAAAGTCAATTCTCCCAAATGACATCCAAAAATATATGACTCACAGCAAATTGTCAAAAAATAAATTACAATCATTCATCCTCTGTACTTTGACATTTTGATATTATATGTGAACGTAATGTAAAGATCAACATGACTTAAACTGAAACTATTTGCTGCTTTTGCAACTGGAGTAAGATATACACATTTTAACAACTGATGGTACTTTCTTTACAATTTTTCTATTTCCTATGAAAGGCTCACTATAAAAATGTACATGCATTAAATCAATTTTTCAGAAACATTATCACCTATTTCTTAAAATAAATGATGGCTATGATTTAAAAACTGAGGAAACCAAAATTATTCAATGCAAAACATAGTGAAATATAAATGCATGACCAATCTTCATTACAATTTTTTTTTTTGACCTTTTGACACTTCTAGATCTTTACTTTCTCTATAGCATACTCCAATGAGACCTAAGAATGGAAAACTATCCAAAGAATGAATCAAGTTAAAGCATAACCAAACTTTTCTTTTTCACTAAAATAATCTAAAATTAAGATCACATCTCATTTCTTTTGCTGCTATAAAATAAAAAGAAAAGCAGTTCATTTGAATAAATAGCTTCCACCATTTAAACTGGCATTGTATATGCACAGATTTTCTTACATTTTTTTAAAACTAGAGTATAGGAATAGAGCTTAATTTTACATACATCTTTTTCTTTCCATTTCTTCTAAAGATATAGGAGAAGAACTAAGTAAGCTGTCTGCTGAAGGATAACTCTGAAATGCTGTATTTTTGGCAAATTTTGCCTGAAGAGCCATTTTCTCAGGGAATTTTGCAGGATCAAGAGAGCTCTCTGAGTTGAAGAGAAGAATATATATTTTTAGAAAAGTTTTCACCATAATATATACATGTAGTTTCCATGTTGAATAAGAATTGATGCAGCCAATTTTTTCTTTACATTTAATTCAAGTACTTAGTTTACTATTTATGGTATAATCTGGGCAAATACAAAATTGGTCATTATAGTTATGTCTCACAATCATAATTTCAGAGCAGCAGATCTCCCAGAGAGCTTTAAATGGGACATAAATATACTGCTTTTGCTGATTAAATAAGACTGATTTCTCTTTATTTTATGCAAATCAAACAAAACTGGAGTGCACATGTTAAGGTAAAATTTATTTTAATTTTGAAGCCAAACACAGTTACATAGATACAATTAAGGTAAAAACTCCCGTCTTCTAAACGAACTACCATGATAAATCTAAAATTAACATTAAAAACTATTAATTAAAATTATCATAGTAAATTTTGCTTATTGATAAATTTATACCATTATTTTGTAGCAAAACTGATATACTTTGAAAAAAAAAATAGATCATGATAGTCCAAAGGCAAAAAGCTTTTATAAGCTTTTCCACTCCTCAATCTAGTCTACATATGTGAATGTGTGTTTAGTTTTCTTCTATTCCTTCATATTACATAATGGTTAAACTCAAAGCATTGTCCTTTTACTAATTTAATCCACATTTTAAAACTAATCAACTAAGACCTTGGTAATTTTGAGTGATTAGGCATACTCATACTGTATGAATCATTACTATGAGAATTAAGTGTAGATCAAAATTGAGTTTGTTGTGCATGCTCATTTTGATGGGAGCAAAGATTGATTGGCTGAGTCATTTTACTTGCACAACTTCAGAGATCCTTTTAGTATTTTACTTTATATAGAATAAAACCTTCTCCTACTATGAATCTGTGACTGCTGGGAAGCATAATTTTTCTCTCTTTATTTTACATGTCTAAGAAAAATTTTTTATTCAAAATCTTTTGAAATAGGGAGCTGCTTAAGTATGATTCCAGTTACAGACAAAAGAAACACTAAACTGCAGGGGTTGCTGAAATCATTCAGAGAATCTCTTCAAATTGAAATTACGCACATGCACAGCAAATTACCCAACTTGAAAGGAATTTGTAATAGCTACATTTAAGCTTGTAATTTTGAAAATACAAGGAAACTACCTGTAATCCACTGTAAGGAACTATCCTCACAATGGCTGCTCTTTTGCATGTATTCCAATAGAGTTGGTTGGTCTTGGAATGCTGAGGTGATTATTTTGTCTTGCATCTCTAGTGCCATCTCCATAATATCCTGATGCATTTTTTCAGCATCAGGCTTGCAAAGTTCTTTTGCACTATCTGCAATAGTTTAAGTATATTTTTACACAAAAATGCTTGTTTTAAAATCATATTGCTGTCCACTAATTAACGATACATCATGTTCGAATGATCATCCAAAGTTTCAAAAGGAATTAATAAAACATGTTGGATCTTTTTAAATTTGACACATTTATTTTCTAGCTTTCAATAATTTTAACCTAGTAGTTTGAAATTTTCTCATACATTTATGAAGTCTAATGTTATTATCATCCCATCTGACTTTAAAAATAACGGCAGGGTTATTTAAAGAATATCATTGCTGCCTAATTATTTATGGTGGTTTTATGCACGTTGGTGCATAACCATTATTAACTCACTTGTGTTGTTTCCCATTACTGTGACGGGATTGTTAGCTGGGGGGGGGGCCCTTCCCGTCGCCTCTACGAGATGGACTTTGACCCCAATTAACTCCTATACTAATCCCACTAAAGCCTTGGGAAATGTCCCTACCGGCTGTATAACCATTTCTCTCTTCCATGCAAAGTTTTGTATCGATACACTTTTGCAATTTTTGATTGTGATAGAAAGTGATACCGGTACCACTCCTCCTGAGTTCAGAGGGAGAAATTAGATCTAAAATTGATTTCTAAACGGAGTAATAAAGCAGAAAGAGCAAATGTTCTTAAAGTATTTGAATTGAGCAATCAGATGAAAGTGATAGTGATCTAAAAGCGAGTGAAGATGACTACAATCAGGAAATGGATGAAAATAGTAATTCATTGGAGGAAAGTTCCGAATTTAGACCTAGATCTAAATTTCAATAAAATGAAAATTTGTGATGTTTTAGAAAAAATACATAAAAATCATCTTTAAGAAATGTCCTTTTGTTGTTTATTTTATTCAAACCAGCATGTGTTGATATTGTTTGTCACAAAATTTGATTAAGATTGATTAGTTATTGTTTTCCTTACAAATTCTTAAAAGTGCCCAAAAAAGCCCAGACACGGGCGCTCAAACTATTTCCAGATCCTCAGCCGCAAGTGAGTTAATGTCAGGGTACAGATGAAAGAACGATAAAATCAACAATTGTCCTAATCTGTTCATGCTCTTCCTAAGTACATTTGCAGGTATGCTTCCTTATAGCTATTCAATTAAAAATATCTGATAAATCAATCAAATCTTCTTTTTATATCAAATAGGTATAAGGCAAAATAATTAATAGCTCTTGATTCAGATTTCCCAAGTATGTTTGGCTGAATGGTGAACTGTTGCTGAGATAGAATTGATTTTTTTTTTTAATTTTGCAGTTAATTAAAATTGCTAAGATTTTCAGTAGGAAGTTGTAAAAAAAAAAAAAGGCACAATTGTTTTCTATCCTCTTATCCTATGACTGAATATGTTTCCAATTTTCAGACATCCATTGGATATTAATTTGTCTTAAACCCTGTCCAAATATGTTACATTTTGCCTACACAAAAAAATGGATTTTCATGGGATTTCTCAAAAGCAAAACAGCAATTTTAATAATACTTTGATGTTTTAGCAATAAGACTATTCTTTTTTTTCCTATGACATATCTTGAGACCATGTGTGCTGAAGGTATTGTGAGAATATAAAGCCTTATCTTTTTTTATCAGTTATATCCATTTAACATACTTTACCAACTCACAAAAAATATTCTGCATAGTAAAAAATGCCTTCAAGTTATATATATATGTATGAAAAATTCAAAAATGATTATTACAATTTCTCTTTAATAATTAAATACCAAGAATTTTTTTAGCTGTAGTTTCCTTGTGTTCTTGAAGGAGCTTCAGTAGATTTGCAAAGCCTTCGTCCTGTAAGAATAAAATATACATATCATTAACAAAACAACAACAAAACATGTAGGCATATGGTAGCACTTTAAAATGCTCAATAAATTGTATTTCATTAAACAACAACAAAATATGAACAAATAACAACTTTTTTTGAGTCCGTGCCCCAAATTCACATTTGGACAAAGGCCTTAAACAAAAGCCTCTATAAAGAGTTTATCTAGCAGCCGCAGGCTACGGCCGCTCGTCCAAAACAAACTAGATCGGCCGTACTCTGCGGCCGCTCGGATTCAAAGAGTTAATAAATAACCTGCTCATAACATACCATATGCTGCACATAAGTGTTAAAACAAGGTCATACCTGCAGAACATGTACATCACAGCTAAGATGAGCCTGATTTAATTTAAGGCCATGAGTCTCAGGCATGGACTTCATTATTATCTCTAGAACATTCTGGTTAATCTCCCTTGGAGATAGCACCACCTGGACTGCAACGGATGAAGACAATGCAGGACTGATAGGTGGGAGAAGTAGAAAATATAGGAATATGACATTGTTTGCCACTGGCTTTTCTGGTGGTTCTGGAGAAAGTAAAGTGTTGAAAAGAAAAAACAGATATGAATTGGTCCAAATTCATTTCCAACAAGGCATATTTGAAAAAAAAATGGTTAAGTTGGCTGTGTCTTCTGATGAGAGAAGTCATAAATTTAACTAAACATGTCTCAGTTAAGGCTGACAAAGAAATAACCATAGGAAAATCAAACAGATTCTAAGAACAACTCGACAAGGTAATTCATCTTCTAAAAATAGCTCAGTGAGTTGCTCATCCAAAAGATGGAACTAGAACAAATACTATTTCTTCTTGCAGATTTCATGTCTGACAATCAGTTAAAAAAAAATTTGAATTAGGAAAAACAGCTTCTGTATAGTGGTTGATGTTAATAAGACAGTAGTCAAAGTTTGACCTAAAGAGTCATGGAATCACATAAAAATGAATTTTCTACTATCATAAGTCTAGCATTTCAAGTTTAAGAGATATTTTTTGAAGAGGATCATCACTGCAGTTCAAAATAATTAAAAGGAGAGTGTGCCTGCATGGTCTGCATTGTTGTTTTTGAAAGCAGATTTTCCCCCTCCTTTCAATTTTCTATAACATCAAATTTTCAAAAAAATATCTTATCAAATTTGACATCTAAAAAAAATTCAAAAAAGCATTTTCTCAAAACTATCATCTACAAAGTTAAATTCACAACAAGTAATTCCCCTGGACTGAATGCAAGTCATGAAAGCATCTAAAAAGTATCATCTATAAAAGATTCATAAATTTATTTAAAAAAAAATAATTAAAACATATGAGAGCAACCAATATGCTGATTACTCATTTTTGAAAACTTAAATAGAAACACTTGAATTAATATAAATTTTTTAAATTTTCTAAAAGTATTTTTCCCTCTATTTTAGTATTCTTAATTAAAAAGAATACATCTTTTAATTTCATCTTAAAAATTTTTTTTTCACCTTCACAACTGTTCCCAAGGATTTTTTTCTTCCAGGCTTCTGTGTTGAGAGAATTTGTCCTACCACAGTATGGGATATATCTTTCATCTGAATATAGACGGAGACGGGCTAAAAGTCCCACCTGAGAACAATATCACAGGAGATTCAATTAAGATGAATAGAAAGCCCAGAAAAAAGGATGAAATTACTGCAAACAAAATTTCTTTGGTTTTTTTAGACGAGTTTAATAAAACTTCAAGATAAATTTATTTCAAAGCCTATGCAACTTAACTGCAAATTTTCCTACACAAGACTATTTATATTTTAGTTGACGACTGATAATGCCGAGATGTTAGCAGCTTTAAAGAAAAAATGCTTGCGAAGATACAAATTTTTTCCTGCTTTTTTTTCTTCTCGGCAGCAAATAATGAAACCCCCTATCTGTAAAATTAAAAACAAACAAAAACTGAATAAATTTAATGCTCCTAAATCATGTTATGGGGTAAGCAGAGATACTTTTCCCTATGTTTAGACAACTTGAACATCATCAAATATATCGTAAAAAAGCTAACAAAGATGACATAATATCAATAGAAAAAAAAAATCGCATTCAGTCCAATGACAAACCTGCTTTAATTCTTGAATGTACTTTATCAAAATATCTGAATGGCCCTCCTGAACATTTCTAGGCAAAGTTAAAGTACAATGCACATAAAAACGATGTAAAATTAGATGATTAAAGAGATTGCCAGTCTGCATTTATGCACTTTAAATAAAAGGATGCACAATGATGGAGAGAAAGAAAGAGGAGGGAAAGACATAGAGACAGATAGAGAAAAAGTGCGAGAGAGAAAGAGAGAGAGAGAGAGAGAGAGAGAGAGAGAGAGAGAGAGAGAGAGAGAGAGAGAGAGAGAGAGAGAGAGAGAGAGAAAGAGAGAGAGAAAAGAGAGTACAATAAAATAGATAAAGCTTGATAACATAAACAATAGGATTGGGCTGCACCAGCATAATGTTCCTAGGTCTGTCTCTCTGTCTCTTTTTTAAATTCACAAGGGTAATAGTTCTCAGGATGTGGAACTCCCAATTATATTACTCCATGTACTCAACGCTTAGAATCTTATTTTCACTTTGACAGTGTAGAAAATGCACAAGGTTGGCATGAAACCTAGGTGCACATATCTCTAGACTCATCATGTAGAGTCATCATTAAAACATATCCAAAAATCTCTATTTCCTTTCTTATCATGCATTTTAATGGATTTACACGAAACAAAAGCACAACATTCTAAATTAGATAAAGAGTCAATTTCAACATCTTAGAGAGCTAAACTCAATCGACAGGAACAATTTATTTCAAATTTACAATTCATATAGTGATCCTCATAATCCTGATTATCAATTGGAGAATTAAAGATGCTGGCAATAGGTCTAGTTTAATTTTTCACAGACAATACCAAAAAAAAAAATATTTAAGATCAAACCCTTCTTTAAAAAAAAAAATCAAATTTTGTTGAAAATCATTGATTACACTTTGATTTGTCTTGCAGCAAATATATTGCAAGTCATTCATATCCTCGTTAAAAGTTTTGATATTTGGATCAATGCATTTTTCTGTGCGATGGAGCACCATTATGGAAATAACATAAAGTTATAATTATCCTAAGATATATCAAAACATTTCCATGTTTTTTTAAATTTGATGGATTCTGAGTGTGTTATAGTTTATTGACAGATCATTGCAAACTGATGGTAAAACAGTTATCTTTACGTTAATTATTTCCTTGGTTTATAATGATTAAAAGGGTGTCAATACTATATGCCAGATTTTATGGGCAGTGTCCATCAGTGAAAATACACTTCTTGCAATTAATCTCTTTATAGATTGCCCTGCTCTCATGTAACTTAAGTCAAATAGCTGTTATAAAACTTGCAAAACTGAATGTCCTACATGAAAGAAAGCACAATCATCTTTACAATGGTAATAACAGCCATAAAAAAAAATTGATGATTTGTAATGTACAACTTACTCTTTACACTAATACTCATCACAGCTAAGCCACATTGGGAATGTGATTTCACAAAGAGTTTTGCTACCTAGTTGGAAGTCATGAGCTCTATTTTAAGTCTTTGTTACGTATCAAACAATAGCCTTTTCAAGAATGCAGATTGATGTGAAATTTGAAATATAAAAAAAAAGGAAAACATAAAATATGTGCATTAGGAAACATTCACAAAAAAATTATTTCTGTTTAGATGTTCAAAATGCTTTTGATTGTTGAACAGAACTCATGGCTTCCAACAAAGAGACATAACTTTTTGTGAATACTCAATCCCTTATAGGGGCAATAATAATAATAATAATAATAATAATAATAATAATAATAATAATAATAATAATAATAATAATAATAACGATAATAATAAAAGGATAAAAAGATAGGAAACAAAATCCATCAAATATTGAATTTAACAATCAAAAATAAAAAAAAATCACATTGACATAAACATAATGCAAAGTAAATTGGATTTTCTGTCACCTGCTTCACATTCTGTCAAGACTGACTTCTGCATTCTCAAGAGTTATGACTAATCTGTGCCTTTAGCAGAATTGTATCTTCATGAAAAAAGAGAAAGAAATAAATAAAAAAGAGTATAAAGTAATAAGGTTCAGAGACAACTGATTCAATCAAGGATACAAGCTGAGGGTCCATGAGTCAACCAGAAAATATGGAAATGTTCTCAGATCCACCTCTTGTAGGATTTCAATTGTTCTCCCACACACAGGTTGAGTTGACAGTTTTTTCACAGGTTCAGCTTTCCGCCTCTATATGTATAGAGTAGAACAAAGGTGTCATAAAGAAATCATTCAATTTGATTTCCCCAAATGTCAGAGATAGATAGCTGCCTCTTAAAAATGGATACCTTCTTTCGTGGAATGAAATTCTGGGGGTTTCTGGGGCTTGGCCTCTCTGGTGATGGTCAGGTCTCATCTAATCAGCCATATGTTAAGGCTTGACACGAGAAATCTCTGTGACTGTAGAGGCTTTAACAACAGTACACTTAGTCTTTGCCTGCATTTCTCTGCTTTAGCAACAGGAGCAGCTCTAAAAGACCAATTGCCTAGGGAAGCTGCAGGATCAGAAACCAAGGAATGTAACGTAACCTGCTACTTATGGTCTCATTACACTCTTCATGAATATGTATGTCTTAAAAGCAACCCTTAACTTTTCAACTCATAGAAAACAAAGAAGATTATTGGCAACCTCTTCTTGTGCTATTGGGTATCACATTCACACATGATGCCACTGACACACCTCCCTGTTAAGACTAGACTTAGATCTATAAGAGCCAGCTCAGTCAGTAACGTCTAATTCAATTTAAGCAAATTCAAATCCAGTGCCATGAACAGACTTTGTATTTCAGTTTTTAT
Organism: Elysia crispata; assembly: GCA_033675545.1. NCBI lineage: Eukaryota > Metazoa > Mollusca > Gastropoda > Plakobranchidae > Elysia > Elysia crispata. Next base: position 418,034 of record JAWDGP010006193.1, on the reverse strand, counting down.
TCTTCCAAGCTTTCATTCCTAGACTCCTTCCTTGGGGAATAGAGCAATGATTCTATACACTGTCATTAAACATAAATTATATCTCTCAGCCTCCAACAATTTACACGCCCTTTCATTATTCATAGCTATCTTGACCAAGGACGCTTCTGTGTTTGGTCCCTTTATTCATCAATGAACTCCCTGTAATAGCTTTAGCAAGAAATGATTAATCTAGATCTGTAGAGTACATATGCCTAGATCCAGTGTGGGTGTAAAAATTCTTCAACCAAAAGATCAGCCTATGATCCAACATTGCCACCACTCCAATAAAGATTATCAAAAATAGTTAGGTCTGATTAGTTTTGGGTTACTCTTAATTCATCCCAAAATTTGAACATTTTCAACATTTTCAAGTCTTGTTGTGAACTAATACACCCTCTTCTTAAGATACACAACCCAATTGTGGGAGTAAATTAACAGTGAAAATGGGACCTCTGACATAGAAAGACAAAAATTTGAACCTAGCGAAGTCAAAACAGTATGGTTTTTCATAGTTGTAAACCAAAGCTGCACTTTAGAGTGGTTCATTTTATATAATTTTTTCCCAAGCCAATATGCATACTTTTCTATCAAAATGCTGAGTAGCCTTAGTCATGGGCTTGACTTTATAAACAGATACTGCATAGAAAGAAGCTAGAATTTCATGTCAAATATAACAAAAGGAGTTAAAAGAGAGGCTGCTAAAGAAGGCCAATTTTTTTTACAGACTCAGCTTTAAAAGAAAAATTATATCATAGTATTCTCAGTGTTACTAACCTTGCCCACCCCTTTAGACTTGGTAGCATCACTCATGCATGTTTGAATTTTTTCTGAAAGCAATTCCTTCCACAGATCAGAATTTAAACAGCATCCGCCAAATGTGGGGCCTTTATTTTCCTAAAAAGAAAAAGCACATTTTCAGCCTGGATAATGCACTAAAAGGAACAGATCAAGGAAAGAGGTGGCAAATAATAAAGAGACTTAAAATACACAAATTTAAATATGAGAGAGAGGGAGGGAGAGAAATAGAAAGACAGAAAGAGAGGGAGAGAGAGAGAGAGAGAGAGAGAGAGAGAGAGAGAGAGAGAGAGAGAGAGAGAGAGAGAGAGAGAGAGAGAGAGAGAGAGAGAGAAGGTTTAAAAAGAGACAGGCACACCTTATACACACTCTGATGAAGCCACAATAAAGGCGAAACATTTTTATGTTTAATCTATACTTGTGTTGTTTCTTTTTTTAGTCCCCTAGTTATAAAGTGGTGTGCCTGTCTCTTTTTAAACCTTGTTTCACACTATTTACAGACACACACGCGTCCTTTTTGGATCCTTTACAATTACCAAGTTGTCCTCCAAGTGTGGTGTTTTTGCTTTTCTATTTAGAGAGAGAGAGAGAGAGAGAGAGAGAGAGAGAGAGAGAGAGAGAGAGAGAGAGAGAGAGAGAGAGAGAGAGAGAGAGAGAGAGAGAGAGAGAGAGAGAGAGAGAGAGAGAGAGAGAGAGAGAGAGAGAGAGAGAGAGAGAGAGAGAGAGAGAGAGAGAGAGAGAGAGAGAGGCAGGCACATAGTGCGTATGGATTGTGGTGTAATTGGTGCAATTTCAATCGAACTATTCAAATCAGAAAGTTACTCAAGGAGGCTCAAGAAATACTTTTGCTGCAAAACATTTGTGTGGAGTTAGGGGCCTTCTGGTACAAACTAAGATTTCTCTGATTGGCAAAAATAAGTGTAGGGTCACTGTTCCTTACATCCTGGTTTTCTGACTTCTTTTGCTACTTTTTCTTTGTAGGTTTAGATAATTCAGTTGTTTGTCATTTTAATGTCATCTATAACTCAAACTGGTTAATGAATATTATTTAAAAAAAAAAAGAGGGTATACAAGAGATGATTGTAAAAACAAATCCTTTTTTTAAACTTTCCTTCTTGGTTCCTACCTCCCAAGTATGCATAATGATGGCTCCTGATTTGTTCACAGTTAATGGTATAGATACAAATAGTGATAATAAATACTGTTCAGCCCAATATGTTCTTAGAGAGATAGGTGAAGCTATTATAAGTGACAAAATTAGTTATGACATAGAAAAGTTTATAATGGAAACCCTACCTACTATGAGCAAGCAGAAGTATAAGTTGATTTCTCTTTACTACCAATCGAAAAAAATAATAAATGTTAGGTTATTTTACTACCACTAGTCTATTCTTATTTAATAGGAATACAGGTTTGTTTAGAATTAAAAGATGTTCATCATCATATACAATTTTGTTCTCTGAAAATGCTCAGAATAACTTTTGTCATTACTAGATTCTGGAATCAGTTCAAATTTCATACATCTAGTGAATGACCTTACAACAGAATGATTTATTATCCAAAAAGATAAGGTAGACTGCTTTATTTAGAGTCCACCAAGCACAATTCCTTTTCCTCGCAATGAGCTAATTTCTATATAAGGAACAAGCTTTTCTGTAATCTTAATCAAAGGCAAAGGTAATTGTAAGGACTTCATACTATAACATTTTTTTTTTAAACCATAGTTTAAAAATCTTGAAAATGCTAAGATATTTCTTTAATTTACAGAGAGAGACAAAGAGAAGAGGAGAATGTTGGAGGGTGGTGAAGAAACAAAGAAAATATAAAATAATTACTATTCTATCCACAACAGCAACCTTGCCCTCCCAGCTCGATATGTTCAGCTTTAGTTGTTCTATACTACCAACAAATTGACAGTGTCCAAGATCGATCAACTCTTCCATAGAAGAAGGCAACTCTTCTGTCTTGTTAAGCAACAAAATCTGTCCATTGTGCCATTCCTTCAGCCTCCGCAATGCCCCAGCCAGAGGAATGAAACTGCAAAGCATGATAAATAAAGTGATTACAAGTATGTAATTATTACAGTATCCTTTTTGTCTAATATATGTAAGAATCTAGTCCTTGAACAGTCTCTAGCTAGCAATTAATATCCCTTTTGCTAACCAGTATAATAACATAAAAGAAGGTAACTAGTAGCTAGTATATATATATATATGTATATATATATATATATATATATATATATATATATATATATATATATATATATGTATATATGTATATATGTCACGGCTGTTTGCCAGTGCTCGTTTAGTTTTCGCCCGGCCTATCCCATGACGCCCGTCGTGCCCAAGTGAACTTTGGCCTAGTTCGCCCAGCCTCCTCGGCACGGCTAAATTTGGATCTGCAGCGATCGTGTTTTTTGTATCTATTCTTATTGAAAACAAAGCAATTTTTAGCCGTCAAATTGAATTTTGAAGACCAAGAAATGTCCCATTAATTACTTAAGAAACTTTTCATTTAAATGAACTATTAAAATTTCTGAAAAAACCTTTTTAAAAGGCTTTGATAAGATTTTTTAAACGGTTTTTATTAGGTCATGATGACACAGATACTGAAAGGTAATAGTAAAACATCAATATCTTCAACAGCCCAAGAGTTATAGTTTCAAAAAAAGAATTAATGAAAACGCAAAAGGTTCTAGTCTTTATCTGGTGAATATCTTAAAGGGCTCTACTGGCGTTCGGACGTGAATCAAGATTGAATTTTTTTTATATATTTTCAAACCCGCATGCGATGTTTTGATGTCCAGGTAAGAGAAGTACTGATGACAACAGGTTCAACTCAAGTAATGAGTGAAAATATCTTCCATAGCTTATTTCACATCGACACTTCACCTAAATATATTAAAAAAAAATAAATTTTTCTATTGTTTTATACCTCCACATTATTTTACTCTCTCTATCTTCTTTTAATTCTAACCCCTTTTTAATCATACCCTTCCTTTCTCACTCTTTTCTCTATAATTCCTCTTCCCCTTCTATTTTCTTCTTTTTGTGTGCGAATCCCTCTCTCTCTCGCTCTCTATCTACATATCTATCTATCTCTCCCTCTTTCTGTCTGTGTGTGTCTCTCTCTCTATTTCTCTCTCCAGTTTTCTTCTTCGCTCTCATGCATTAACTTTCTTTTTTTTATTATTATCCCTTTCATTTTTTATCTCTCTCCCTTTCGTTTTATCCTTCTCTCTCTGTGCTATAGAAATAAAGAAAGCAGTCAAACACCGATAGAGGCGGAGACAGACGGAGCTAGATCTAAGGATCGAAAGATGCAAATGACTGTAAATAATGAAATAAATTGTATAGAAAAATCAATCACAAACCTAGACCTAGCTCAAGACCAACAAATAAGACGACACCTTTTCAAGTCTTTCGTCTTATTTGTCGGTCTTGAGCTAGATCTAGGTTTGTGGTTGATTTTTCTATACTATTTATTTCTTTATTTACAGTCATTTGTATCTTTCGATCCTTAGATCTAACTCCGTCTGTCTCAGCCTCTAACTTTGTTTGACTGCTTTCTTCGTCTCTAAATATTAAAATTATGTCTTCAAGTTAAATATCCACCTTTCTAAGAACCGTTATTATATGTATATGATAGGAACCCTGGCAGGTTACACTCTGAAAAGGAAAAAAATCATTAAAAAAAAAACTAACAGAGAGACTGTTTAACTTTTTTCACACACGCTTAATCAAATCATAAGTAAAGTAAAGGCATAAATTGTCTTTAAAACAATCGCGGGATGTAAATGTGAAAAAAATAATTAGGAAATTAGTTAGAATTCAACAGAAAATTTTCTTCAAAAGCACGTACCACAGAACGGAATTGATAAAAACGCGATACAAAGCGATGTGACAATGAATTTTAGTGCGTCTTGTACAGCAGAAAAAGATCTTTTAAATGGTACTACACTTGACTATCTTTTAAAATTACAATTTAGTAACAAATTGAATGGAATGTTTGATTTCTAGTGCAGAAAGTGGCGCCTGCTATGTGTAGGCACAGACCCTGAAAACGCCGACCCAGCCTGTCAGATAAAATTACCTGCAGGTGATAAATCTATGCCTGCCAGCCGCCCGTTTAATTAAAATCGTCTCATAAGCACAAAGGGGGTTCTGCCGGTTCCCAAAACTAAATTCCTGCTCTGAGCGTTAGAGCAAACAGCCGTGATGTATGTATGTATGTGTGTGTGTGCGCGCACATGCATATTCTATACTTCACAAATATGTTAGCATTCTGTAATAGTGCTCTCTCACTCTCTCTCTTTTTCTGATGCTCATAAGAACAATGCACATAAAATCAACTGATTAGCTATTTCTGGAATAGTAAGGAATGCAATGAGAGAAATTTCAAAACTTTAAGGCTAAACCAAGATATCAATCATGATCAAGCAATATATCACTATGTTCAACGTACAAATCAGATTGCTCATCATTACACAAGTCAGTGCTGTTGTCAAATAAAGCTACCCTCAGAATAACACCTGAAAAAATATGAAGGTTCAAACATTATAAGAAATTTATAAAATATATATAAATAATTTGGATTAAGAAATAACAAAGATAAGTACTAGCCTTGTATATAACTTTCAGCATCTAGCCAAATCTGTGTCTGTACTTCATAATTTTAAGAAAGGATGAATTCAACTACGAACTTTCTTAAACAAAATGCAGGCTCTACACAAGCTTTAGGGAAGATAGATCTCAGCATCTTAGTTTTAAATCCTGAGCAAAAAGTGATTCAAGTCATCACACAAATATTTTATGTTTTTATTTTTATCTAATTACAGTTTAGCTTTCATTTATGAAAAGATTTCATCATTTGTACTTAATTATCGAAATCATTTATTTTCATTTTGTTTCTGTCAAGTTTACATGCTCAGACAAAATATTGCATAAAGTCACTGAAGATGATTTCACCTGTATATGGAAGAGAGTCAGCCACATCATGAAGACAATCGGCTAAAAAAAGCACTTGATCAGATGATGCCTCAAAGCTGCAGGAGTAAAAAAGAAAAACCAGGACAACATGCAATCTACTTCTTAATCTTATACCTTTACATTTGCAAAAAGAATTCAGTCCAGTACAATAAGGTCAATACTAATTCCTTGGAATCATTATATTTGTCAATCTAATCTGCTCTGCTCTGCTCTTCTCTCTGTCTGTCTACCTCTCTCTCTCTCTCTCTCTCTCTCTCTCTCTCTCTCTTTCGTCCAAGTAGTTTGTAGTCACCAAGTCCATTCTTTTGCCCATCAAATATGCACAATAAAGAAAAAAATTGGGGTTAAAAATTAATTCAACAAAACAGAAATTACAAAATTAAAGGGATAGAAAAGAAACAGAGAGAGAGAGAGAGAGAGAGAGAGAGAGAGAGAGAGAGAGAGAGAGAGAGAGAGAGAGAGAGAGAGAGAGAGAGAGAGAGAGAGAGGTGGAAGAGTCATATATTGCCTGAAAAGGATGTCCCCTTTAGAGTTTAATTCTCAAATGCATCCATTCTTTTTACCTATTTCCAGCACAATCATGAGTGCCCCAAGTCTTTTTAAAATCTGTAAAAGAGGACCAGCCCTCCTTTGGAAGTATTCTTTTCACCTGCAAGAAATATAAATCTTTAATCATTATATGCAAAGTTCCTATTTGCTTGTTCTTGTTGGTTTTTATGTTTTCATCTTTCAATATTAAGATTCATTAATCACCATGGTCAGATTCTAATAGAGACTTAATACTCATTAATGTTTAAAAAATATCTTTATCAACTCTACAAACCAATTATTGCCTTTTTATATCAATATAAAAAATAAATGATTTTCAAAATCTTTTCCAGCGGATTGAGGTCATATTTTCTGCTGGATCTTGATATGAACCAATAAAAAAATGAAAATCTAAGTCACTTCAAACCACCAAAATAAGGATAATATAAGAGTACAGATAAACGTAAGGAGTGGGATGAAATCAGAAGATTCTAAAGTGCCATTCATTTAACCTAAAGCACCTGCCAGTTTCTGTAGAAAAGTTTGGCAAGCATATTAATCATTATTATATATGATTGATTTATTATACATTAAGAAATTCAACCTTATGCACAAATTCTTTTTTTTTTTTTAAGTTGCTTCTTTTGGCAATTATAGAATAAGTAGTACATTTTTCAATAAAAGCTAATTACTGCCAGCCGGGACACATATCATCAGTTTAATAAAACCACTCTTCAATCTTTATCTCTCAAGTAAAGTATGAAGACAACATCGTCTTAATGTACAGGATACTTCATTTTACAATATATGCCATCTAATTATCAAACCTTTCTTCATAAGCTCCCTAGTTCATGAGGAATGTGATTCATATCTATTATCTTTTTCATTTTCTCAAAATATGCTACAAAATCTTTAATTGCATACTTACTTCACAAAACTTGGAGTCTGTGATGATGGATTTGAAGAGAAAATTGCCAGAATGAGAAGTACCCTTAACTGCTGAGCTCAGTTTCTCTAAATAAAGAGACACGTTGGACTCTGCTTCATTCCATTCTCCTGATGATGTAAATGACTGACAATTCAGAGGGCTATAGAAAGTTCACATTCATTCAAAGCACAACTACTGGGATAAAAAAGTGGAAGTTGCCTTTGCTGCTCCTAACTTGCCCTCTCGAGATTATTTGAAACCCATTTGAGACAAATGAGTGTGTCTCAGACATGTGTAAAAAAAAACTTTGAACCAGCTTTTAGCTTTGCAACAACTGGGAAAAAGTCTGAGATAAGAAAAGATCAGACAATATAAAGGTTGTCTGCTGCTTAGTGAAAGCTCTGAAGACTGAGGATTTTGTAAAGGGAAAGAAAAAAAAAATAAAATGGCTCTTATGATACAAAACAGATTCTAGTCCCACTAAAATTCACGCTTGTGTTGTGTAAAATGTAGTAGTCATTTCAAACAAATTTTCTTCTAGGTTTCTAATGTCAGCATTAAAATTATGTCATCTTTTTTAACTCTCCATGTTTAAGTTTGAAATCATATATTTATTTAAATAATTGCAAAACCCCAGTTACCATACAAATTGGAAAATTCAAAGTTTATCTCATAACCTAAGAATACATATTTTGTAAATACTTAAATGATTTGATGCATACTGACAGGCATAGAGGAAATCCTATAATTACACGACATTATTCATTTTACCTTTTATAATTTCCCCTATTCTTTTTTTTTCAATTGCACCGATCCAACTTAAGGTTTATTCTCCAATATTTTCATGTAATCATAACCATTAAATCTAAATTCATCATTTGAAATAAAAAAAACCCAACTATCTAGACTTATTCACTTATTTGGAATTAATTTCACTTGAAAAGGCACATGTATTAAAGTGTGAATCTTAAGCACAATTTGAGAGGGTACTAGACTAAGGTACTTATATTTTCTTCCACTGTCTAAAGGACAAGAAAACACACATTGAAACTGTTCAAACTTAATTGCCACCTGAAGTGAAATATACATAGGTTCTAGAACTTAACAGTACAACTTAATAACAATAATAGTCCTTACCTCTGATAGAGGAGCTGACAATCAGGAAATGAGCCATATCAATCTGATAAAAATAGAAGTAAAACATTATTTTAAAATGGTCAACATAGTATTCACAAATCATTAACATTTGAGTGAAAAAAAAAGAAAAGGACATGATTCAATAGATAAGTTAACAGTGGGATCCTTGAAATTAGAAAGTTAATACTAATAATAATATATTCTAGGTAGAGAGCAAAATTCTATTTTTTTTTAAAACCTTTCCATCAAAATGTCATCTCATTTCTAACCTTACATATCAAACAATTCTATATAACTCAACAGCAGACCAACACCTGTATCAGAGCTAGGTTTACTAATTAAATTAACCTCGCTCATTTTGCTACTAGAGGCCCTTGAATCTTTTAAAGCACTGGCTCCAACTTTTATTAATATTTTTCTAAAGTTCGACTGTTAGTAGACCAAGAGCAACAGTATGAAGACAAGTTGGATGGCAAGAACATTGAAACTAAGGCCGAAACCTACATCTCACAAATCAATATATGTGTGGGGTTGCTGTCATAGGTGCAATGAATTCAAGACTGGCCAACAAACATGATTATCATGCTTATAAATGTAGAACTATGTCTAGACCTAGATCTATCTGGGTCTTATAACTTAACTCAATGATTAACAAGTAGATCTCCTAGATCAAAATGATCCTGATTTACAGTCCAGGCTATTTTTTTTTATATTATTTTCAATTTTATCAATAATCTTCCATTACAATTACAGTACACTTCAAATACAATGAACTCGAATTCGAAGAACACCTTGCATTCAACAGAGTAAAATCCCTCTCTTTTTCCCTTCTCTGACTCTCTGGAAGAAGATAATGAAGAGATCCTGGGGCAGAGGGTGGCAGCCGATCCGTAGGGAGAACATAATACAGGACCTAACTCAAAGAGCCAAAACAGCAGCAACTTGGACAATGGGTGGGAAGAGTAAAGGGTGGCTGTGTAGACATGTCGTAAGTTTATAAAAACAAGGAACATAATTATGTGGTAACTTGACTTGATTGATTACTTCCCCTAAGGTGTCTTATAAATGACATGACTCTATCAAATATTACACACAATAAACTTTTAAAAATGACCAAACTGGTTTGTTGAGTGCGAGGTGCACTGTAGTTTGTAAATAATGAAAAACAGCTATAGGCTATTGTGTACTTTACAGTTTCATAATTAGGTCTACTAGGTTATAAAAAAAATGCTGTGTCCATAACCAACCCATCTGTTTGATAAAGCTGTGTTTAGAAATCGGGGCCTGAAATTAACGTTTAGGGAAGCTTTTTTTTTAATATGTATAAGTACGTTTACCCCATATAGAGGCTTTGTGCTTTCTTGCTCACTTCAGTACATCATGAGAATACCCGATTTGCCGTATTCTCCCTATTTTTAGATTTCAAATGGGGATTTAAGACATATACCTCCAAACAACTCGATCTGTCATTCTAAACTGGTTTCATGTGAAAACTTGTCTCCAAACTCCAGCGCTTATAGTACCTCCAACTCTTGATGCTAGATTTAAGACTCTAGGTCTACTTTAAGATTGCTGCCAAGATTTTTAGCTAGGTGTAAATTCACTCTAAAGTCCATTTTCAAATGCAATGAACCAAACAAGGACAGTTTTTACACCTTTTAAAAGAAAATTTTGTCTCAGAGAAGTAAAATGAACTGTTTGGCTTCAATGTATCACGAACTTAACGCATAACAAGTTCTACCTACTTCATTTAGATTATTGATAAAATGTTGCTGGAATTCTTCAGTTGTTTTCAGAATCGCTTTACTTACATCTTTTTACCTCTTGACTGTAACAATTCAATATTTTGAAATAATGTATTGTTTTTCCAATTTGTTTTGAATGCATGTTTCATGAAAATCCATAGACTATAGAGCATTTCATTTCAAAGGATTTACTGTGTTATGTGCCATTTTGCTGTTGATGCTGTCAAAATTCAGTAAATTTATGTTGCAATTGAACTTTTATGTGTTTGATTTGCTTGTGATGTTTAATATTAAGCTGAATTAGGTTAGGTTGATATTCTTTTATTTAGATCCTAACTTTTGCTTCACACAGTCTTCTCTCTGTCTGCCTCCCCTTCTCTCTCTTACAAAATGTCTTTGCCTTTTTGTGTCAATATATTAAATGGTAAGCTGTTTGTACTTTGGTGTCTTTGTATTTTTTAGCCCCAACTCGTGCCTGACAGAGGCAGTTAGAGTAGGTACCACAAGGTGATTTTTCAATTCAAAGCTAATGTCATTTGAACTGTCTATGTGGACAGCATTATTAAAAACGAGGAGAACACAAAAAAAATTTTTTTTAATCGGAAAGTAAACAAAAAAGTTACGCCATTTTAAAAACAACAAAATTGAGTCGCTTTTAAGCACTAACGCCATTTATTCCATGAAGTCATGTTTAACGAGCCATATTTGTCCAAATAAACATTTGAGGGCTAAAATTTCGGTAATGATGCAGAGGCAATACATATGGTAATCAATGAAAAAATTTTGCAAGCCTTCCCTAATAAAATGAAGAAGTTACATATCCTCAGACTTGAGAAAAATACAGATTTAGCACAAAAAAAAAGCGCTCTATCTGTGGCAAACTTCGGTTTCAGACACTTTTCTCCGAAAAAAGAAGCACCTGATATGCCTCTTGCTATCTTTTTCTCTACCACAATATCACATGGTAAAAGCTCAATTTTTTTCAGGACTCTGACTCCCAATTTAAAGAGGGTTTTTTAGCCTGAAAAATGGCTTGTATGCAAATTTCGCCATTTGGAAGAAAAAACGCTTATGCTATATGAACATAACACTGTATGTGCCATAAAATCATCACGTTTCAAGATATTGCGACCAATATACCACTCATTATGTATTTTTCAATGCAGAATCTGAATTTCACATTATTTTTTGGCTTAAACAACTTTTTAACCTGCCAAATGCTCAAGAAATCTAATATTTCAACAGTTGATTATGTCATGGAATAAAAAAAATGTTCTGGGGCCTCTATAATTCGTTGAAACTACACTTTATTGAAAAATGTTTTGCAAAATATACCCTTTCCAGTCTTTAATCATCCCAATCAATCTATGTTATGTTAATTTTCGTAATAATGTAAATAAAAGTAAAAATTTATAATTTTAGTAGACATCAAACTAAAAAAAAAAAAGCCAATGCCTATGGAATTTTTAGTTACATTACGCATGTTTTGCTGTTAGATCTATATTCTAGATCTGGCTTGTGAATCTTAGTGAATTAGATTAATAAAAGCTCATCCACTGTGTAGATTAAGAAAACGCATTATTAGAATCTATCTTTTCCATGACTATTATTTTTTTTATTTACTTTTTTCTCTCTGAATGATGGACTGAAACGAAGTGCATTGAGTGAGGCTTGAATTATCCTAATAGTCCCATATTGGTGTAAGACTCCGTCATATTTACAGATCGAAATGTCGAAGTTTTGACAGTACCTAAGAAAGACAGCATTCAGGGCCCCACTTCGATACTAGAAGCCGACAAACGACGACATTCTAGATCTACTTGTCGGAGTCGAGAACTGAAAAGCGATCGAGTCTTTGCATGTATCAATTTTGAACCCATTTAAACACATTTTGATTTTGCCACATGAAATTAAATACATATAGCTTTCTGAAGCATATATATCAAGGATTAAAGGATAGAATCATTCGAATAATATTCGTTTTCCGTCGCTGCACTAGCTGTTCCCGGGGGCAGATGATCAAGCCCTGGAACACAGGGATCTGCCATTGCCGAGTAAGGCGACCTAGCTTGGATCTAAAAAATCTCGGTGTCGGGTCCAATGAAACGTTTATCGCTTCACTGTCAAACGGGCTATCCTGACTATTTGATGTTCTTTAAAAAGGTGATAAATATATCTTTCTATTGATACCACTTTCATCAATAAATCGTATTTAGAAGTGATAAAATTTTGCGAGGAAAGTTTTCACTCGCTTGCTATACCCCCTTCCCTTTCTTTCTCATTCACGAAAGTGGTACCAAACGAAAGCCAGGGATCTCCCCTCCATCACAGTGAAAACCGTGGCCCGATACGATAATTCTAAGCCAGGCGATATTAGTTTTGTTAAAGACTATTGCAAGAGTCGCGATCTCGCCCAAGACCCGCGGCACGGCAAACATGCAGTAAAACTAGCAATTGGGTCTTCGCGTCCGGCGAGATGACAACCGTTCTAGCTTAACAGTAAATTTAATTTTTACACAACACAAGGAAAAAGAAATAAAGAATTTATTGGTATAATTTTTGTTTACGAGGACAAAACCATTCAAGAATTATGGACCATTGAATACGGTCAATATTGAGTGTGTCTAGGTCTAAGCGGTCGCTTTCAACTGCTCTAGGCGGGCAGCTTGTGGTACATAGTTAGAGGTTAAAATTGAATCTTTTTAGCCTTTACCTTGTGCATCACGCAGCTTCTCTCACTCAATCTCTCCTAGTCCTACACACAGAGCCACGAATCTCTCATCATGCACACAAAAATCCCACAGAGATTGTCGTCAGGGGCAAAAAATGTACTATCTAAATAAGTATACACAGCACATTTTGTTCATACAGTTAGTTTATTTTGAAAACAATGACCGGGGCACCTTGTAACGAAAGGGAAAATGTTAGTAACTTGATATAAATAAAACGTTCAGAAAAGGAAATTTTAAAGACCGGATCAGGTCAAGTGTCATCCATCAACAATAAAAGATGAAATTTACAACTCATTTCTGTCGCAAGTCAACAATGGGTCTGACCTTAATGTAACATGACAATTGGAATGGAAAACTGGCGCATTGAACATGTCTGTCTAGTCTTTTTAGTGAGCTACTCGCCTTTGGCCATCAAATTAACCAACTGCACTTAAAAGTTTAAGTGCATATTGATAAACAAAATACAATTCCCAATGATATCACCTCAACACTGGTCAAAAGATTTTTAATTGACCATTGCCAGACAGAAATCTAAATTCAATACCGGTTGGGAATAAACAATTTGTACTCTTCCCAATACCGGTTGGGAATTTATAAGCATTTGTACTATTCCCAACACTGTCTGGGAATAAGCACAGCCAAAAATTTAGGTGCTAAGCCTTGCTGGGATTCTTTTGGTACATTAAATACTAATGAACGTTTAAAAGGATCTATTTAATCTTCACTGAGATTTTTTCTTGACAAAATGAAAAAACTAGCTAGATCTAGTACTAGACTCTCTAATAGGCCTCTGCTTGGCTCTATATCTAACTAGACTCTAGATCTATATCTATATCCTCACTAAAACATATATAAAATGCCTAGATTCTAAGAATCTAGATAATCATTTGAAAAAATTGCTAGATCTAGATAATAAGATTTAGCTATTTTTTGTAAATGATTATTTCTAAATCCAGATCTAGATCTAACCTACATATGCCTTTTTCTAACCACTATCTCTGGATCTAGATCTAGACCCCAAAGATTAGAGATGTAGGCTACTTACTAGCTTTCGTCTCCTATCATGACATCTAGATCTACATCATTCAATATAAGGTTTTAAAAATGCTTCCACTGTTCATGCCTCCTAAAATAATCATGTTTAAGGTGAAAAAAAATATAATCTTAAATCATCATAACACAGCCCTCTGAGTCTGAGTCTTCGATGAGTGAAACTAAAAATAGTGCTTGCTCTTATGCTCTGATAGTTAATCTAAATGTTGGGCCTTGAGGGTTGGAGTTAGAAGTTTCGTTTCGTCTTTCCGCGGTAAACATAGTGTCATTTCCGACTTTGACTATTTTCGCGGGTACTAATGTCGTGCTCTATCGTAAAAATGAAATTTTTGGTCGTTTTATTTATTTATTTTGGTTTTAGTAGACGTTCGAAATAAACAATGAATACAATGACTGCAGGCACATCAATTTATTGTGAGTGTTTGTATAAGCCTACAAGTGTGTAAATCGTATAGGTCGGTTGTGACAGACCAGTCTTTATCTGCCGTTGAAATAACAGCCACTTATCACAATGTTTCAAGAATATTGTCTCGAATAACGCCCCTCCAAAGAGAGAGGTCCTCATTTTCGTCCCAAATCGGTCGGAGGTGGGCTTGGTGCTAAGTCCTGAAAGATGACTCCAATCTGTCTTCATGTTTTAACATGGGCTAAAAAGAGTAGAGTTCCTCCTTAAATGGTGGTCAAAATGGTGAATAGGTTAAAAATGGAGAGAAAAAAAAAACACAAAACAACGGTAAAGGCGTTTTATCTGTAGGCTCTACTTTATACTTTTGAATATCTAGGTAAAATATATTGAAGGTGGAGACTCTTCGTCTTCTAAAAAGGGAACTGTAATAATTCCAGCAGTACGCTATCACCGCTAATAATGCTTGAAAGAGACTGAAAAACGCAGAGTGTCCAAACAGCTGATGGGTTAGAATTTAAAATTAACATATTTTTGTTAAGTTCCGCAATTATAATTCACAAATAATAATGATCCCTTTTCAAAAAAGTATTGTGCTGTGATGAAATAACATTGTCTAAAATAGAGGCAGTCGGAAGACTTTCCAAGAAATAATTGTAGAACTCTTCTATTTTTTTTTTACGAGTAATTTATTTTTTTTCTTAATTTAATGACAACAGTAAAGGAATTTTTTTAGAAACAATAATTTGCTTATAGATTCTTTTAAACGTTTATTTGTTTAATGGGAGACTAAATTAAATGAACAGATATAAATTCCCGCAGGCCGGTGTATCTTTAGGGACTTTTGCGGAATTTTCTTGCTTGCTAATATGTGTGTAAAAGAATTTAAAAAAGATCTGGGAAATTTTGAATTACGCTATTTCCCATGTTTCGCAGATTGAGTTACGTACCGTAAGAATTACTTAACAAACACGTGGTTTCCCTAGTGACCTGTGCAAATCGTCCTGCGTTGTTTACATCCGAAGCCGCAACCGAGCATTAGGCCTGGCTAGTCCGGTCAGCTGTTTAGACCAATGAAATCTGCTGCTGCTGGTAAAACTGTCTCGGATCATGTGATTGTTATGTAATGTAACTGTGAGCATGCAGTGGAGCAGTGGAAACACACTCTCCATAGCGCGCTTGCACCTGGCCCAGGCTAGTACTCATTACCGGTAACATTAGAGCATCGCTGGCAGTCACCATGTAACCCTTATATAACAGTTACGTTCTCGGTGAGAGGGCTAGCATGTTTGCGAAAAGCGATTATGCAACGTATCACTGGGTGGGAGGAGTTTATGCAAATGATGTCGGTCAGTCTAAAAATATTACGTCGTAGTCTAGCTTATGGCCAGTAAGCCTTTCCTGCGCAACCTCAGAAAGGTCTGTCAGAGACTCACGGTTCTATTCCTGCTTTTTGCGATTTTTTTATTTTAAAAAATTTGTTTGATTTATTGCATCGCCATAGGTTTGATCCCTTTATTGATTTTACGATCACTGTGATGTACTGAATACATGAATGCATTAAATGAGTTTTAATTTATTTAATTGATCACGGCAAATGTTGAATGAAATTTCGAAATCTAGCCTGCAGTAATAGAAATTTAAACCTCCAGTCTAGAAATAGATGGTAAGCCGAACTATTTTTTTCATAATAGCGGCTGAGCCCTTCGACTGGTCAACAAGAAGTATAGAATCTCTTGTATTAAACTTCTAGGCAGATTCACTAGATATAGTTCGAGATTGAACTTTAGACGGATCTAGTTTCTCTCTCTCCCTTCCTCTTTTACTCTTCTCATTAATCTTTTTTATTATTCTGATAGACTCCTTTAGATTTGTCGAACAAGTCGGACGGGACAGACAGCCTCGACCGGAACTATAATTGGGGCTCTTCCGTACAATTGCTACCGGTACCCTACAATCGTACAATATCAGTACTTGGTTGGAAATAGCATGTAAAAGGAGATGGAAAAACACAGACTGTGGTCTCAATTGAGTCGAAACCTCTCTTTTTTATTGTATATAAATAGATGATCGTTAATGCACAAAAATTGGCAGTTAATGACAAAATAGAGAATAAGCGGACATTATGAACGCGTTCCGAAACTTTCTTGGTGAACAGAAGACACCTTAAAAATTAGACGCTACCTACAAATTTAACTCTTCCGGTTCTACAAATTTCTACTTTCTGAATCAAATCTTTTCCGTCGTAGAGTTGTAGCTTGAGTAGCTTCAAGACAAAGACATACAGTGAAGAAGTGGAGTGCCTTTGTTATGTTTGAAATATAAGGTCTACTACACTTCCGCGTATAATTTGAAGAAGAAAGACAGAGTGAGAAGCTATAAGTAGAATCCAATCTAGACTAATCAACTAGGCTAAATGGTAACATTAGATACAAGATAGCATTATACACTTGATCTATTAGTCCTACAGATTAGAAAAGGTGAGCTTTTTTTTTTACCATGTATAGGAACATTGTCAGTATGAGATTGTGTATTTTGTCATTTTTTAATTGTGCAAAATCAAACACGTGTTTGGCTGAATTTCACACCTAAAACTGAATGCTTGCCATGATCGAATGGTCATGACACTCATATTGATAATTATAATTGAGCTACAGGTGCAGCCCTCAAGTATGGCTTAGTCGTTAACTATATATCTAGAATTAGTACTTTGATATTAAATGGCTGTATTTTTTTTTAAATGGAACTAATGGTCATTGCATTGTTCTGAAAATAGATTTCATGAAATTTTTCCCTTTCATTGCCTACCTGTATTCTATGGAGTCTAGGAATTCTGTAGCTCATAGATGCTGAATTTGCAGGACAAGATCATGTAAATTTTTCGAGCTTAAATTTGAATTGATACCACTTGGCTTCCTAATTTACAAAACACTAATGAGTCATCAATGCTTATCTTTAGTTTCAATTCCCTGTTAAATTTATCCACAGCAAGAACAGTCATGTCGAGTCGAGCTCTCCGTCGCCTACAAAGAGATTCAGGGATAGGTATTGATTTCCCTGGAGATGAAGAAAAGGAAGAAATCCTGGAAAACAGTACAGTTTCAGATGACATGGGCATTGCTGAAAATAATATGAGAAACAGAAAGAAGAAAGGAAGAGGTGGAAACGTGCCTGTCAATCCATTTGAACTGGTCAGTTAGTAGCTATAGATGCATTTGCAATTTATTATGCGTTTAAATTATCATCAGTGCAAATCAGTTCTAATGATAAATGTTATCATGAATTGTGAAATTTGAATTCTCTTCACCAATGGATCCAAGCAAGAACTCTGTGTCTAAATGGTTTCTGCCAATTTAAGGAACATACCTTATAAGGAAGGTTTTAAATTTAACATTAGATTATTTCTTGTAAGTAAGATATATATTTGTTAATAAATACTTGAAATTACACACCTTTCAGAGAAAATGTGCATACTATTCTTGCATTACCATTCTCATTATTTGTTTTGTCATATAGCGAACTATTTTTATTCAAGTATACAACTGTTTGAATTTAAAATGACCTAAACTTTCTCATCCTTAGTTGAACAATGGCTCAGAGGATATAGGCAACCTTAGTGACAAAGAGGCAGATAGTGATAAGGATGTTGGAAAGACTTCGCTGGATGTAAACAAAGAAGTATTAAAAACAAAGAAGAAGAAAAAGTCAAGGAAGAAGCAAAAGAGCAACGAGAATCATGCTCCAGCTAAGGTAATATTTAAAATAAGAAACTTATGTTCATGCTCTGTTATTTAACAAAGAACAGTTTGAAACTTGGCAAGCAGAAAATTTTTCTCCCATTATTGTATTCATTTTGCAACCGTAAAACTAAGAGCACTTTTTTTTTTTTGCTATATAAACAGTACATAAAACTCTTATAAATGCTATAACACATATTTGGGGTATTTAAAAAAAATTATGGAAAATAGCTTTTTATTCACACAGCAGTGGATGGAAGAAGAAAATCAATTGGAGAAAATATTTTGATAGACTGCATTCCCATCAGTTTGAAAAGGCAAAATAATACATTTGATAATCATATGTTTTATTGAAGAAGAACAAATTTGCCATCTGCTAAAATAGTTAAGTTAGCTTGATAAGCTTAGAGCTTCGAGCAAAAATAAGATGTGTGTAAATAATTATGTAAAACTGAACAATTGAACACTTATTCAAAGTATATTTTCAACTTTACTTAAGTACTGAGTTTTAAAAAAATCAAAGATTTATTTGGACTGGATCAAAATCCAAGTTAGCTTTCCTCAATTTTAGAATAATGAATTCTGTTGCTAGTTGCTATTTAATGCAATCTCTCTCTCTCACTCTCTCCGTTGTTTTCCTCTCTTTCTCTCTCTCCGACTATCTTTCTATCTCTTGTCCTAGTACCAAGGAGAGAAAAAGGAAGCAGTCATACAAATTTTACTTATAATGTTCTTTACATAGGATCCCACAGATGAAATTGAAGCTAGCATTCAAGAGGTCAACAGAATTCTTGGGGAGGCAAATTTATCATTTGTACACACAGAAAATGGAAAGGACACTAAATCTGGGAATACGAAATCTCTCCTTCATGTTGATTACAGGTGATTAACATCCTTCCAATTTAAGATATATATTCTAAATTCAGTTGCTTTGTTTGCATCATTGATTATGGTTTGAATAAAATAATTAAAATTACACTTTAATGAATATATTTAAATATGTACACTTAAAAAAATTCATTGTTGTATAGCTGCATGATTTGCCATAATTTTTAAAGATTGTGATTTAAGTTTGAAACTTGATTTATAATGACAGATGTACATTGCATATCTGAAAAAAAAATTATTTGAGTAGAAAGATATTAGGCAGAATGGCTGTTTTGTACAATCTGCTTAAAGAAAAAAGACCAAAATAATTATGCATTTAAATGGATTCAAATTGGTGTTTTTTTTCTTGTTCTCTAGCTGATTTTACTCCTGTAAGTTTCTGACAGAATCTTGTAAAGAGTAAAATGTTTCTTAATAAAATTTGACCTCATCCCTTGATCTTGCACATCAAACAAACTTAGTTTACATTTTGTTTTTGTCAAGAAATTTGAATCCAGAAACTGAGCTCATGAGAATCTTTGGGTCACAAGTTGTCAGAGGAGAGCAAGCGCATGACAGGTATGTAACTGAGAACCTATGGTCCTGCCTTTCATTATATAGCAGGACAAACTAAGAAAATATTTTATTTCATTCACATCTGTCATAGAATTATTTATGCAACATCCCCTTTCCTCCCTGAGTTCAGGCAAATTTAGGCATTAAGAAGTTTGGGACTTAACATTTGCTGCAATGGGCCTTAGACCTGAGAAAACTCATTTACTCTCTTTAACCATGGGTGTAAATAACATTGAATTTTGAGTGCTTAAAGTTGTTTGTATTTTTATGAAAAATAGTTCTTTAAGTTTCAAATTTAAAGTCGGTGTTCAAATTTGTGTTTTGTAGATTTAGTTGATTAAAAACTTGTTTCTTAATCCTTAAACCCATAGTGGACAGTCTGTATAAATCATGATAGTAAACGGTGAAATAACTCTGATTAAGAATTATTTTTTGAAAGGCCATCCAATTCCCTTCAATTTGGTATATAATATGAGCATATTGCTTCTAAAAGTTAGAGATTTAAACTATTTAAAAAATTAGTACCAACTACAAAAGCGGTCAGGAGAAGAAAAAAACATTGAAAACAAAGAAAAAACTGATCTTGAGAGTTAACAAAGATTTTTTTTTTCCACTTTTCTATAAGAGCCAGCTACAAATTTTGAAATTTGAATTATGAAGTTATATCTTGATTAAAATATTTAAAGAATACCATTCTTTTTTTCTTCTGAATTATTAGGTATCGAAGACAGAGAAACAAACCAATGAAGCGTAGCAGTAAATTGGTTCAACCTAAGGAAGGCTGGCATCCTACAGGAGGATCAGGCATGTTTTAATTACTATACTTGTTTATATCGATTAGTTCTGGGTTGTTGAAAAAAGGAGGTTTTTGAGGAAGACATAAATGTGAGAAGATGAAGTTTACCTTCCTCTCTGCTGCATGAGGCAACAGTTGCTAACTATACTGTAAAAAGGCCAGCTGCTTTATGTATGTCTTGCATGGCTAAAGATCGTATCATATGTAAGATGCTATTGCATAGAGAGGCTGAATCCGTTCTGCTTTTATCTTGAAAAAAAAACGGATGTCAAATGATAAAAAAAAATACTGTTGGAGAAATTCATTGCGTTTATGCCCCAATCATTATTAGGCTGCGGTTTTGACGACAAAAATCTACATTCTTAAATCCTACAGGGGCTTTGCAACTTTATATTTTAAAATCCTGTTAGCTTATCTGTATTTAACACAGTCTTCTTGTGAGAATTCTGCACAGTAAATCTGTATGGGTACAGTGGATTGTACTACTGCATGTGTGTTTCGTAATTCATATTAAGTCATGGTCACATAAACTGATTTCTCCTTGATATACCTGAAACAGGTAAATATACTGCTTACCTACCTGTCACAAAAGTATACAATATTATGTCGTAATAGGAAGCTTAAATCGCATATCTTTTGTCTTTTATAGCCTTTAGGGGCAAGAACATGAAAATAGTTGAAATTTTGGAAAATGATAGTGGATGTTTTTCACAACGTGAATGATTCTTTTACTTCTCTTTTTAGGCTTATCAATGAAGTACCTTGGAGAAGATGAAGGTTTTATGTTTGAGCACTCACCAGCCTATCAGAAACATCAATTTGAATTTTTTGAAGCTGTTGAGTCTGGTCATCCTGAAGCAATAGCTGTAAGTATTTTTCAATTGGTATAAACATCAATAATTTTTCTTTTCTTGGTTGGTATGAGTAAGATCGAGACCTTAGAGCTCCAAACCAAGCCAAAAAAATAAAAATGTTTTTATGCTCTATTGCTTCACTTGGGAGATGCTCGTTGGATAGTGCATTGGTTACCAGTTTGTTTGCGATTTGAATATGCAGAGAAAAGAAAAAGCAGTTGATTTGCAAAACCAATAATTTCTAGAGCTTTAACTGTGAAACAGAAATATGTAAATTATCAGTGTGTTTACCGTTAATAAAAGCCAAATGTCGATATAGGCATAATGATTTTCAAAATAGTTCTTGCAATTTTATATATATATACATACACACATATATATATACAGTTTGAAGATAAGTTGGAATAATTGATAAGAGTGTTCAACTGTGGGAGCATTTTATAGATATAGAAGACCTTACCTTAAATTCTCTTCATATGACACTGGTGTATCGAGCGGAGGACAAAGGTGTCGCTTGTCCTCCGCTCTCTTCAGGTATGAGTGAGGTGTATTCGGTTGCTGTTCCGACCTTGTGTTGTTGTTTTTTTTTCGTTTCCGGGCCACTGGTAGTTTTGTAGTAAATGTTTCTTTCTGTAGGGGCATGATGAAAAGATTTCTCTTCTTTTGTTGAGGCTTGGTTTGGTTTTTAAAATGAAATATTTCTCTGCTATGCATAGGTTGCATCTGTTTGTTGCTGCTGAGTATGGCTGCGCTCTTTTGATTATATCCCATGATAAGTGGAACTCAGTTTTTGATTCCTTAAGTTTCCTATATGAATTCACTTAAAGTTGTGGTCGTTTTTTCGTAGTTAAGTATTAAGCTTGATGTATGCTGGTTGTATATATACATAAATTAATTTTTTTTCTCATTTATATCCCAGAATGTGTTGCGAAAACAACCTTATCACATTGATTCCCTGGTTCAGATATCAGATTTTCATCGCATCAATGAAGATTTCCAAGTAGCAGCAGAGTTTATAGGTAAGTCTTGGAACCAATCCAACATTATTGCACACTTGAAATGGTCCTCTATCCCAAGAATTGCAGCATGTTTTTAGAAATGATATATCATTTTCATTTTTTTTTTGTCAATATTTGTTCATGTGAATCAGCTTTGATTGTCACCAGGTGCATTTTAGGATGCAAAGAAATACATACTCTGGTTTGGGCATAATCTGTGAGTCCAATTTCAGATATTTTGATTCGTATTTGCTATTTATACTGGTTGATCTGTGTGTAGGTATATTGTTGGATATCAATTGCATTTTATGTTAAAATATATCTCTTTGACAGAATTTGAATGCAATCATTATTACTGATAGTCTAGAAACTGGAAAATCTTTGTTAAAATTCCTAGCCTATTTTAAGAAGTCTGGATTTGAAGAAATAAAGCATGTGTGGATGTATGAAATTTTATAACTGCATATAATTTTATAAATGTAAATTGTTCTGACGTTGTTTTTTTTTTTCAGAGAAAGCAATATATGGATTGGAATGTGCATTTCATTCCAGGTTTAATATTGCTGCTGGGAATTGCCATTTGTCTTACAATAGACCAGAAAACAGGTTGATTCAGATTAATCTTTAATCTTTTTTCCTTAAAAGTATATTTGTGATTTTTTAACTTTTAAAAATATGTATACTATTGGATTCTAATCATACTTTTGTGTGATATTAGTAACATTAATGTATTTTCTTAAAAAATTTTTAAGATAAGTAACATTTTGAGCACACTGCACATACGATTGCAAGTGGGCTAACCCATTTCTAAAAATGTTTCTTTTTTTCTTCTAAATTATTGCCTCCAGGCCAAAACATCTTCAGTTCATTGTATTGCATTAAGTTCAAAAGGAGAAATAAACTCAGTTTTGTTGTTTAACTTGCTTAGTGCCTGAATCACAAGCAGCTTTTAATGTATGAACAGGTTAACTGATTGGGTAATATCCCTAAAAAAATTCATATGCAGTTTTCATTATTTTCTCTGTTCAATACATTTAGAAAGTGTCATAGATTTTGGAGAAATTTGTTTAGCTTACTCCCAGATTTTGGAAAGTATGTTGTTTTTACTGTTACTATTTTCTATATTACCCTTACTTCCCCCCATCTTTCCAGGCCTTTTTACTTATGTATTTTCAAGCATATTATGCACTTGGGGAGAAGAGGTTGCAATCGCACAGCTTTTGAATTTTGCAAATTATTGCTGAGGTAAGAACAGTTCTGTAATTACTTGATTTTTTAAATATAAAGCAAACTTAGTATCCATACACACCTTTGAAAGTTTCAAAACTACATCAATGTTACAGTATTTTCACTGTTAGCAACTTTCTCTATTGCATTCCCTGTAATAGTCTGGAAATGACTACTCGTTTATTAGAGTGGGCGATAGAGAGGAATGTCTTGGAGATGCGAATGGGTCTACACGCAAGAGTAATTGATCCCATTTTTAAAGTGAGGAATTTCACACGCAATGTTGTGACTGCATGGCATTAAATGGATTGTTTATGTCCAGTGAGAGAGCATATTTGTATGGGTTGTTTGTATGGAGATTATTAAAATTACCTATGATATAAAAGAAGCATGTTTTGAGAGAGACTGCAATTTGAGTCCTGAGCTGAGGCTAGGAGCATCGATGTGCTGAATGAGAGGCACTGTTGTGACGAAGTGTTACTTTGAATTATCAGCCTATGCACGCTGATACTGTGTTGTTGATACTTCTCAGATAATTAAAGTATACTAGTTCATTATCGGCTCGCTGGTGATTTCTTTAACTCGAGTTGGATTGAAAAACCCTTGGCACTATACTTGTTAACATGATTAACCTAGACTGGAGCCTAACATTAAGTGTATTGATCGGCAAGGAAAAATTCCATAGAATCATGTTGCGGAGCAATACTTTATCAGTAAAGTGTTGGTTATGGACAATCAACAGCAGGAGGCAGAAGTTGGTCTCTGAGTTGAGTTTCAAATTTTATATATACATATTACTACATTACTTCATAATACTTGTCTAAACCTGGATTGGCAAAAATAACCAGCAATTTTCTAAACTGTGATGTCCAATAGTTTTACGTTATATCAAATACTATATGGATGTTAAATGATAAAAAGAATACCTTCAATTTAAATGAACTGTTTTTTTGTCTAGAGTAATTCATAATAAAGTTTCATTGAAGTAAACAAAACCGACATGTCATTTTCTAAGAAGGCATAAGCATTTGATTTCCAAAATGATATTACAAATAAGGAGATAGTAAATCCATAAAGGAGTTTCTTCAGTATTCAGTAATAAGCCATCACAATTTTAATACAAAATGTTTTGCGAAATAGTTTGTGAGTTGCAGATGTTGATTTTTATTTAATGTATGTATGTCAGTAAGTTGAATGTTAATATGTGGTATTAGTCCTGCAGAGTTTTAAAAATTTTTAATCTTAAAATTTTGCTTTCCAAGGAAAGAAAAAGTCTGAGATATCATGTACTTTCTTACTCTTAATCCATTGTATTGTATTTAGTCTTGATCCTTCAGATGATCCACTTGACTGTATGAGTATGATAGATTTTTATGCTCTGAGATCTGATCAGCATGACTATCTCCTTCGTCTAGAGAACGAGGCTTTGGTGAGTGCATTTGAATGTTAATTATCTGTCATTTTCTTATTTTCAGTTTTGTATAAAAGAGTGTTATATCTAACTTGACCTTGACAGTGCATTTATAGGCACATTCTTATGATACCCGGTATACTTTTGTTTTGCCATTTGTAACTAATTTAGAATTAGAGTCAGGCAAGAATGTACAAAAGGTTCTCTAACTGTCCAGGAAGAAAAATTTTTTTTTAGATTTGGTAGCAAAGATTGAATAGTGATGGAATAGATGATGCTGAAACTGTCTTCTCTTATTCTTTTTTTATCACGTTACCAAAATTATAAACTTTTTGGATAGAAATAGTAATTGCCTTATGGCACAGGTGATAAAAAATTTAATTAGCTGTCCAAACAAGATGAATCATAACAAAAAATGTTTATGTTTTTTTTGGTGCAGTGTCAGGTTTCATTTCTACTCTACATCTGTTTTCAGAGTTCTGAGGCTTCAAAGCGCGTCCCAAACTTTGCCTTCTCCATTGCACTGGCTCACTTCAAAGACGCTTTGAAAAGAGGATTTGATACAAAGACTGCTGATGAATGGGTAAGGCAAGTGTAAGCACAAAATACAAATGCATGACCATCAAAAAAAATTTTTCAAGACCTATGAATTGAATTGCACTTTAAAGTATATATCTTGGAAAAGGAACTCCACATTCTAAATTTATTAAAACGTGTTTTTCTTTTTTGTTCTTTTTATTATGAGAGAAATATTTCCATGTTTGAAAGCATGAGCATTGACTCAAAATAAACTGTGAGTCATTATTTTCATTTAGTTTTCATCTGCAAAGGAGAATCCTTACATTTGCTTTCCAGCTTCAAGATGCCTTGATCTTTTTCCCTGTGATGCTCATACCTCTTCTGGATCAGTGCTGTGTTCAGCCAGATAAGAGAGTCAGTACTCATCCTTTCTTTAATTCCAAGGAGTTACTAGACATGTGAGTTTTGATATTAGAATTATATGTTGTATTTTTTATTTTTTATGATTGTCTGTCTTCTTGGAGAAGTGAGGTGAGGATCTTTGACAAACCTCATAATCTAGAAAACACCTTTTTTGGGGAAACCAATTCAAGATAAAATTAAATCTGCTTATACAATGAAACTGATTTGGTGCTAAGTACCTTTCCCTTCATTTTGAGCCATCACATACAACTTTATGCTGTGTTTCATAATCATAAATTTAAGATTTACAGTGTTAAATTATCACTATTATTTTGTCATCTTCTCTTGTACTTAACTCAATCCCACCTAAATAACTCCAGCTTGGGTAAAGCCCTGACCCTAAGAGAAGGGACGTAACTCCGTACAAAAAATAGATATATACATTTAAAAAAATATTACAGTCAAACAAAACAAGATGAAATTATGAAATAAATTATAAAAAAAAACTAGAGATGTTGAATTTTTCATAAAGCTAGGTTTCATGATAGTGAACCAATTTTTTAAGACTTCTCCTTCACTTCAGGCTGACTCCACCACCATTTCAATTTTTTCACCATCAGCATCGCACTCCACCACCATTTCAACATCACAATCTGATTCCCGATGTCAAATGGACAAAGGTCATTATTTTATGCTGATTGTAGGGATAACCATGCAGATAACCAAAATAAATGGTTTCTATAGCATTCCTTGAGATGATTTTAGTGATCATCTATCCTAGTTCAAAGTTTAGATCTAGCCTAGGCCTTGAAATCGCGGACAACACAGTCAATTTCGAACCGCATTTTTAGATCTAAATTTAGCCAGAAAACGAAACTAAACTAACCAAAACAAAGTCTTAAGTGTCCTCTAAACGTAAATGAGGTTTGCACGAGACATTCGGCGGGATTTCTGGTAGTTATAAGGAAAGAAAGTAGACACTCAGAAAGTGAAAGTTGAGGGGCGATATAGGTACACAATATAGTGGTCCATACGGGCGATGGTGGGCGATATAGGTGGAATTGAGTTAAGTAAAAAAATGTCATACTAACACTTAAAAAAAAATAATGAATGATGGGGAAATATTTTTTCTCTTCATATGTTGAACTCTCACTTTTCTTTAAAGAGAGATTATTAGAAAGTAACAGAACCAATTGTCAATAAGTTACTTAAGATTTGTAGGGAAAGAAAATCTTCAGGTTCAGATATCTATAGGAGCAGCATACCAGTACAATTATTAGTATAAAGACTTCTGAAACAGATTGTCTTGTAGCTTGTGGTGAGTTACTGTTCACTTGTCTTTGCCTGTATCTCTAAGAATAGCAGTAAAAAATTTACTCCATTCACAGGTGTGAAAGAGCAGAGTACAGCTTAATTTTTTTATGATTTGAAAGACCTAACTATGTTAAGTTAGTATTTTGCGCAAAATTACAATGTTCCACTCATAGTGTTGCAGATAGGGAGATCTTTCATGGAAGCAAAGATACTTGCAAAAATATTTTTGAAATCTTCCCCATGTTTATTATGTTACTGCTTGGAAGCTGTGTGACCTATAATATTGTGGAGATGGCTCTTCAAATCATGTAGGTGATAAAAGGCTGCTGGCAATCTCAAAACAATGACAGTAACACTTGAAGTTAATGTAGATTGAATCACTGGGAGTATGGGATCTGTAGGGAAGCTCTTTTTTTTTTTTTTTTTTAATCATTGGCGATCGACGACCTCTTTTGCCTTCTTAGTCATCAATTGTGTATTGCAATACTACTTGGGAGGAATAGAGATGCCAATTTCTAAACAATCCCACGTATGCTCAGGGGATATAACATTTTTCAAAGCTTCAATCTCAGAGGTATCATTTTTTCCCGCTCAATTCATCAAATGCACAGTAGCAACACTTGTTGCTCAATTCCAGTAATGTTCAAAGCTCCTCTTAGATCTGTTTGTTCTGAAATTTAAAGTTCCAGGTTAAGAGTAAGAGGAGTATTTTATCTAATTTGTTTATTTTCATGTGGAAAATGCTGCAGGTCAAAATTTTTTAATATTTAAAAATATACTCTTTTACACGGAGGTATTGTTTGATAAAGTATCCTAAAATCATCAATTTGTCTAATTGAGTATTTAATCTTTTAACATATAGTTATAACACAAACTTTTTCTCTCAAAATATCCCATTGATAATGCTCCATAAATTCAGAGGTTTATTGTTCTTCAATTAATCGTCTTTTTTCCCTTATCCCCAATCTAGTAAATTAAACACACTAATAATAATTTATGAAAAACGCACTGCTTGCATACAATCAAAAAGGGAGGAATAGTTGTCACCAGTTTGATTGAATTGCAATGCCAAGTTTAAAAGAATGGTATTATTCTTGAAACTCAAAATTAGATTCAAGTTATAGTCAAAAATAGCTTCTAGGAGTTGAATTATGAGGATTTCAATGTATATCAATTTACCTATTGCAATTGAAATTTATTTCATGTTTTTATTCAATGATATGAAAATAAGTAGATGGGTCTTTTTAAATATTATATTTGAAAATACCTGAACAATTTTAATTTGCCTGCAAGGATTACTGAAACACAGGCCATAATTTTTTATCTCAAACCTTTAGATTATTAGTTTATATCATGCAATGTAATGTTTAAAATGGTTAAGCAGACTGTTTATTGCAACTATTATCAGTTAATAAGATTTTAAGGTGAGGGAAAAAAAATTGTAATTTCTTTCTGTTTTCACTTCTCAGTACCAGTGAACTAGGGAGGCTGGTAACACTGTATGTGAAAAGATGTGAGTCATGTTGGAAAGAAATGGAAGTGATGAGCTGGTTGGAAAGAAATGTTTTAGCTGTTCTGGATATTGTTGACAATGGCTCTGATCAACGGATCAAAGAGTATGCTGAACTGTGAGTGCTTTTGGTCAAAAAGTGGATGTATCTCCATCATGATAGAATTCAGAACATACGAAAAATCCAAAAATTCTGATTCAATTCTTTTTCTATTTCTTGCTGGTGAGTGAGACTTTAGAAATATATAAGTAAGATTATAAAAATCTAAGATCAGTCAATAGTGTTGAAGGTTGATAAAATTTTTTTTATGAAAAGCTGCCATGGTAGTTATGCTCACTGAGCCATTTTGGAATCCAAAAAGCTCATTGGAGACATCATGAAATGCATTTTAATTTTTGATGGAGTAGTGTCCATTTAAATGGTAAAGTTGCAATTGCTGAGGACAAAGACCATGAATTTTTGACATGTGTTTAACTTATGTCCTGATAACATGGTTACCCTCAGGTAAGGCGGAAAACTGTACTGTTGCCACAGCCAGTTAGCTTCTGGACTGGCATGTGGCAGATTACATGTGTTTGTACTATGCGCATTGTAGTTTACAACAAAGTGTCTAGATAGACTTTTGTTGGCAAAACAAATTATAAGTCACATTTATTTTTTCAAACGTGACAACTTTATTTAAATTTTCATGTACTTAGTGTTTATGAAAGGATCTGTTATAGATATGGGCTTGGAGAAAAATAAGGTTTCAAAGAGAAGTTGGATGTGATAATTTCCGTTTTCAGTAATTATCAATTCCTTTGATGAAAGCTTGGATTTGCACTGAAATGAAAACACATCCGTAATTAATTCATTGTGTGTGTGTGTGAGGGAGGGGGTGGTGTGGATGAGAGTTAAGGGGGGAAAGAATATAACTCATTTAGAACAAGCATACCTTTGAGTCTTGTTTGGTCTTCCATCTAAGCTAAAGCTGCAAGAGTCTTTTGTTCAAGGAAACTACATGTATTTAAGTAGTAACTATACTGATACATGTACAACTAAATATTCAATGTAGTTCTATTATAACTAAGCACAGAGAG
Organism: Elysia crispata; assembly: GCA_033675545.1. Classification (NCBI taxonomy): domain Eukaryota; kingdom Metazoa; phylum Mollusca; class Gastropoda; family Plakobranchidae; genus Elysia; species Elysia crispata. The sequence continues at coordinate 388,407 of JAWDGP010006193.1, read as the reverse complement.
TGAGGTGGGGTGATAAGTGAGACAATTGAGTAGAAAGAAGACAATCAAACCCAATAGCAAGGTCCGTCCTTGATGCTTATCAGGCGCTTCCATGATCATTTTCTCAAACAACTTATGAGACATCAAGTTAAAAACCCGTTCAACAATCTGAAAACCAGCCTATACTTTCCTGCCATTGAACACATAGTGACAGCTGACAGTATATCAAAATCACCAACAATAAAGGCAAATGCTTGATACCCTACACACACACACCACACACGCCTTTCTTGACATCTCAGTAAACTCCTTCCTTTCTTAGTCGGCTTTACAGTAACAAGAGGCTGTTTGACCAGAATCAAGATTCGTTTGGTCTAATGCTTTTACAAAAATTGGCCAATCAGGTTACTTTATATCAAACACCACTATTAGCTTCAATCCACATGATTCTAGGAAGTCTGGAGGCGGTGGTAGTGCCAAATCTTTGTCAGGACTTGGTATTGGGGATGGAGGATGTGGGTGGGGTGGGGGCAAATAAGGGAGAGGGAAAGGGCGGTGTGGTAGAGTCACTGCTGTATAGTTCTTTTATTTGCTCTTCGGTCATTGTAACAACCACATGCCAAGGAAGCAGGTTCCCCATCTATCAGTAACTTCAACTATCCATCTCGTAACATGTTTCGGACAGACATGCCTAAATTGCAATTTATTCTTCACACCTTAGGGGCTCTCAATCGCCTCCCAGTAATTCAAAGAGGGAGAAATTGTCACCTTTTCATTGGTTGATATTCTTAGAAAAGATATTAAGTCTGCCAAGTATGTGAGATAGGGTGTTTAGAAGATTATGACGTGGCTCGGAGCCTCAGCCCTTACGTTTAATGGCATCACAGCGCCCAGGTTATCGTCAGGGCAAAGCTTAGATATAATGGGTGGGCACTACTAGGGTTGAGATTTTCAAACTTACATGAACATGTAAAATTCAAGTGGAACCTATTCTGAAAGCTAAGTTTTCCATTGGTTAGATATGTCTCCTATTCATATAGGTCAGTTTTATGGTTAAAATGTCTAAAAAAAATTTTACAAGATTTTCACTTTGTTATTGCATTTGATATGTATTACTAAATCTCTCAGAAGCCATGTAAGGGAATATCATTTTTTTCAGTTTTCTTAGATTGAAATAAAAAAAAAAGGGAAAAAACTTTGATAAAAGTTAGTAACTATGAATGTTGGTCTTTGAAAAACAAATGAGACTGTGTCAGATTATTTTGTGAACTTCTTTCACAACAGGAGGAAGAAAGGATTCAAAAAACCACCCTTATCTTTACTTAGGCACTATTTTCTGTCTGAGATTCAAGGAGTTGCCCCGCCACAGGTAAATTGTTGCCAATTTTGTACTAATATTTTTATATGAATCTTATTGAAGCTATTAGGTTAGAACTTTTGAATTGAAATTTATTTACAGAGAAGTTGTTAATTAGATTAGAATATGTTGTATTATTGCAATGTTGATTTTTAAAATTCCTTTTCTAAGAAAATTGAGGAGGGCAGTTCATTGTGAGCTTTAATATTACTTTAAGGATCCCATTTTCTAAGAAATCTGTCTTTGCATGCCCACTTTTTCTTTATACGATTTTGCTTATGAAAAAAGCTACAAATATATTCACCTTTTATTTTTGTAAAGAAAAAAAAAAGATCTCACAAAATCAAATTCTTTGTGATCAACTATTAATTTTGTAACTTTTCTCTAACGTATTTTTTAAAATCTAATTCCATTTTGAATGAAGGTCGATTCTGCACCTCTGGAAAGGCTAGTGTAATAATTTTGATCCAAAACTTTAGATTTGATTAAAGGATTGTTATAACCAAAATTTTAAAATAAAAATGTAGTTCACAATGACAAATTGCTTTGCCTGTTCTTTCAGAGGTTCACCTCTGGTCCTGTTCTGGGTTATGACCCGTTTCCCCCACCTGGAAATATTTTATCTTACACCCGGCCTTCAAGGTAAGACACTTTGCGTGGTTTTTTTAAATACCGTCTCAGTGAAATTATTTCTATTATATGTTTACCCTTTTATCAAGAGGTTGATTGGTTGAATTTTGTCTTGAGATATCAAATGAATGAATTGTTAAGTTTTGAGTGGCTTGTGTTTGCATGAGTTGTAAGCAGTGCATTTAGCTGCTTTCTAACAATGTTAAAAAGTAAACTGCACAACTTTTGAAGCCAAAGTTTGCATATACGAGAGAAGTAGCATTGTCACTTGTCTTCATTTCCTTCTCTCTTCCTTTGTCGTTTCACCGCTCCTCTCCTTCCTTTCTTCTCTCTTCTTTGTTTTTCTCCTCTTCTCCATTTCTATTATTTTATTAATCCTTCTGTTCTGCAGACCCCCTGCTGCGCAGCATAATCCCTCCGGATTTATTAGAACTTTCATAGAGTCTCTTCGCCCTTCGTACAACCCAAACGTGAGTAAAGTTGTATCTATTAGAATATACCAGAGGATTGTTTGTTTATAGAAGGTAATGAGATTTTACAACATGGATTCATGCATGCACTGGAACTGAACTAGATTCTATTATGCTAGCCAGATGTTTTATTCTGGATCTAGATTAGAACTTTGTGAAAACAGAGGTGCCTATGGTCCCGGAAAATCCGGGAAACTCCGGGATTTGTTGATGTATCCCGGAAACCTGGATTTACCCGAAAAATCCCGGATTTTTTCGTTTTGTTTCAGCATTTAGACTGATCCAACATAAAGCATTATAATCATTTATTTTCGTTTTTGTTTCGGGATTAGTGTGACCAAACAACCCTATGAAAAAACAAATAGTGAAAATATATTTCTAAGACGAGAACAATATTTTTCTGTCATCCAGTATCAACCTGTGTGAAGGTATAAAACTGGGCGATATACATTATATCGATAGCGTGTATTTTTCTTTATTATTTTGATTTCAATTCCAATTTCTAGATTTGTATTATCGGTCCCATCGAGATGTTCTATTTCTTTAATCGAACATTAGTGCGAAAAATATCGCTCTCTCCATCTTCACACCCAGAACTCGCTGTTATATCCAACAAAGAATCATTCTGATTTCTTTATCTAACAACAGTTAATGCAATTATGCAGTTTCTTTTTGTCAAGAAACATTCTAAATGTTGCCTATTTGGGAATCTTAAATATCGGTAGAGCTAAATCTTTATAGATAGGCCTAATCAAAACCAGATATGACATGAGACTTTTATTATAGATCTAGATCTAGTACGAAATTTTCATTTTTTGTAAAAAATTTTTTTTTTGCTCAGAAAAAAAAGGAAATGATTTTCATTCCAAGGTAATAATATAAGTCTAGATCTAAATAATAGATTGTTTTCTTTTTTACACGGCCAGGTGGGGCCTACTGACGTTCTAGACCTAATCGATATTTATTTAGCTCAAATGTATTTTTAAAAGAAAAGATAAAGATAAGGACAGCGGCGCTCAATATGTAAGCCAACATAAAGGCCTTTATGTATACTCTGATGGATAAGCTTTTATGGCGCCTCAGTTGGCCCAATAAAATACATGTGCAGAGAGCAGTTAACATTTTGGGGACACAGCTGTAGATGAGCTACAACAGGTCATTCAACCTCCTAGTCTGAGGGAAAAAAAATGAGCTAAATCAAAAAGAAAAAAAAATGCTCCACAATCATGGCTCTTTGGACAATCCAATTATTTTTAAATTTAGTGGGAGAGGGGAGGGGTGTAGAAAGAGAGTGAGAGAATGCTCCTGCCTAGGCCGCTAGCAATGACCATTTTTAAAAAGTTGGGTAAAAAAATTGTGTGTTCAGGTCTCATCCCTTGTATTATTATTCCATTTCCATCTATACTTGAGTCCTGGCTTATTTGTTTCCAATAGCTGTATGGTCGATTTTATCAATGCTTTTTTAAAGTGAAATTAGCAAAAACTGATGTTGATTTTAAAAATTCGCTTTGTCGCTCTTTTGTCCTTGATTTTGCTCCAAATTCCCTGGTTTTGGTGGGTGATTTCCCTGAAAGGCATAGGTAGGGGTAGGCACCTCTGTGAAAATATGTCTTCTAGATCTGTTCAATAATGTATAAATCAAATACAAACATAACCTTCAATACTGCGTCAGAATTGCTTTTTGTCGATTAATCCTTTTTTTCATGCGCACTTGTTATATATTATGTTCATTTAAACAAGTCAGCCTACTGATTTAAGTAACCCTAATATATATTGCCAGATATAAGACCCTGGTAAAAGATGCAATGTTGCTTATATCAATCAAAATAACAATGGGCTTGCTCAGGTTTTAATTACCAAATCTAGACCTAGTTGGTACAATGACACGCAAATGAGATAGAACAAAATTTTAATCTTCTCACTGCTCCATCAAGGCATCAAACAACCGCTGCTATTTCATTGATAAAAGGTCAGATGCGTTTTAAGAATCATGAGTCCCATATTGCTGAGAATCTTATCATTACTTACGCTTATATCAGCTTGTGTCCCATAGGCAAGATAATAAATCATTTTGTATGAAGTTTTTGGTAACTGGGCAGTTGATGGAAAGTACTGTTTGCTCTCTTTGACAAAATTTGTTTTTAACTAATGAGGCTTTTACATGTATAGGGCTCAATGCTTGCTCTACACATTATTATACAACTTTCCAGAAGCCTAAGCTAATCTACTTGTCTTTGAAAAAAAGTTTAGACAAAGTAGAGGCAGATCAATAATGTTTTGACCACACTTTTCTGTGCAATGCATTTATATAATGCATCAAGAGATCTTGTGGGCCTCCTGCAATCATGCTTTAAATTTGTTTTTTAAAACAATGTGACAATGCAAAGTCTTCTTGAGGTGCTTCTTTAATGGATTAGATGTCATATTAGATATGAAAGAGTTTGAAAGAATCAAATGTCTCAAGGCTCATATTTTGCTAGACTCTGGAACTAAATAGGATAAACCAGCATCTTATAGATATTAATGCCTTCAGGTTGATAAAACAAGAGGTGTGTTATCTTATAAAGGCCAGGTACAGTAATTGGTATACATTTTAACCATTATGTCATTACTCATGTGGCAGATTCTTAGGATTAAACTAAAACATTTTTAGGAAAATTATCGGTAAACAATTACACAATTAGAGTAACGACATTTTTATAAATGATATATCAGTTCAAATGAAAAAGGGTTTTAAGCTTTGAAAATCAATATAGTTTGCAATGTTTGGAATATGATAAAGCACATGTAAATGAGTGGTTTAGACTTGCACCGACTAAGTTTCAAGTTGATATACTAAATTTTTTAGACATTTTACTTTTGGGCCTTATTATAGAGCAAATTTATTGTATGTAAAAATATCATTGTTCACACTTCCCTTTCACTAAGTTACCTTGAGCTATGGTGATATGCTTATTTTATAAAGTTTCCAAAGCTATGTCATTAATTTTGTCTCACATCTCTTAAATTATTCAGGATCCTGCTGCTGAGAGGAACTTAAGATATGAGGACGTTGATGGAGAAGAGGGAGCTGTGGGTGGAGCAAGGGCCATCCCAGAACAGATTCAGGATAGTGTCAATGCCCTTATGGATGCCATGAGACACCTCCTTATTGATCCTATTGCTGGGCACCAACAGCAAAGAGTTGGTGGAGATGAAGAGATTGATAATGAAGGCGAATGGGAGGATGATGATGAACATGATCAGAGATAGTGAAAGCCAAGTGATATAAAATATTTTGAATGAGGAACATCTTGCACAAATTGCTAACCAACTATAAAAAAAAATTATAATTTTTCAAATTTGGTTTATAGAGGAATTTTATGTTGTTGATACCATTGATGCTAGAATTTCAGCCTTAATAGCATTTTTAAGTCCCTTAAATTCTTCTGAGTTTTCTGATTTTTCTTGGAATACAGCACTGGTAATTCGAATCAACAAATTAAAAAAATAAGAAATCCTAGTTTGTAAGATGACAAGAGAAATACAAACTGGAAACCAACATTAACAATTCAACAGGACCACTTCTAAAAAGTCATTTATAGGTTAACTTTCGATTCCATGTTCGATTTTAACTTATTTTTTATTAAGTCAGTGGTACATTGCAAGGATTTCAGGTGGATTAAGTTTGAACACTAAATATCTAAATTAGTTTATTAGTCTATGAATTTATAGTTCTAGCTTTAACTCAAATTTAGAATATGGCTACAATTCAGGGACAAAAAATATACTTAGGGTCAAAAGAACAGAAAACTTAATTAAGATCACAGGTACTTTTCAGCTTCTAAATGTCCAGCTAAGGTCAAGAAAGTAGAAAAGTGAGAAAATTCAGCTGCAACATGGCAGTTATGTAAATTCTTGTAACTTGAAACTCAGATAATCCTTTACTTTTAGATTTACTGAATTATTCTCGTTTTGTCTGGCCATCTGTAAGGAATGGAAAAGTACCATTGTGCAATTGATGTAAATAACTGCTTATTTTGTATAGGAATTACCTTGTTCGCATAAAGGAAGGCAGTATTGAGGTATTCAAAGTATTGAGAAGAAAATCAGTGATTTTTAAGTTGAACAATATTTTTTTCATGATATATCTCAATGTCTTTTTATTGCTTATCTGACTGTATTCTTTGCACTTGAAATGTCTCTAGGTGACTGCCTTTTACAGTTAATAGTGTATACATCACTAGCAAGGTTATGCAGTTGTTTATTATTTGCAGCCTTGTCACTTTATAGCTCTCCTCAAGCCAAGAATGGAGCTGGATGAATTAAATCCAAACTAACCATCAGAATTTGATCTTAGACCTTCTGTATTATCAATATATTGATCTATCAACTGATCTTTATGTCTTATCTAGTTTTAAAAAGCATCCTCCTAATCCATAAATGTATTTTTTCTTAAGTTTTAGGCTTGTTATTCTTATCATTTTGCATATGAAAATGAATTGATTTTGATTTATCATCAATTTTCTAGTCTTTGCCTTTTAAATATCATTAAACATCTTATCTCAGGTCTTTCAAATTAAAAATCTCTACCAAATAATATTTGCTATGGTGTGCAAATAGGTAATTATGCTATGAAAATAAATTATGTGCTCTGCAGGAAATAAAATTTCTCTATGATTCCAATACTTATGTATTAAATATTATATTTTTTCACTGGTTAATTGTTTGAACAAAGTGGTTGTATATTGTGATGCCAGTTATTAATGAGAAGAAAAAAGAATGAAAGAATAGTAGAGCATGATTAAGTCTCATGTGGACTGTCCTTAACTGCGCTCCCCTTACAAAAAAAGATAAATATATATATATATATATATATATATATATATATATATGTATAGATTTATAACAAATAAAATTGACTACAAAATTTTCTTATCACCAACAAAAAAAAATTTCTTGCGTCCTTCTATTTGAAGCCAAAGTTCAAAACCAGCTGTGTTGATACAAACAAGCTGCATGTCTCTTAGTCCAGATTGTCAAAATTGAAACCTGTCGATAGCTCCAGCGACAGTCCTCTCTCACACCTCAGCTCCTCTTCTAGTATGATGCTGCAGAGCCAGCTGTTGTTAGTGCCTTTTAGTTTTACATTTGCTTTGTCTTCAAAGGGGCTGGTTGCGAATTCTGTCCATTTCATCTGTTTTTCCTGCTCCATTGCTTTCCACATTTGTGGAACACTATTACAAGGTTCATAAGGAAAGTAAGTTTCCCTCATCCTCTACACAAAAATGTGGAAAACAAAATGTCAATAATCAATGATCTACATACATTTATGCACTGCAGTTCATTTGAATTTAAGCATAATCAGTTACTTTAGTGATGTAAGCATTTTTTTCTTTGGTCTCAAGATGTATTTGTGCCTATTCGGACGAATTTGACCCTGTAACAGCAAGGCATAAATCTTTCATCTATAGTTATAAATGCAGACGAGTCATCATAACATTACCTTGAGCAAGTAAAAGAAAAAAATAACTTCTAAATATCAGTTTCTATCATTGATGCAATAGTTGTACTACTCTAATAGCCATTTATAAGTTCAATAACTTGATTTTTTAAATGTTCCCAAACTCAGTTGTACATTTTTTTTAATGATTAAATCTGGATTAGCCTTTGCCTTCCAATGACCTTTCAAAGAAAAATGAAGACATCCTGTATTGCATTTGTAGTAAAAAAATCTAGAAGTCAGTATTTTTTAAAAGAAATATTAATATTGCAGTTGAATCCTTTTATTTTAAACCCTTAAGAATGGGCAAAACACTGAGTCAAGAGAAATCTAATTAAATAACAGAGGGTTGGCAGAATCCACTTTGTTTTCCATTCACCTATCCCAGGGTTGCTACACATACCTTAAAACCTTAAAAAGACCTTAAAATTTGTCAGAGCCAATTAAGGCCTTTAACAAAACCTTAAAATGGACAATATTGGTTAGATCATACCGTTACAAAATTGTAAAAATTGACTTTTTAATAGGGTGTACACTGTTACAGGCACTTGAAATTCCTAGGTGAAAACTTCGACAATCCTGACATATTGCTCATTTTCTGAAAAGACTATATTTTTTCCTACCTTCCACAGTACTCTTCATAATTTTTTTATGGCAGAGTTGCTATTAATTAACAAATCGTTATAATGACTGCAGATACGCTTTCTTTGAATTTTATGTCTCCAACGAATAATATCCAGTTATTATTCTTTTATGTTCATTATAAATCTGGAAACGAAAAAAAGTCTAGACCAACACAGAAGCATAGGACAAAGTGCATTTGTCTGTCTTTTTTAATTGTCCTAATCACTGCAATTCTTTATTTAAGCTGACGGTAAAGATAGGCTTTTAAAACAAACAAAAAAAAAATCAGTATTTTTGTACTCTACATCTATATCTGATGTTACACAACCAATTTCAAAGGACATCTAGAACTCTAGATTTAAATTTCATTTAGTTTTTCAGCCCTTAAGTCCTTTTATTTGATAGAACCTTTAAGATGAAGTGCCATAGGAAGTTGTGTAGATGCATCTTTTTTGTGTGTTTTGATGTTTTTCTTTTTTCCTTTTGTACGTTTAAAGCATCTTTTGCTCCCTAAGAACTTGCGGTGGTGTGGGAAAATTACATTTACATATAAATGTAAACCTACATTATGGTTAAATTTTCTCCATTTTGTAATCAAACAGAATTCACATATCATCTATTGTGTAGATTCATCTAGGCTAATCTGTATGAAATATCCCAGCTATGGTTTAATAGTGATGATGTTTTATGGAGATCTAAAAGTGACTTAACTTTAGAGCTAATGCTAGATTCCGATTTTTTTTTTTTAAGTGAAGAGTGTTCAAAACTGTAGGATAAGAGTTCCATACCTAGGAATGAAGAATTTGATAGCAAGCTTCATTTTTATCAAGAAGTTCCTCATAGGAAGCCAGTACATCTTCCTGAAAGGGTAGGGATATCTAAAGATATGTTTCCAAGTCAGTGAGGTGAGTCAAAGTGCCAGTTTCTTTACAATTAAACTTCACATTTGTAGTGTTCATGTAATCAAATTCAAATTTTCCCATCAAGCATATTTCTAAATTATATACATGTAAATCTTAAATTATGAATAACAAAGGAATCTTACACACTTGGCTTGCTGTTACTTTAAAACTTGTGTAAAGACAAGTGTAAATGTTATTGTTAGCAGAATGACTTTGTGAATTTGGAATGGATTATTACGATTTTTCATTTTAAGCCAAATTGGTTTAGGAAATCAAGATGAATATAAGTATAAAGCCGACTGAGCTTATGACAGGTAATAGAGATGGTAGTTCTAATTTATTTAATGTCACCCAAGTCTCTCTAAGACTTTCATATGGGGAAAATGGGTTTAGATCCACAATCATTGAAACATTGTCTTCGTAATACTAACCCTCCCCCTCCTTTTCTTGTAAGCAGGCAAGAATGCTCTCATAAACCACTCGGTGGAACTAAGGCTAAAATCTAGTTGAGTTTTATTGCAGAAGTTCCTTTCATGCCTTTGAAAGTCAAAACACCAGGTTGCATGTGTTAGTCAAAACCAACAAAAACTAAACAACCTTCTCTAGAAAGGAATGCTAAAAAGAACTAAAGAGGATTATACAGATAAATTTTTAAGACTGCATTATTACAGAAATCAGAGAGCACAGATTTTAAAACTTTAAACTTTTACCTTATCTTTCAGGTTGGAATCCATGAGGCCCTTTTCCTCCTTGTAAAACTTATGCATATTTTTATAATGGCTATCAGTTCTCAAACCTAAAATTTTCATTGAAAACATAGTGAAGGGATTCAAATAGCTTATGAATCCTAAATCAATCAAAAAAAAAAATTTCGGGGGAGCCCTGATCTCTCTGGAAAGAGCTTCTTTTCATTTCATGCATTTTCTATAGCAGGTAAAAATGGCAGCACGCATGTTGCATGACAATGTCTTAAGAACAAAGGGAACAACTCAGGAATTTTTCTACATGAACAACTCTGTAAAAATGTCTACTTTGAGCTCAAGCATGTGTTGGCATTAAGCATGCTTATGGCAGTTATGTTTTCTTCGGATGACCGAAGCTTGAAATCGGCACTGACTGTAAATATGCACGAAATTGACTACTGTTGGTCCCTAACTTTTTTAAAAGAAAACAATTTTTATGTCAAAGTATTTCCAACATACCTTTACTCTGTCCAGTCCCTGACGAATGGTAAAAAGAAGTGCCAGGGCCTACTTTCCTTCTATTCTCCCTCACCCTTTCCCCCATCTCCTCCTTTAAATGCACTTACTCTCTGCTCCTTCTCTCGATTACATGCACTAAACCCTTGCTCCCTCTTCTTCTTGCCCAGATCTCATTCTTTCTAATCCTTATGTTTTTGTCTTGTCCTTGCTCTGATCTCCACCTACTTTCTTTTCTCCTAGACGAAAATCTTCCTTTCCCATTACTCTCTGCCTCTCTTATCCTTGGTCTCATTCTCTTACTAAGCCCTTTACTTGGATGGAATCTGATCTCACCACCAGATGACTCTGTAAGGAATTCAACCTTTTTATTGTCCACTGTTCTACCTGCTAAGTTTTCTCGCATCCCACTAGCCATGCACTGACCGATTGAGTCCTATGGATTTGGCTGTGAAATATCACCATTCTTGATTGGATGGGATAATTGGCCCCTTTCAAGTCTAAACTACTAGTAAACCTAAAAGGCGGTGTCTAATGCATAAGACAAAGTGAAGGAGGTCGGGTGGGATGGGAGAGAAATATAGCATTAACTGGCTGCCTAAGGTCAAAGGCTACGGCATCTGTTGACAAATTTTTCCACACAGGAAAAGTGACATGTTAAGCTTTGTTTGTTTAAAAAAAATTATCAGCACAGATGGTTTGAACCTATGATTGAAATAATTTATAAATTATATCCCCATATATGATAGAAACATTTTGTAATGCCAAGATACGTTTTATTTAACCAACAATTTTGCTTCTACAACTGAAGGCACACCATTTGATGCATTTGTGTTTATAATTTCATAATAGTTTGACATAGTAGAGATAATGCGAATACATATACAAAGAGAGAACCTGAGTAAAAAAATTGTCATTTCAAAGAATCCATTTTTGAGTTAATAATGCTCCATGGGAATCATTTCTGTCTAATGTTTACATCTTCATACACATTTTATGAGCCCTTCTAATCATTTTCAATAGCAATAATTTTTCTCAGTCATGATATTTCTGCCAAAAGTCTCATCAAAACAATAAACTACAACAGCCAGAAGCCACATATATTTTGCAAAAAAAAAGAATCATTTAAGTTCTCAAATTAAACAACATTCAATTGAAAATTGATTAAAATAAAACTTGAAAACAAGTCATTATATTCCATACAATGAGGAAGATCAGATCTTTCACAATCACACTTGTTCAAACTGAACTCCACTTGCAAATAGAATGACCTGCTTTAAAATTTAAATTCTTAAAGGATGCTTTAATCCAATGTACAATCAAGTTCTGCTTCAAGTGTCATTGTATGTGATTGTGTATATTCATCTTTCTTTACATTTTCAAAAGACCATTAAGTCTTCTTCCGCTTCATATCTTTTTCAACCCCTCCCTGTAAATGTTTGCTTTGTATTGTTGTATCTCTTTGTGAGCCACCTTGATGTAGAAAAATCAGTCCAAGAACCATTAAGGTTGAGCCAAGACACCACTGTAAACTGAGATGTTCATTAAATAAGAGCTTGCCAACTAGAGCCTGGGAAGGAAAAAAAATGTTATCTCCTGATAAATGTAAGCTGGAGTGGAAAAGCTCCATCTGAATTTATAAGGCTATTTAAATGATAAATTTATGCTTTGAAAAAAGAGAGAGAGAGAGAGAGAGAGAGAGAGAGAGAGAGAGAGAGAGAGAGAGAGAGAGAGAGAGAGAGAGAGAGAGAGAGAGACAGAGAGAGAGAGAGAGACAGAGAGACAGAGAGAGAGAGAGAGAGAGAGAGAGAGAGAGAGAGAGAGAGAGAGAGAGAGAGAGAGAGAGAGAGAGAGAGAGAGAGAGAGAGAGAGAGAGAGAGAGAACGAACTAGGGGTCATAATAAACCAGTACATACACAGGAAGTCTTTTTCATTCATTAGATCAGTAAAAAAATGTTTCTTATTAATATCCAAATTTAAGACATGCATATTTTTCCTGCTCACTTTGATGTGCAGAAGCTTTCAATAGCATTCAGTTGCTGTGATAAGTGTAAGCATATAGATATGAAAATTTATTGTGACAATTTTATTTTATCATTTAAGTTGAACTTCACGAATCCACTCTCACTATGCATTCACTAAACTTAGCTGTGCTTGTGGCTGAAGGAAAAGAGAAAGAATCCTCAACCACAAAATCTAAAAAAACAAACAAAAAAAACCAACAAAACCTCTCATAATCTGCTGCTTATTAGTCCTTTAAGTAAGTGAAAAGCATTAAAAAACTTTTTTTACTAATTGGAGTAATAGACATTGGCTGCTGCAGATCTTGAGTTTCTCTATAACTCTAAATCAGACATACCTCTCACCTAAAAGTAAAAGAAATGACATTTAGCGAATCAATGATCCAGCTATACAGCTTAGTGTATAAGCTGAGGCACAAAAAAAAAATTAATCTATAGATTAAAAATTTAGATTCCATCCCTTGAAGTTTTAAATTTGCCTTAGGTTGAAATTGGATTTTAACACAACATGAATTCTGCCATAATCAACCAATATCTATGTATTTAAAGTAATCATGTTTTATTTATTGGGGTAAAACTTGGTTCTGCTTTTGATGGAACAATGATATCTGACTATGATCATCATATTGATCTGCAACATTGATCTTCATCACAAGTACTTGAACAGATTTGCATCATATGTAAAATTGAAAATTGTAAAAACCATAAAACAAAATATTTGAAACTGGATGTGAGATAAATCTTAAGGAATCAAAATAAAACTTACAGTAAAAATAAAGTTTGAGGTAGTGTTGAATGCAGTCGCTTCTAGGGTTGATGAGCAGAGATGCATAGACTTGGTAAACAAAACCCACATGACAGTATTAAAAAGAAAAATTCCAGCTATTCCCAAAAGTTGTGCACACATTGTACTCTGAGGAAAGAAATTAAGGATAGACATACATGTAACACTTCATATTTTTTTAACTGCACAGCATATGAAATTCACATGCATCTCATATTGACTGTCATAATGATTTTTAACAAAACAAAACAAAAAACCCCCAAAAAATCCTGTTACAATGATCTAAAAGTAATACAAGTGTATTTCTCCATTTTGTAAATTGCATTCCATATAATGCATAATTCTGCTTTTAGTGCAGAAGAGAAAAAAAATTCACCAAAAGGCAGTAAAACATAGTATTTAGACTTCTCTGAGATTTTAAATTTGAAATTGCAAAATGTCCTGATATGTGTCTTTTGAATCACATAAACAGGATGTTTACAGTGGCCAACTAGTAGTAACCAAATTGTGTGTAAAAGGAAATAATGTCTTTTATGTCTTCTCTGTTTCCCCAAAGAATAATATCAAAAGAAAAAAAACATATATTTGCTGAAAGACGAAAAAAAGAGTGAGAAGAGACAAGAAACAGGTTCATATTTATCTAGCTTTATTTTAGTTTGCTCAGTGGATAAACCGATATGAAGGAAGGAAGAGAGCCATACTTTTTTTTTCTTTCGCATCAAATAGTTACAGGGGCAGATGTGATAAATAAAAAATCAAATATCAGTCAGAAACAGATGGTAATTGACCTTATAGCAATGACTTTGAAGTCTAATGTTTACAGAAAGGACTACAGTGCAGATCTGATCTAGACAAAAGATGATCCCTGTTAACTTTTTTTCCACTTAGGCCAATCATAATCGTTGGCAAGAGTGAAAAGCTTGACTTAATTAGGCTTTTAATGTAATGTCGCACATGTCAGTTTACTAAAGCTAAAGATTCACTAGTACTAAAAATCCAGCCATATCATCCTTCCTCAAAGGCTTCATCTTTTCATGTTTCTCTATTACCCCTTTTGTCTTCAGGACTATTAATGTCACTTATGCTACAAGTCTCTACTAATGGAAAGACCATAGAAGCTGCTTTTAACAGGTCACTTAATTTATTTACAAAAGATAAGCAGAAGCTGAAATCTGAAAACTTGTCCATGGTTTTTGAATATGAACGCCTGCTATGCAATTTTCTTCAGTCAAAAATTACAGAAAGTTGAACAACTTCCTTGGCTTTCAATGGCTGTTTCTCCTAACATTTATAAGCAATTAACTAAAGCTAGAGAGAAAACCATATTCTTGGCTATAGGTATATGAGCAATTCTCAGGTCACCCCTAAAGTGTTATATTAGACCTAGAATTTATTTAGACTCTCTTTGCCTTAAAATTGTTCAATATGATAGAGAAAGATGTAAATTTATTGAAAAAAAAAAAGATTTGGAGATACTTTTTCTGAATATTTTTTAATAAAACTTGATTTTCATCACCACAAAATGATCTTCCGGACGTTACTGATGACACAAAAAGATTCAAATTTAGCTACCTTTGAAGCAAAAAAATCACACCATTAATACCTAGAGTGAAAAAATAGATGTTGTTATACATTAAAACATGATAGTTGAATAGAAAGGCTCATAATTTATGGTAGTAAATGGATTCAAGTTGTGTCATTGTAACATCCAGAAAAACTTCATCCAGATTTTTTTTGTTAGAGGCTTTTAAAATTATTTACATTTAATTTTAAGCTGACTGCATTTGATTCCTAGCCAAGAGTTATAGTCTAGTATGTCTACAGTGTTAATTATCATTCTAAAAATTAATCGATGAGCATTTTGTCTTTTCGGAAGTTATGATGCCATAATTTTTTGTCATTGTAACACCTGGAAGATTGTGAAAAACTTGTTAGTTCACAAATTGTTGCAAATAATTATCAATCTTAAGGGCATGCAACAATCGATTTGCCCAACTTAGGATTGAAGAACAGTTGAAGATGGACACAGAAATGGTCTTATATACTGGATTTCATGAATACAGATTGATCTTCCCAACGTTACTGGTGACATAAAAAGATTGAAGTTGAACTACCTTATAAGCAAAAAATCATAACATTATTACTTTGTGGGAGAAAAAAGATGTTATCAGTCATTAAAATATGATAATTGAATCGCAAGACTGATAATTAATGGTAGAAATGGACTTAAATTTTTGTCATTTTAACATCAGGAAGAACTTGTTCCAGAATTTTGTGTTTGGAGCTCTGAAACTTATTTAAAGTTCTATGTAAGCTGTCTGCGCTTTGATTCCTCATCAAGAGCTAGTGTCTAATGGATCTACAGTATTGATAAGGAGTGTACAAGTAAGTACACATTATTTTCTTCCCGATGTTACAGTGACATAATGTCTGTCATTGTAATGTTGGGAAGAACTTGATTCAGAATTTTGTGTTTGCAGCTTTTCAATAGATTTAGACTTCAATGTTGGTTCTTCATCAAGAGTTAGAGTGTATAGTGTCTACAATGTTGATAAAGATTCAAGAAACTAATTTGGGAACATTTTGTTCTCCCAGATGTCGCAGTGACATAATTTTTTGTCATTGTAACACCAGGAAGTTCATGAAGAACATAAATCTACATGTATATCATTTCACATGTTGTTGTAAATAATAATCAACCTGAAACTAAGTTAAGTTAAAAACTTTTCCCACCCTAGAATTAAGAAATAGTTGAATTTAGATTTTAAAAATTCATAAGAAACGGTAGTAATCGACCTATTTGCGTCATCATAGCATCGTAAGAACCATGTAAATGCCCAGTCCTTTGCCTGACATGCTTAGATTTATCTAAAAAATAAAATGATGAAATCTTTTGAAACAAGTACTTTAAACAAAAGTATCCAAAACGGCTGTTCAGACTTATATAGGGCCTTAAATGTTTCTGGACGTTATGGTCAGGAACTTTTTTCCGGACCTTATCCTCCGACGGCGATGACAGAAATGGAAATGAATGGCCCATTTCAATATTGAGACTAGCAATAGAATAAAGAAGGGTTTACAGGAAGAAAGAGGTAATTTCCGATCAACTTGACAATGGTTTAGTCCAGAAAGTGAAAGTAAACAAGGATTGAAGTATATTCTGAACGTTATTAGTATGACATGAAACGACCTATTGTGTTTTCAGAGGCCCAATTAGATTTAAGAGTTTTAATCACCCTGATAATTGTAGGGAGTTGAATTCTATTTTTAGCATCCTTCTCTATACAAGCATGTGGCAAGCTAGCTAGGCTTTTATCACATTGATCTGCTCTGCTTAAAATAGGCCTCTAAATGACATAGAGCACAACGTCCGAGAGCACATATTAAAGATTAGATTTAAAAGGAATTGTGCTCTCTGTTAGTTCCGTTTCCGTAAGTGAAAACTAGTGTAAATTGAGTTTTGTGAACATAAATGGTCACTTTCTAAAAAAAACCACCCAAAACACCAGTATTTTAAGTGATGTTTTTTATTGATGAAATGGTAACTGATTCAATACAAAACTGAACAGAATTAAATTATGTGGTTTTAAAGGTATACCAA
This sequence comes from Elysia crispata, assembly GCA_033675545.1. Taxonomy (NCBI): domain Eukaryota; kingdom Metazoa; phylum Mollusca; class Gastropoda; family Plakobranchidae; genus Elysia; species Elysia crispata. Next base: position 371,358 of record JAWDGP010006193.1, on the reverse strand, counting down.
ACTACATCTGCTATCTCCTCAACATGTGCTTGAAAGAATACATTATCATTTTTATTGGAAAATCTTTTTGAAGTTGGAAAAAAACGTGCATGAAATCATCCTACGAGGCTACAATTGACCTTTTGAGAATTGCACATATAATGATAGAACCAACAATCTTTTTTGCTTCAAATGGTAAAAAGAATAGCTGTAGGTCACACCTAGTTTTACAATGAACATTGTTTTTTCATTTTAAAATCTAGATACTAAAGTGCTTGCTCTCAGTGGGCTTAACCAATGTTGTATTCTGAAACTGTCACCGAACCTAATTTTCATCGACAACTTCAATCATCTCTTACGCTAAAGCACGGCAGCTATATGTAATCATATGTGCATACAATTTTATTTCCCTAAAAAGTCTTTGATCACCCTTTAACTGTTAAACTTTATTAAATGCTGCAAGCTTCCCACAATTTATAAAATTCACGTTAGTGGATGCTGAGAGCATACAACTGGTAGATCCTTTTGACATTCGGCTTGAATTTTCAGATCTAAATTTAGGTTGTTTTGAAAACCAACTATAATTGACCTATGCTAAATAATAATCAAGAACTAGGTAAGTATCATTCTAAATACATATCGCAATCCATCCACTTTCTGATTATTTTTCGAGTTTCAGAGCTTGTATAGCTGGGGTGCGCTCGCAAGAATGATCTTAAATCGCCGAGCTCTACCAGAAAGTATAGAAACTCATTCAATAAAATCCAGCGTTGTCGTAGTCGCTCACTAAAGTCACTAGCACCCCAGCTTTGTCTAGCAGGCAATCTGTGGCTGTGATATTATTAAATTTGATAGACACTAGAAACTAATCATTGGTTGCAATATTATTCGTAGACTTTTGCAGCTAAGCATAGAGTATTTTTAAGGCTAACACAGTAACAGGAAAGCGTGGGGAATTGTAGTTGGAATGCAATGAAACCGCATACCAAAACCACCAGTTGGCAAGAGGTAGGCCTAGTGAGGCCTAAGAGTCAGTGAGGGAAGAAAAGGGGTTTTGGGGGGGGGGGGGTGGTTACAAGCAATAAGAGTTCAAATTGGAAAAGCCCATTCTATCTAGGCCCGCTATAGAGTGTACTTGGTTCTACCTCTCATGTCCACTTCTCTTCTAGCTCGCTCATGACTGCACAGCGGTGCATCAGATTCAAAAGCTGCTCTGATTGACAGTATTCTGTGGGTATTGGGTAGTCTTTGGCATTGTGCAGGCTACTGACTGCACTGAGCAACTGCAAGCTCGCAATTCCCTACTTGCTTAGACTGCTTCATAATTCAGACAGAATCATTCTGAGACTCTACCTTTACCCTCAATCCTGAAAGATGATGATGTCAACATCCGGTTTCTATAAGTTAGGTTGGTTTTTCTTGAATAAGGATTGGATAAGAATATGTTAGTCTGTGTGCCACACTGTGTCAAGCCGAAAAATGATGCTTTTTACCCACCGCTCAGTGTGGTGAGGCGAATGCTTAGAGTTAAAGATATTTCCTGCTATGGTTACGATTGAGTTGAAAATTCTAGTTTTACAATTGATATTTGGCCTGCTTGATAAACATCTCTTATAATCACTATAGATGTGTTAGGTGTAAAGTGATATCGACCATCTGTTCATCTGAATTCCATCAATGGCTCAAACATGAGGTGGGGCTGTTAGATACAGAGATGAGCATTGAAACAGTTTTATTTAGAAATCAAAGTCTCAAATTGGAAATTTTTTGTTCATTCTCATATGCACACTGGCACAATCTCCTTCATCAGAGTACTTTAAAATTCTTTGCTGACAATACTACATTGTTGCATATTATTGAAACCGAAACCATGCAAGGAAGACATTTTATTGAAAAATGATACAACTATATTTAGCTGGTGATGTTGCTCACTATGTAGTGTAATGGAGAAGAAGTAGAAGGTGATTGTCCTTTGTAAACTATTGATGCCTACCCAGTCACATTCATGAGATAATATTTCTATTCTGGTCAGTTGAGATTTATCTAGATAGATCTAACTGAGAAATATGAGTTGAGCATGCTCTATTACCACAAAGATGAAAAAGACATAAGGACAAGCTCACATAAAGCATAAAATATTGTGGTCTGTGCAGACAGGGGGTGGAATTCTCCTAAAATATTCTCTTCTCTTTATGTCTTGAGATTATATATACCAGGAAGACTAAAAGATGTCTCACCTCTTCAGCATATGGTATTAAATCTAAACCAATGGTTGTTCTAAGGATGCCAATTAAACCCGTTGTAATGGTCCTAGATGCATCAAAGCTGGTTGCAACTTTAGCCGACACTGAGGCAAGAGCTGCACAGCAGCCTGCTTGACAGGCACATAGTGGACCTCTCATTGTCTCAAGATTATCTCCTTTCTAATTTTAAGAGCAAATATCTATCTAAATGATCTTATCATGTTGCTTAAGACTCTGTTTTATTCCACTGGCTTATTAATGTAGGCATAGAATTGCTTGATCAAGTGGACTCTGTTCCAGATCTCGATCTGTAAATTTGTCTTGTTTGAATTATGCGATGAGCAGGACTTTCATTTTCTACTCGAAAGAAAAAATGAAAGTACATGCACAAGAATCTTCAGAGAAATTGATAGCAAAAGCGAAAGTACGTTCACTAACCTTCAGGTTTTTAGCTTTGAACCTTACGTTCGCTCAGAAAACTCTGCTGGACGAACGTACCCAAAATAATAAGACCTAATTGAGTCTAGTACTTTTTAGGCCTGTTTTGCTGTTAAAAATCGATCTTAAAGGTACTTTCCATTTGGAATTTATATCGACTTGAAAAAAAAATACACGATATTCCTTTCTGCTAATTGAATCAAAGACACTGAGGAAAACATTTATTTCGTTTATTTTGTTTTAAAGCCTGGTGACTTCGCATTGTATCTGGCCAAAAGTTACAGAAAAACAATAACAAACTTACTCAACTAGAATTAGATCTTGTCTACCAAAACCAGAGGAGGGGTAAAGAAATCGCAACGAATGACTATCATTCTTTTTGCAGAAAACTGTTGGAGGATAGATCCTTAGTCTGGATTCTAGATATCTAGATGTAGATTGGTCTGCTCATTCGAGGAGGATCTAGATCTAGATCTAGATGTAGATTATTTTTAACATCATAAAACTTTCCTAGATAATTTCTACAGTTTCTAGATGTAGGCTAGATGTAGAATCTAGATCACTAAAAGATTAAGAGAATGCCAATACTCATTTAATAGAAAAGCAAAATGGCTTCTGAGTATTATGAATCTGCATTAGAATTGAGACAAAAACAAACGAAACTTTACAAAGATGTCATTGATCTGGTCCAGTCACTGCCCAAGAGGAGTGTTATCAAAGCATTTGTCAATGGAGTCTCATCATGCTTTTTATGTGAACCATTAACTCTAGGTGAGTATTTTGTTGTATCTGCACAGGAGTTCCTTGTGGTCTGCCCATTTAAAAAATCTCAAGTTTCCTTGAATTCAACTAAAACAACCAGCCCATCTTCATGTACACGTTTTAAACCTAAAAACTTTGGCGAAAATCATATATAGGCCCAACTCACGTCAAGCTTCACAATTGAATGTTTCCAGATGAAATCGAAACGTGTAGTTTAATGGGATTTCATAGCATCACAAAAATGCTTCTATCTTGAAAAGCATTTATTTGCGATGATTAAAACCTTCATATTCCTGTTCAGCATATCAAATTCATGAAAAATACAATTTTAAAGCTCAGGGTGGGTTGCGCTGATAATTGCAATAATATCAAAACTTTAATAATCCCCAACCTTCAATGCGAATTCTGTTCACTTTAAGCTTTTACTTAAATTTTGAACGGAGTGCACATGCAACAATGTTACCGCATTAGCTTTCAATGAAAGTTATCGATATGTGAAAAAACACATGTTAGCTTTGATTTGAATAAATATATGGCCCGTCTTTTCATAAAATCTAAATTTATGAAGTTAACTGACCCCCAACAATGTGGCCCCCTTGGAACTTGTAAAAGCCTTTCAATGATTAAATTAATTTAACTCAATAATTATCAACCATTGTTTACATTCTGTGCAATTTTGTTTTATGAACATGTGACTAAGCCCTATTTAAAATCAAAATTAGTTTAATACAACATTGTACATGGTATTTTTATTCCATTTATAACAGAAAGAATATCTCAAGATTCTTTACAGTTTAAACCTTTGAATTGAATGACTCTGGAGAATTATTAGTTTGATATTTTTGTGAAGTTTGCATTTTTTCATCATAGATGTCCTTCCCATTTGTTCATGTGAATGTAGAATCATATTTGTTTATTATTGAAGCACAAAGTGTATGGATTCATTTCAGAAGTTACTGCTGGCTGTTCATGTGGGCGCTTTTTTGAACAACACCCAACCATCATTGAAGACACAGAGGGAGAGAGGCTTGAAATTTTTCTACATGCCCTGCTTGAAGGCAGCTGCAAGTGTATTATGCTGAACCCTGAAATCAAGACTAGTAGAGATGGCACCCAGAGGTCTACTAAAACATGGCTTCATGTAGCAGCAGCTTTAGGGTGCCATGAGTTAATGGAGGCTCTCATAAATAAATCTTGTCTCAATCTGAACACAGCCACATCTTTGTACTTCCATACACCATTATCCTTGGCTGTTATGCAAACAAAAGGTAATGTATTGGCCCATTATTTGTTTATTCCCACTTCTTTGTTTGTATGATTTTTTACTAAAATCTACCGGGAAATGTACTGAGATTGGAATGAAATGCGATACCTACACTGGGAATTTTACATATTATTTTTTGGAAATTATATCTAAAAGTAAATAACTTATTTTTGTTTGCTTTCCCTGGGGATGGCTCATGAGACTACATAATTATGTTAAAATTGCATTAGATGTAGATCATATACAATAAGATAATATTCCAAACTACACCTAGCCCCACAGAGGAAAGGAAAAAAGGCGGGGTGGGAAGGAAACGAAAGCTTCTAGGCCTATGAACAAGGCAAGCACAGAGCGGATATTTATCATCTGTATATCCTTGCGAGTCCTCCTTACCCCTCCATGCAGAAGATACACACTCTTGGTCTACGTTCTTATGTAATATGGCTATAGGTTTTGATTTTGAGAGCAAGTCCAGTTCCATAGATATACTTTGCACTACAGTCTTATCTTTCATTGTTAATCAATTGTTTTAGGACTGTAGACCTCTACTCTCAATTATTATCACAACCATAGAAGTAAAAATAACCAGAGAAAATGCATTGCCATTCACACGAAAGTAGCGATAATAAATGCTGTTGAGAAACGGGAGAAATCAAATGCACAGTCAAAAATATTGAAAGTGATTAGGCATTGACAATGTTTATCTCCCATTCATCACAATAAATTCTTCTTTATTACATTTTGCGGAAATAACGGCAACCCTTGCTATAACGATACTTTATGAAAAGATCAAGAGTTGTCGCTCGTGGCAAGTTCCTCTGCATTTAACTTTAAGTAAGGTTTGACTTTATCTACTGCAAAATATAAAAAAATACAAAATAGGACCTCAAAACAGAGTTGACTTTTAAGCAAGACTTTCCCTTAAAGGTGTTGACTTTTGGTGGATCACACTGTAGTTAGTTTGTAAAATATAAATAATAGATCTAATATTATAATGAATACAGAGTATTTTTTGAGACACTAGGAGAAAATGAAGTTTCAAGTGGTCTTGGAATGGCAGTCTATTACTGTAATACCTGTAGAATTATGGTAGAAGATCATGGGTCCTTAGCATGATTCCTGAAAATTTCTTAAGGCAGAGACTACCTTTAGCTGGTTGTCAAAAATAAGGGTGCATACAAACAGGTTTCATTAATCAGTAACCTAATGAGAATATTTGTACTGTGGTATAGAAGAGAATATCAGGCTGAACCCAGTCTCTATGAGAATTTGTAGTATTATCAAAAAACTCCAATGACATTAAATTTTCTAAAAATTGCTTTGTGATCCAACAAAAATCTCTATGGGGGAATAAATGGTTTTCTTGATATAATTTGAAATGTCTTGAGTTTGAAGGCTTTTAATTTTTTTAAAGATTCCTTGGCCAAAATTGATAGTGTTTAATTAATCGTCTTAAATCCGTGCTTAAATTATGATAGTTCCAATAAGATTGTGGAACCATGTTTGACTCAGTAATCCCAACTAGTCTAGAAGTCTCTATAGTATTATAGAATTAAACTTGAGATTCTGTTTTCGTGACATACTATTTGTATTTTGTTGATTATAAAGGATTTTTTTAACACCTTTATCTTTTGCCAAGGTCAACTGGTCTCTTGGCTGTGCAATCAACCAGAGCTGAACCCAAATATAAAATCTAAAAATGAAAAGCACACACCACTGGTGGATGCCATTTTGGCTGAGAAGTATCATATAGTGGAAATCTTGGTTCAGTCATCAAAAATTGATATTAATGCTGTGAGTATTACAAGTGTCAATTCTTAGAGAGAGAATTTTTATGAGATAAGTTTATAAAGAAATTTGTTAAGCATCATGTAAGGTATCTAAATATTTAAAGATATCCACTTTAACATTATCATTTTTTTTATGAGTTGATTATCTGATGCTTAGCTCTTTAAGCCCTGGGCTTATAATGCCTTATTCCACGTTTTGATTGAGTGTTTTGGAAAGTTGTAAAATGGGAGAGAGGGTAGCTTTTTGTTTTGTGTGCATTGCTGTCATTATATGAAGTAAACCTAAAGTGTTGTATATATCAAAATGACCACAAGTAAATGAATTTTCTGAAAATAAAAAAAAAATTATTGATATATGTTGATAACTTTTTTTGTTTTGTTTATTGAATTGTTATACAATACGAAAAAAGAATCAAATATCTAAAACATAATAATTCCACATATTTGGTCATAAAAAGTTATAAATCCGCTTGTAGCTGCCTGGATCTACTCCTTTTCAGTTCATCTGCTGCATGTCTTAATGTGTGCAAAGTCTTGCCTTCATTGGGTCATCCATTTTTGATTAATAAAGTAATAAAACTATGCCTATAGTCATCTCAAAGCAAGAACGGACTGAACTGGCTCGCTCTAGATTCTTTGTTTAGAACTTGTCAATTCTATGAACCCCTCTAGGGTCAATTGATATTGAAATGAAAGTTAAAACATCGTAGAAAATAGCCGTGTCAGTTTTTAACTCTTTTAGTCATTGGGAAATTCATAGCTATCATTACGGTAACGTGTGTTTACTGGTGGCATACTGCGGCGGCTCATCCTAATTTTCAATCTCTCTGGCCGCAGTGTGTGGCCGCTCGGGTTAAAAGAGTTAAGCCAAAAGTTAACTTTTAATTTTGACATTTGGAACAGCCTTCTATTTAATGTGAAAAAAGAGGCAGATTCTTTATATACCTTTAAAACTTAAATCCAAACACATATGCTTAGATAAGCTGTGTGATCCAAATAAAAATTACCTATTTGAAAGATGCTCAGTCCTTTCAGAGTGAGGTTTAGCTAGACAGAGAGATCTGATCTAATTCTTTGCACATTAGTATGATTTCCTGATGCACAGTAAACTATTCATGTGCTCCTTTCTCCTCCCCCCTTTTTTTAATATGTAACCTTATATGCTCGGATGCAATAAGGTTCAAGCTTAAAAAGAGTAAAGCACTCATTATTATGAAATTTTAACCCATACAGTTATTAGGTTTTAAAAAGTGTTTTTCTCCCCTTTTCAATCTATTCTTTACCAAAATTTTCCTGTTATAGAGTTAAGATTATATTTTTATTCCTGTCATGTTCCTACATGCAAATATTAGATTTTATATTGATACCTAGATATATGTACATGTAATGGTTGAGCTAGTTGATAGATATAATTTTTATACTGAACTTTGTTGATTAAAAATACCATGAGTTCCTTAAGGGGAAGGTCATCGGTAAATAAATTATTATTATTATTATGATTGTTATTATTATTATTATTATTATTATTATTATTATTATTATTATTATTATTATTATTATTTTGATAATTATTTTTATTACTATAGGCATGCTTTGTTACAATATGTGATTGTTTTCAATAAAAGAGTTATTGCTAGCTTTTAAATTGTATTCACTTTATTTCTATTTTTTTTTTCATGTTCATACTAAGAACATGCCTACTTTGTAATAACCTGTAGTCATATTGCAAGTCTTCATTCGACAACACAATGTATCTTTTTCTGACCAAATTACAGTAGTTTGTTACATTATTTGTTGAATTTTCTTTTTCTTTACATTATGCATTGAAGCGAATTGGGTAACGAATTACTATACATGTAGTTAAAAAAGTGTTATATTGATATATATTGCCTTCTAATATTTTGAAATAGTTCAATCTTTGTGACATAACCGAGAATGCTAATTGAATAATAAAACTATCTGGAGTGTTAAATTCATAAGTTTTTAACTTTTTGAACTTGATATAACACTTTTTATTTTCAGAAGAATTTTCGAAGTGAAACACCTCTTATCATTGCTACTCGCATGAATAATGCACGTCTGGTGAAAATATTATTGGCTGCCAGAGCAGATCACTCCATACCAACTTTGGATGGATCTCTTCCTCTCATGTTAGCTATCAACTCAGGCCCTCAGGTGGTAAAGGAGTTTGTTAAAGCTAAAGTTCCCCTTAACTCGTTGGACCCATTTGGAGAGTCAGCAGTAACCTTGGCACTCAGAAATAGTATGTATATATTATAGAACATATAAACTGTTTAAAGTAAAAAGAAATCATTTTTCACATGCTAGGGTTCTATTGGCTCCTCCTATTTTTCTCCTGTGTGTGAGGGAAACATTGTAGTTTGTTATAATCTGAATACAAGTTTGATAGTTTCATGTAAATCTTTAAACTTTAGAAAATTTTTACAGGCAGACACAAGTTCTGTTTTCAAGAAATAAAAGGATTTTGTGTTGACCCAGATAAAAAAGAGTGAATTTGTTGATGAATACTTCATTAACTTAATTTCTTCTATGCTTTTACCAGAAGATCCTGCACACTTGCAGAATTTGGATTCAGAAAGTTTGTTGGTTTCTTTGAGCAAATCACCCATTGGTTATGGCTGTTATTTTAGTAGCCATTTTAGATTATAAAACATAATACTCCTGAAGATCTACTGTAATGAAGTTGCCATAATTGTAGACTTTCAAACCAACAAAAGAACCATAAACATGATGAGCATTTAACTGATTCAAATTTTTTTTCATTAAATGTATAGCCTACACAGACATTGTGGCAATCTTAGTGGATGGTGGTGCTGATTGCCGAGCAAACCCTGACCTTCCAGCTCTTGTCTTAGCTGCCAACCTAGGCCATATGGACACACTGATGTACCTGTTGGATCAGGGAGGACAACATCCAGACCAGGGAGACACTTTGGGATGGACTGCTTTACACTTTGCCAGCATGAGGGGCTTAGCCAGAGCTGTTGGTTTCTTACTGGATCGAGGAGCAGATCCCAACTGCATCACTATGGAGCTTAGCACACCGCTTGCTCTTTCTGTGTTTCACAAGTAGGTAGGCATGCCAAGCTTGGACCAACACTTTCATTTTTCTGATTGAATCTAAGAATTTTATTTGATGAAAAAAGTTACAGGTATGTTTCTTTGCTTCTGTTGTTAGTGTTACATTCATCCTATCATCCTATCAAAATCGACATCAATTTCCAAATACTAAGTTACTAATCAACTCATCATTTGGTTGTTTCACTTGTAATACTGGTAGATTTGCTGTGGTACTTACTGTTACACTGAGCAAAAAGCACACTGTCATCTTTCCATCTTCTAATTACCCCAAAAAACTCGATATAGATTTAGGAAGTAGTTAACACATTTTTAGTCTTACTACTGAAAACAACTTGATGTATCTCTCAGGAAAACAGGGATAGGATGACTCAGATCGGCTTTGTCTAAATATCAAGACGGCCTTTGAGATTTTTTCCTGAGCAAGTGAAGCAGGGAATAAGAATGAAACTTAGTGTGGCAAGCTTATTAATAAATGTGTCAAGAATTTATTGTGCTTTGACGCTATATGTATGTATATATATATGTAGATATAGATATTATCATTTTTGGTCATATAGTTGAACTGTTAATTGAACTGTTACCCTACAGATATAAAGTGCATTTCATACTTTAGAATCACTAGCATTTGTATTATAAATATTGTAATTTAAGGACCAATTTGGGCATCTGTTGAATACAGAGTCAACCATTTTTTTTTTTAAGAAACACCACTTTCAATTTTGAGATAAAAGAGAATTAAATTCATCTGGCAATTTTCACTTTTAATGTATGGATGAAAACAAGACGACCCTTGAACATTTGAGGCGATTCATAGGTAGACTGTGATAAGATCATGACTGGCTTTAGAATTTGATCATTTTGTTTACCAGCCTGAGTGAAAAGTCAATTTGATCAGAGGCAGTTCAAAAGAGATTTTATTATATCATCACCTCTTTTCAAATCTTAGTAAAATTCCTTTCACATTTGGGGGAACAACCAATATTCTTTAACTACTCTAGTAACATCTGAGAATCAGTCTGCTACAGACAAGCTCACTTAAATTGAAACAAAGCATGCAGAAGTATATTATTTCTTTTTTGCCTACAAGAATAATTTCATTCAAAACTCAGACCCACTAGATGACATAAAGTTAATTTTTGTGGTAAGATTTCTGTTTATTCTCATTTTTTCTATAATCAAAGGCCTCTAGGCAATGAAAGGAAATAAATCATAAACATTCTGCATATATGAAAAGGAAATCTTAAGAGAAGTTTATGCAGAAAGAAAATTTGCCTGTGATTTTGAATTGTTTATAAAAAGCTCATTGTTATCTGTTACCCCACACCCAAAAAATTTATCTTCAGGCATTTTGTGGTGTCAGAGCTTCTCCAAGCTTATGGTGGTGATGTCAACATCTGTGATCTGGACCTGGATTCACCCCTTCATTTTGCTGCCTTCAATGGCGATGAAGATACAGTCCAGAGCCTTTTGTGCAATGGTGCTAATGCTTGCATAATGAATAGAGTAGGAGCAACACCATTGTTTAATGCTGTGGTTTCAGGCTCTCCGGATGTTGTGCGACTTCTCCTTCCACATTATGTTGATCACTGCCTGCATGCTGAAAGCCAAGGCTTTAACTATACTGTCTTTTCCAACAAGTCTGATCTGCATTTTCCAGCTGCAAGGTCCCCGCTCTGGGCAGCTGCTAATCTTGCCACCAAAACAGGCCTGGCTCTGGTTCGCCTTCTACTTCTTGCTGGATACAATGCTTCCTGTGAGGACTGGATCCACCTTAGAGAATTCCCTGCCAACCTGCAAATTGACTCTGAAGAAGGAAAGGAGTATAGAGCTTTGCTTCGTGAGTTGTTGATAGATAGTGCTTGCACTCCTCGTTCACTCATGTCTCTATGCAGGTGTGTAGTGCGCAGAGCTTTAGGACCAGGGGGTCATAGGAAGGTCAATCAGCTAAGTGGGGTGCCGCGTAAAGTAAAGAACTTCATCCTGCTAAGACAGATATAAAGGCAGTGATGAAAAGAGCATTTTTATGCCAACTCTGTTGTTTTAAAAAATGCTTTTTCCTGCTTTATTGATTATAAAAGTCATTGTAGAAAAACTTCAACTTTAGGCAAGTGAAAAATTTTAGTCCTTTTTTGGTAGAAAAATTTGTTTTTTATTAAAAGAAGTAGAAATAGATGATGCTGTTTCAAATTTGATAATGTGATTGTAAGGCAACATATTGATAAGCATGTGATAAGTCAGATGTGGGTATCTGAGCTATGAATCAGAACATATAATAAAAAGCACGTTTCGTTACATTGCCTTTACAACTTAAGAAGGCTCTGATTTTTTACAGCAGATATTATTGGTCCTTTACACCACAGTATTCAAAATAAGCCATTTAACATAAAGTATTGTTGTGCAATTTAATGATTTAAAATATTGTGCCTTTAGGTGATTTATCTATAATATTACCCAAACTTCATCTCCTTTTGACATATTTCTTGCTTCTTATTTACACTGTTTCTTTTATCTCTGACATGAAATAAGGACTTTGATAATTGAAATGTATTATTTAATTAAGGCATTTAAAAATCCTTTTCAAAGTTCTATGCAAATCATACATAAAATTTAATTTTTAACTTTATTACTTGTTGAAAAGGAATTTAACCTTAGAAAACAGTCTATCACTGGAACTTCTATTTAAAAAAAAAATACATCAAGACATTTTTACTAAAGCATTCAGTAAATGACTTAGCTTGAGACTAAAGTAGACCATTTCTTTATTATGACTTTACTTTAATTTCATAATACAGTAGCAAAGAACTTTGATAACGAGAGGTCTTGTATTCATTTAATTCTGCTATAATCACATAGTTGTCATTATTCTCAAATACTTTTAAATAGAAAAAAAAAGGGCTGTAAAAGAGTAATAATACAATTTTCGTGTTTATATGTTACTTGGTTACATTTAACTTGAATAAGATATGTTTTACATAGGGATATTTTTTAAAGAGCTTAAGTTAAAGATGCGAAAAAAACTGGGTTTTCAAAATACATGTAGTCTTTTCAAAGGTTCTTGCCATCTCATTCTGAATGTTTTCTACTGAATAGACCTGATAAATAAATCGAAAATGTGAATTGTGTTTCTCTGCAGTGCAATTTACCAAGTATTTATAATGGTTGTGTCTGTTATGTAGTAAGATGGGCAATTAAAAGATTGAGAGCTAAAATCCCTTTGTACAAAAGAAGTGATCCAAAGTCTCACACTGCAGTAAATTTGCACCTCATTGAATCATTTCAAATCAAAGCAACTCAATCTGCTTTGGTTGGATCTGCTTTTTGGTTTTATAGTTCTACTTTTGATGTGATTTTGAATGTGACCTAAAGAATTTTTTTTATATCATGTGTTTTTTGCATACAATGGGTTGTGCTCTAAGTGAAGATGAAATGATGTGCTTTAATTTCTTCTCCTGATTACCTTAATAACTAAATTTTCAGCACCCTAACTCAAAACCGTCCAAACAAAAACTCATCAAAAACTCATCTTGGATGGAATGTGATATTTCCCTCGTGTTTTGAAGTAGAGTATTTGAAATGAAATATGGCGTAAAAGGTTCTTTCTAATTATTTCTCTAAAGCTATCATGAAATGTGCTTGCATCACTGAGTTCAGTTTTTTTTTTTTAAATTGTTGCTGAAAAAAATAGCTTGTTCAGCTTATCTTGCTCCTTGAAAAAAAAAAAAATTCTCGCCAAATATTGGATTGCTGCTTGAACATGATATTGTGAATACATTTTTGTATTGATCTTTTTTTTTTACTCAAAGTGACTATCCAATCTCATTGTACTCAAAAACAAAGGTGCTAACTAATTATCTGTACTGTATAGACATACATAAGTTTTGCAAAGCTCACAAAAGGATTTCAGGCTAAATAAGTATCATTTTACAAAAAAATTGGCAAGATAACTGATGTTCCAAATATTTATTCAATAGTATTTTAATGCCATGTACTGATTTTAAAAAATTATAATTTTGTATTCTTATAAATTCTGTTCTATTCATTTCTATTTTTATATTTGTTACATGAACAAGGAGCTCTATATTTAAAATTGTAATAGCTTTTGATATGTTCATAAAATTTCTTATATTTTATGACATGACCTATATTGGTTCAAGCATTAAAACAACTAAACTATCAGTATTACACTTTTTAAGAAAATCATTCTCAGAAATACTGTGCAATAAAATTGATTTTTACCCTTATTATACCATAATTGTATATTCATTGTTTCTGCCTCTCATTTCTGTAATAGACCGTTCTGCTGTTCCGATAAATGCTTTGTGTACTTAATATCTCCACAGGTCTACTATTTACTATCATTTTGAAAATCTAACCTCCATTAATTTTCATTAATCAATGTAGTTTTCATACATCCAAACACATAAAATTCAATGTTTTTCTTTTCCATTGTGTTGTTACTTTTTTTTCCATTTGAAATTAGGCACCTGCTTAGGCTTAGGATGTAAATTTGAGCAGAAGACTATTGATTCCAAGATAGGGGAGCATGTCTACGGGACTAAGTAAAGAGACGGGCGTCAAGGCCATTTTATTCTCATCTGTTGGTTCTCTCATGGGCGCATACATACACTCCTGCGACTGCAATCTGAATTTGGGCCATGGTTAAGGAGAAATAAAATTGTGCCTTAGTGAGGGAACTTTATAGCTCCGTGCAAAAGAACACAAATCCTTGTTCTGTTGGTCAATCATGATGTCATGATTTATGAAACAGTAATACATTCGTAGCACTGTCTATATAAAATGTGCTTTGCTTGGCATTGATTTCAGGAAAGCTTTGGAAACAAAGAATCTTATTGGATTATTAATAAATGGAAACTCTTAATGGAGATGAAGAGCCAGCTGCTGTTAATAGAAAATAGAAGATAGAGACACAATTCCTTTCTTCAGTTTGTTCTGCTTATGGATGAGAGAAAGAAATGTTGGTCATAAACAGTAACTGTGTGATCAAGAATGATGTGAAGTGAAGTAAGAGAAAGTGGCAAACTTTAAGCCCTACATGTTCTTTGAAGAGGAGAGATGTACCACAATACTCATGTCATGTTACACAAACACTTCAGTCCTCCTCGCCTCCCACGTCTGTGAAATGGATATTTATTAGAATGGAACATAAGAATATGTACCTAGGTAAACAATTAGAAAAAAAAATGTTCAAACATGGATAAAATATTTAGCACAAAGTGTACATAGGAATTATAAGTCACAGAGGATCACTGATTTTTCAGTAGATAATGATAACAATGAATATAGACAAGATGGTGATTCTGTGCGATTCAAAATTTGTGCTGGCTTGAGCAATTCACCAATGCATCATAAACTTAAGATATATCTTGCGAAATTGATTGAAAATGAACTACCCACTGCGCAATAGAAGTGGTGAAGTCTATTTCCCAATAGACAATGCCAAACAATAATCTCAACCCCACCAAGCTTAAAGATTAACTGAAGAAATGGGTGGCAGAAACCACTAACCACCGGCTTCATAAAATTCATAGATTACATGGTACCACAAGCATGGAGGCCAGGATTATGAAACAAGCTCTCAGACACCAGCACTGAGCTAGAACTTCTGATAAGCTGCAGAATACCAGAGATATTGCCAGGTTAGAGTCATTTTTCCTTTAAAAAAAAGCATTAAAAATGGAAAGAAAGAAAGAATAATATTATTAGAGATTTCAGAATAACAAAATGGATCGGAAAAACTGAAAAACACTGACAGAGCTGCACAATCCCAACTTGAACCCATTTAACCATATCAAGATCTCAGCCCTGCCACAATTAGGGATTGCACACAGAAGCACTAACAAGCACCTCGGCATATCTTGGGTATTTTCGAGTATCACCATAACTATTTTGGTCAGAGAAGGAGAAAACGTTATTTAACGCAGTTGCATTCTGGTAGATTATTGTTTAGACAAGATTCCTAACATTTTATATTTATATTACTTTATCACATATGAACATTTTTGAAGTTCAGTTATGTAATATCTTTTAAATGTTACTGTTTACAAATTTAAATACATTTAGAAATAATCTAGAGTCATCCTTTTGTCTATTTGGCCTTAATTGTTGTCTGAAGTCACAGTTGTTTTTGGTTTTGTTAATTGTTTATACATGTACTAGACTTTGATTTCAGAAAAGACATAGCAACAAATCGGTCAACAAGATGTTATCTAGATTTAATAGTTACTGTAGATAATTTTTAAGAATTCTTTCGGAAACATATGTATTAAATTGTTTTCCATACACCTCTTATAAATGTACATCTGTAAGGCGCTCTGACCCACCGATATTGCAAATCGGCAGAATCTAAGAATAGGATAACCATAGATGAATAAAACGGTTGGAAAAAAAATAACATATCTGGCGCACCCTGTGTACCTTTCTATCTATGTGCCCTTTTTCTTTATCTTTCGCAGTGCTGTATTAAACACGTTTAATGAGGAAGTTTGTGCATGTGTTATATAATTAAAACAAAAATTATGATAATGGAAGATAGATATTTGAGCACTGCCATAATGCCTGTCCTCAGCGGGACGACATCGATTTTAGGCCGTAATTTAGGAAAAAAATTGCCATAGTTTCTTGACTGATGTGTTTTGTGAAGCCTGGTAAAGTGTTATTTTAAACCTTGGTTGAAAATTAGTTACGTAATTGTAAATTTTTATATGCGGATCAGGAAAAATGCTCGTAAAGTAACTATTTAAAACTTCTTGTTATGGAAGGAAGTTTGTCATGACCTAAACTAATATGGCGGACAACCTCCGAGACTGTAAAAACGAAAAGAGAAAAAGTGACGTGTTTGCTCAGTCGTCTTTAACCTGAGCGTGGCTAATTGGCACCCGCAAAATCTATTTATAACTTGATATTGGACTTCCGTCAAGTTATTTTCATGGTTTTCTTTATTAAAGAGGCAGTTATTGTAATCATGTGATTATAGTTAAAGATAAACAATGTTTCGGTCGGTCGGTCGGAGCTGGATTAATTTATGTTATTTCCATCGATGGGGAAGCTTAAAAATTCAGAACATTGCAACCTTCGAGAAGTGTAAAGAATTTATAAGCTTCTTTTCCCTTAAATGTTAGACATTTTCGCTAATAGCAGACAGTCCCATCTCTTTGTTTACATTAGCAACAAGCTTCTCTCAAATAATTTTCAATTATAACGACATTATCTCGATATAGAGTTGGTATTAGATGTGGGCCTTCCGTTAATTTAAACTAACCCTAGATACAGATTGAGACCTTAATAATATACTTTAACGCTAGATCTAAATCCATAAACCTACGCTTTGTCTAGATCTTAACATCGAGCTAGATCAACAGTAGTTATAGGCATTGCCTTGCAAGTCTGTGTGGACAATTTCTTTACAACAGATGGTTAGACAATTATGTTTTACTCTTACCAGGATTCTACACTCGCTGCACCAAATTCTATAAAATGTTGTAGTGCTAAAAGAACATTTAGGTTAGTTCTTGGGACTGCTCTTACTTCTTTTTCTACTACTACTACTACTACTACTACTACTACTACTACTACTACTACTACTACTACTACTACTACTACTGCTACTGCTACTGCTACTGCTGCTGCTACTGCTGCTGCTACTGCTACTGCTACTACTACTACTACTACTACTACTGCTGCTGCTGCTGCTGCTGCAGATAAACATTAAAATCCTATAAAAGTCTCGGCATCTACTGAAATACCGTTATTGTGACTTGTCAATTTAATCAAACTTAACATTCAGGGATTATGGATCTGAAATCTTAATTGCGTGTGTATTTTTAGTATACAGGTTCCTCTAAAAATATAACCATAAGTTTGTCCTAAACTCACTTTGAAATGAGTTTGAGGATATACTTCAGCCCAAATCATGAATGTTTGGAAGATCTTAATAGAAAATATTAGATTGTGGTAATGTAAAAAACATATATATTGCATTGTTCTACCGCTACTTCATATTGATGGCTGTCAAGCCTCGTAATACCAAGATGTTCAGGTATGAGTCCTAACATGAACAATGTAAAATCTATTACCTGAAACCCCTTAGGCCTACTCTTTGATGATCAACCATGAACATCTGTAGTTAGGTGGAAAAATAAGTATATTATTTGAATAGAATGAATGAAGGCCTTTTTCCTAGAAACTAAGATAAGATTCTACAGCTCTCATTTATTGCTAACAACTTTTACTGTAATATGTACAGCTTCATAGGTTCTTTTTCCGTTTTAAATTAAATTCAACATATCACTGCAGAAAGTTTAAAATTATGTGAAAATGCAGTTTTGGATTTATAATAAATATCATCAAAATGAGATGTATATATGTGACAACTGTAGTTGTACTTTTTTGAAGCGCTTTTGCAAATGATTAAAAAAAAGAATTTTTTTTCAATATCCTGTACCATTCATACCTGTTTGAAGATGTATACAAAATGTATTTCGGCTGATCACTTTTCAAACTAATCATCAAGCAACAAGAACAATGCGCCGTCCATTCATGATCAACCTACATGTATATCAAGTTATAGTGAACTGAAAATTGAACTAGCCACCATGTAAATGCAAAGAACCCCCCAAAAAATGGTAGAAATGACTTTCAAATTCAATCTACCGTTACCCGGTAGCTTTAATTGGGATTGGCCCCTTGGATTTTCATGACACCAAAAGCTAAATTATACGATTTGCTCATATGGAAAATTTGCTTTGATGAGATTTATTTTCCCCAGGTTTGTTGAACATCTTCAATAAAATTACAGCTTTCTATCAAGTCAGAAATAAGGCTGGCTAGGTGAGATCCAACTACACCACTAAAGAATCCAAAGAACGATTAAATCCATTACCTTCAGTCAGTCAGTCAAATGCTATATTGAGTTAGTTATGCTCTTATGTTTACTAAATAAACCATGTACTTTTCTTTTCATAATTTCAATCATGGATGTATAATTTATGCCTACTTCCATTTGAATTAGGAAAATGCCAGTGTTGAATTTTGAGACAATTTTTAATACATAGATCAGTCTCACATGTATGCTAATTGCTACTGGAAAATGAGAATTTGTAAAGAAAACCTTACTATCTAAGTATCTTGCCCTCTGTCAGTAAGTTTGTCTGCCTGCCTCTCTCTCTTTTTCTGTCTTCCTGTCTCTCTTAATTTCTTTTCTCTTTACTTTGGTGACATGTAGATACATTTAGAGAGAAAAAAGAGAGAAACAAAGAGAGAGAGAGAGAGAGAGAGAGAGAGAGAGAGAGAGAGAGAGAGAGAGAGAGAGAGAGAGAGAGAGAGAGAGAGAGAGAGAGAGAGAGAGAGAGAGAGAGAGAGAGAGAGAGAGAGAGAGAGAGAGAGAGAGAGAGAGAGAGAGAGAGAGAGAGAGAGAGAGAGAGGAGTTGTTGAAAAGCTAGGGATTTCATTAAATTAATACTGTAGTCATAATCTGCACGAGTCTGCAACTGTACAGAATCGACAAAGGCATTCAACTTTATTTCAAGTAGTTTGAGTTTGATTGTAATTGCTCAGCCTTGATAAATAAATAGAGCTAACATTTCTCTCTCTCTCTCTCTCTCTCTCTCTCTCTCTCTCTCTCTCTCTCTCTCTCTCTCTCTCCTTCTCTCTCTCTTTCTCTCTCTGTATAGGTTTATACCATCTTGTAACGAAATTCTATTTCGTGACTTACTGGTATATGTGACGACGATTAAACTTAAACTACCGTACATGTAGGTTTAGTCTATTCATCATTCACCACTTCCAAATTCCTAGATTCTGCAGTGTTTGCAGATCATGTTCGCAAAAGATTAAACTTGCAATCTTTTTTGTTTTCTGTTACTACACTTGACAAGATCGAATTTTCAATCGAGGTCTAAGTCTAGGCTAGACTACATTTCAAATCACTTCTGTAGATCTAAGACTTCAGTAACTGAACTCATAGTATTGCCGATAGATTTTTTTTCCTTTCCATCCTTTTTTTTTTATTTAACCATTCACTCACAATTGATTATTTTCCGTTAATTGTAGCTGAGTAATAAAAAGGCATCAGATTTTAGCTCTCTTTAAAAAGTTCCCCCTAACGATAACCTAACGACCTGTCGTTAGCGAAAATTTGCCTTTTGAATGCGTCGTTAAATTAACGCATGCGTTAGCCAGTTAACGACAACCTAACGATTGCGTTAAAATCTTTTGAAAACGGGCACGAAAGACCAGTCTCCGCCCTTCCTGCCCATCACAATGTAGGATTTGAACCATCAAGGGCATGACCTCACCCAAGAAGTAATTACACTTTCCTTTGCTTTTTTCTATTCTGCCTCTTATGGAATTAAATACACATTTTCATATACATGGGGACTGTGTGGAGAAAAGACAGGAAAGCCTGCATTGCTTGTTCGCTTGTACCGTAACAATGCAGGCAGGACAAAATGCTTGGGATATTTTTCTATTAAAAGTTTTGGTGCTTTCTTTCCAGTTTTTACAGGTTGGGAAGCGGTGTCAATATTGCAGAAATAAATTGAATATAGGAAAAAACGGTGTTTGTTAGCTCTTTCGTTATAGCAATGGTTTCACTATTCGAGGTGTTAAATATGGGTTCCACTGTACAGGAAAGAGAATTTTCCATAAATTTAGGGAATTCTGTATATATTAAACATTCATGTGATCCTCCACAAATTCTGTCCATGGACAGACAGAAACTTTTGGTGAAGGTTGGACGTGCAAAAGAAATGGTGAAAATATAATTCTACGCTGAGTACGATATTTTTCCGTCATTGAGTACCAACCTGTGCGAAGGTAGAAAACTGGACGATATATTATATAGGTAAAATATATTTATTATTATTATTATTATTATTATTATTATTATTATTATTATTATTATTATTATTATTATTATTATTATTATTATAAATTTTTGTACATTTCAAGTCCAATATTGAGATTTGTATTGTAGTTGAAACTATCCATGATACTTTATCGTTCATTTGTCCAAAAAAATTTCTTCTCTCTATCTTTACACCCATAGCTCACCGATATTTCTAGCAAAAGATCATTCTTATTTCTTCATATGATAATAGTGAATACAGCTAGGCGTTTCGTTTTTTTTCTTTTTCTTTTTTGTCAGGATACCATATCTAAATCTCACCAATTATTGAAATCGATGGGAAACCCTATAGGTAGAGCTGGATTTAGAGTAAATCTCGATCTTTTAACTGATATAGGGCATGCCATGAGGCTATAACTGTAGTACGTGATTTTCATTCCAAAGAAAATAATTATAAATCTCGATCTAAATGTTATTTTTCTTTTTACACGGCCAGTTGGAGCCAACTGAGAATTTTAAGACGTAACCGATATTGAGAAAATTGAGATAGGGAGAATGAAAAAAAATTAATGCACAAATTACTTTTGATGAATAGTGAAGGGAAAAGTCAGCCCAACTAGGCCAAGTGGTCATGCGTGAACGTTTTGCCTAATTATTTTCGCTAGGCCGAGATTTTGTTCATTCTTGTGCTTCTTCTAATATAAAAATTTATTGCTCGTCATTACATCAAGAAAAACTTGCTTCATTCAAACCAGTTTCAGCATTAGAAAAAAATTCTCAGTACATAAAACCATTTTAAAATTGGTACAAATGTATATAAACTCTCTCTCTCTCTCTCTCTCTCTCTCTCTCTCTCTCTCTCTCTCTCTCTCCCTCCCTCCCTCCCTCCCTCCCTATCCCTTCTCTGTATAACTCGTTCCTGTCTTTTCATATGCTCCTCTCAACATCTTCAGTGATAATCTGGCGGAAATCTTCAACCTCTTCTTCATTTTGAGATCACCAGCCACAGACTAAACAACTTGAGACAATGTGCTTTTGAGAGGGAATCCTTACCATCTACTGAGTTTTGAAGAGTGAGGCGTTTAGAATCAATGTGACGCATCAGCCTAGTTAAGGGATTTTATCCCTGATGTGTAAGTTATTTTCTTTTCTCAAGAATTTTAAACTAGTTTAAATTCATGTGATCATTACTTTTGATACCATAGCAATAAGATCAGTTATAAAGGTAAAAATGAATTAGTATAGACATGTTGCTTAACTTGTCCTTTTCAAAGCACAGCATTATACCAGGCTTCTGTCATAGTCTTTAGGGAGAGCAGTTGCTGCTCTAAAGAAAGGTAATTAAATTTAACAAAGAAGCAAAATCAGCTGTTATATATGTTTGGTGTGGTAAAAAGAAAAATGCTTTTCTAAGTTTATTGTGAAATATTACAATAAGCTATTGAGGTCCTTCTATAGTCCAAAAGATATTTACATTTTAGTGCAATTATTTATTTCTGAACCAACTATAATATTTTATTTTGTTGTTTGAACGATTTTTGTATTTCCAAAGTAAATGCTGAAGTCTAGCAATCTTGTAATGATTAGCTTAGCCAAATCAGACATGGCCAACAATTGATGGCTTTCTCTAGTTTGATCTAATACTCTTAATTCTCTTTTTTTGCTTGTGACAAGATCATTGAAATCTAGGTTTAATTATTGTTTTATCAC
Organism: Elysia crispata; assembly: GCA_033675545.1. Lineage (NCBI taxonomy): Eukaryota > Metazoa > Mollusca > Gastropoda > Plakobranchidae > Elysia > Elysia crispata. The sequence continues at coordinate 349,206 of JAWDGP010006193.1, read as the reverse complement.
AATTACAATGGGAATAAGGCTGGTAAACTTAAGAAATCAACCCCCGTTCATGACTTGGCACAGATATAGGCTTAAAGTGCTGAGATCTTCTGTTGGTTCAATTCAAACAGCCTTGCGACATCATTGCATTATTATCTTTGTGTGTGTGTGTGTGTGTGTGTGTGATTTGCTTTCTTTTCTTCAGTAGGACAGACGGGTTTTTCAATCTTTGTCATCTCTTTTCTTATCCTTTCTTCTCAAAACAAACTTCATCTTTCACAAAAATCCTTTTTTTTTTTTTTTTTTTTTGATTTTCTCCAAAAATTAGGAGAGGGAAAAAATCATTTGTTCTTGCTTCAAGTCTTTGTAAGTCAAGACAAATTTTGGGCTACATTTGTAGACCAATCAAAGGTAGTCAGCTTACACCTCATGTACAAGTGAGACTTACATGTTTGCCTTGTAATATTCATATCTTTCTTTTCAAGCAAATTTCATGTCTGCAAAGTGTTGTCTGTGAATACATTCCTTTGTATTATGTTTTTTTTTTTTTTTCACTATGTGTGATTTGAGTTCTTTGTACTTTCCAGCTTTGAAAATGTTAAAGAACCAAAGTGTGTTGTTATATTTGCAATCTGTGCTGTATTTATGGCAGTTGTCTGTACATAACTTTTATGTAGAGCAGCGCCCAACATATGCGGTATTCATCTACATTCAACCAAGAAAGGCAATATATGTTTGTATTGGTCACAACTACGTTTATAAGATATACTTTTTTTTTTTTTTTTGTAACAACACGGCAATCCTTAGATGATTCATGGAAAACTCTCTATATATCAATGAATTCGGTGCCCTGCTCTTTAGATTAGGCGATCATGACCTTTTGCGCATCTCTATCCCTTGATGCTGTTAGTGCATATGTCACTCATTTTACATTTAGCCACTTTTTCAGTCCATGCTATATCTTTTCTCGCTTCTTTCCTTCGCTGCCTTTTCCTTTAAAATCAACCTAGTCGTCACAAGATGTTTCAGTTTCTTTTTTCTCATCGCATGGCCAAAAAAAGACTGCCTGGTATTTATGAGCAATGATGTGCCAGCTCCTCGTAGCACAGTTTAGTTTGATTACTTTGAAGTCCGTGAATACAATTCATAGCATTGTCCTTAGGAACCACATTTCTGTTGCCTCCAGTTAATTTTGTAGTTGTTTTTTAAATGGTCCAATCATAACATCCATACATAAGGATGTGTTCAATAAAACACTCCAGTGCTCTTTTTCTCATGTAAATGAGATGTATTCATTTGTGAGTTCTGATTTCAGTCAATGAAAACTCATTTTTAACCTGTGCTGTTCTTGATGCGATTTCAAGTTGTTGTGTCCATCTCTTAACATTAAAGTGCTCAAGTATTTGCATTGATCCCTGAACTTAAATTAATATATACAGAATTGATCTGTGCACATTCATTGTTTCGATTGACGACCATTACTTCTGTATTTTTGCTCTTTAATCCATATCCTTTCCTTCTGCTTTCTTCTTCAGTGATGTCTCATTTTTAACTTGTGCCGTTCTTGATGCGATTTCACAGTTGTTGAGTCCATCTCTTAACATTAAAGTGCCCAAGTATTTGCATTGATTCCTGAACTTGAATTAATTTTGGCTACTAAAGAATTGATCTGTGCACACTCATTGTTTCGATTGACGACCATTGCTTCTGTATTTTTGCTCTTTAATCCATATCCTTTCCTTCTGCTTTCTTCTTCAGTGATGTCTTATAACTGTGGCAAGTCTTCTTCATTTTCTGCAATTAATAGAGCGTCATCAGCATATCTCATGTTGCTTACTTTGTGCCCTCCTATTTTAATTCCTGGGCATCCTTCTATGCTTCTCAAATCATTTCACTGTAAAGAGAGAAAAGGTCTGGAGCAAGCAAACATCATTGTCAGACACCACACTTTATTTTTTGTTTTGTTCTAATGAGCTGATTTACCCATCAACTCACATTGCTGCTGTCTGATATCATTTCATGTTTTTTTTTTTTTTGGTCTTGCCCAAACACCTCTCACAGACTAGCAGAGGGAAGGATACCCTCATTTCTCTTTCTCAGAGTTGGCTCTGATCTGCCGCCCTATATAAGTCATGCTTTTTACCTCTAATTCGAGCAAATATTATAAATTTGATTTAATCTTAAAGCATTCTAAGGTTTACGATTTTTATAAACATACATTTAATTTTTACACTGCTTGCTTTAGCCAATATTTTTTTTTGCTCTATTGTAAAGCTAATTTAATAATGAGCTATAAGAATGTGATCTTCTGCTCAACACTGTATGATGTAACTGTCTAAACCTCGCCTCCATTCTCACTCTTTCTTTTCTCTCCCATTTCTGGTGTTCTGTCTTATCCTGGGCTGAGACTTTGAGGATTTTCTCCTTTTCCCTTGTCCTACATCCTAAATCATTTTTTCCCATATTAAATCTTCATTTCTGTTTTTCACTTCATATTAAGACATTAGCTCTAAACTCCTATTAGAGCTGGCTCACCAGAGTCAATTTTTTTCTTCTTTTTCTCCCAACTCTTGAGGCTTTTATGTGAGGGAGTATGGGGACCAGTACCATCTGTCTAGGAGGCCTGTTCACAGGTTATGTAATGTTATTCAGATGGGCCGGCCTGCGGGGTGCTAGCAATGTGCGCTCTGTCTCTCTCTCTCTCTCCTCTCTCTCTCTCTCTCTCTCTCTCTCTCTCTCTCTCTCTCTCTCTCTCTCTCATCTTTAGCTTAATCCGACCCATACCTCCCGTCTCTCTCTCTCTCTCTCTCTCTCATCTTTAGCTTAATCCGACTCTTACCTCCCGTCTCTCTCTCTCTCTCACTCTCACTCTCTCTCTCTCTCTCTCTCTCTCTCTCTCTCTGTCTCCCTCCCTCCCTCTTCAACATAACTTCTAACTACATGTAGGCTTTATATTCAAATACTTTGAAAATCAAATGCACATGTACACCTTTTCGAGATTTGATAATGCAGTGGTACGGTACATCAAATACCGGCACTGGAGTGACACACCAAGAACACGTACATCAGATAATAAGGAGAATTTTTTAATTGTATCAAGTCGGAAGAAGCAAATGAAGAGAGAGGGAGAGGGAGAGGGAGAGGGAGAGAGAGAGGGAGAGAGAGAGAGAGAGAGAGAGAGAGAGAGAGAGAGAGAGAGAGAGGGGGGGGGGGCAGAGATGATAATTTTGTAGAATTCGACCAAGGAACAAAAACAAACATAGTAGGTACGTAGAATCTGAGAGCAAGAGATAAAATAATGAATGAGAGAGAGAGAGAGAGAGAGAGAGAGAGAGAGAGAGAGAGAGAGAGAGAGAGAGAGAGAGAGAGAGAGAGAATGGATAAAGAGACAGCCAGAGGTCTATTTGTGTGGAAAAGGGGGGCGCTAGATATGGTAATAGGTGCTAGCCATGTGCGCTTTATATCTGGCCGTCTCTCTTTCTTTTATCTCTCTAGCTCAATCCGACTCTTAACCCTTCCGGGCCTCTCTGTCTGTCTGTCTGTCTGTCTCTCTCTCCCCCCCCTCTCTCTCTCTCTCTCTCACACACACACTCTCTCTCTCCCTTCTCACCATAATTTGTAATACATTCAAATATTTACACTTTGAAACTCAGGTGCACATGAACACCTCTTCGAGATTTGATAACACATTGGTACAGTAGGCTGCATTAAATAAAGGCACTGGAGTGACATATTAAGAGCAAATCAAGGAATGACAGAATGTGAAAGACAAAAAAGATATAATGATATTCAGAGAGGGAACAAAGACAAACTTAATATGTAGAAGCTAAGAGCGAGAGACAGACTGAAGGAGAGAGAGAGAGAGAGAGAGAGAGAGAGAGAGAGAGAGAGTGAAAGAGATACAGACAGAAGTCTATGTGTATGTGGAAAAAAAAAGGGGGGGGGGGTGGTCAGAGAATGATGGGCAGTACTAACCTGTTCCAGTGTAAAAATGAAGGACAACTTCTAGCTGATCCCATTGATTCACAGTTTTACAGGGGAAATTTGGGTGTGTTACCAATTTAAAACCTTTGTAGCCTTCAAATTGAATTAGTCTCTCCTGCATCTGCATCTCTAACATGGAAGTATATAACATATTCATGCATACAACCACCGCGACTGAAGCTGGCAAGTGTTTGTTCTGCTCTATCTGCATTACAAGCACTGAGTCCATAGAGGAGCAATCTTTCTTGAAGGGCTTCCTTAACAGTGTCACAGTTAAACTTATTTTTTTCTTTGAATATATCCAGTTCGTCAATTTCTCTGACTCTGTTTTCACTGAGGGCTTTTTTTTTTGGTAGGGCGAGGAGTTTTTGGATGAGCATGTGATATGGATAATGAAGGTATGTCACCAAAGTTAATAGAAGGATGCATAGAGATTATAAATATTATCTTCCTCTTCGAATGTGAGGAGTATCAGAGAGCCAGTGTCGACTACAAACTCCAATATGTTCAGTCACTTTTTCAACTTTGTTAGGGAGACTCGAAACTCATTTATGACATTCAGTTGGATCCTTTGGAAAACCATACATAATAACCGTTTTACTTTCTTTCCCCTTCTGACTGGCATAGCCGCTCGCTCTTATAGTTTGTAACAGTGCACTTTCTTCCCCTAAATAATAAACAGTTAAGGAAATTAATAATGACACCGATACATCATATAATGAAATATGAAACTTAAGGTTAAAGTATTGAGGGCACTTTGAGTATCAGAGATTTAAGTTAAAAAGGCTTTTAAACAGTTGGTACTGATGGGGACCTATAGACCAGTACCATCTGTCTAGGAGGCCTGTTAACAAAGTTGAGAAAGTGACTGAACATTTTGGAGTATGTAGTCGACACTGTCCGGCTGGTACTCCTCACATTCGAAGAGGAAGATATTTCATACCCTCTATGCCTCCTTCTATTAACTTTGGTGAGATACCTGCATCATCCATATCTCATGCTTATCCAAAAAGCTCCTCGTCCTACTAAAAAAAACCCTCAGTGAAAACAGAGAAAGGGAAATTGACGAACTGAATACATTCATTGGAAAAAAAATAAGTTTAACTCTGACATCAAGGAATCCCGGAAATCAGAAGACAACACAGATCACAGCCAGAAGAAGATAGTGAAGCTGTCTTCCTTGTCAGCTGTAATCCCAACATCGCCAGTCAATGACAGCAATTACTCTTCAGGTCGATTATATTCACCAAATGAGCAAGTCTTTCTTAAATTATGATGTTTAGGCGTCAATTAATCGCTTCACCCCCCCCCCACACACACACAACCCTCTGACTGTTTCTCTTTCACCCATTCTCTCTCTCTCTGTGTCTCTCTCTCACTCTCTCTCATTTTCTCGCCTGTTTCTCGCTCTTTTTTTTTGTCTTTGTTCCCTGGTTGAAGCCTACAAAATTTTAATCTTTGTCTTCTTGGCTATCTCTCTCTCTCTCTCTCTCTCTCTCTCTCTCTCTCTCTCTCTCTCTCTCTCCAATTGTTTCTCATTTCTTCATGTAAAATCTCCGACTTGTTACAGTTAAAAACTCTCTCATCATTATCCATTAGAGAGAGAGAGAGAGAGAGAGAGAGAGAGAGAGAGAGAGAGAGAGAGAGAGAGAGAGAGAGAGAGAGAGAGACGAAAGAAAGAGAGACAGCCAGAGATAGTGCGCACATGGCTAGCAACAATTATCATCTATCTCGTGCCCCCCCTTTTTTCCACACACACACATGGACCTCTTTCTGTCTGTATCTCTTTCACCCACCCACACACCACTCTCTCTCATTCATATTTTATCTCTCGCTCTAATCTTATACGTGCGTACTATGTTTGTTTTTGTTCCTTGGTAGAATTCTACAAAATTATAATTTCTGTCCATTTGCCCCCCCCCCCCCTCTCTATCTATCTATCTATCTTTCTATCTATTCGTCTCTCTCTCTCTCTCTCTCTCTCTCTCTCTCTCTCTCTCTCTCTTCATCTGCTTCTTCGATTCCAACTTGATATAATTAGAAACTCTCATCATTATCTCAATCTGCCGATGTGGTTTTACGTCATTTTTAATTGTTCATTCTTCGAATACCATAACACCTTTCTTTGTCTGTCACATTTTGTCATTTCTTGTTTTTTATGTGCTCTTGACGCATAACTCCAGTGCCGGTACTTAAGGTACCGTACCACTGTAAGATCAAATCTTGAAGGTGTGCATGTTCATCTGAGTTTCATCAAAGTATTTGAATGTATGGCCTACGTGTACTTAGAATTAAAGTTGAAAAGGGAGGTAGGGAGGGAGGGAGTGAGAGAGAGAAAAAGAGAGAGAGAGAGAGAGAGAGAGAGAGAGAGAGAGAGAGAGAGAGAGAGAGAGAGAGAGAGAGAGAGAGAGAGAGAGAGAGAGAGAGAGAGAGAGAGAGAGAGAGAGAGAGAGAGAGAGAGAGAGAGAGAGAGAGAGAGAGAGATCACCCGGCCCATCTGAATAATATTTCGTAACCTTGTGAACAGGCCTCCTAGACAGATGGTACTGCTATTGACACATTGTTTGTACATTTTAAACCAGGTGATGGACAAAATAGCACAGCCGCCATGATTTCCTTAAATCACGTGGTAGCTATAAAAAGATTTTGCGGGTGCCTATTAATCGTTTTTCTTTAAACTTTGGTCCCCAGCAGTTAAAAATTCTGAATCAATTAGACAAAGATGGCGGACATCAACGTTACGGTTCGAGCTCATTGCAAGTTACTCTTACATGCAGTGAAATATCCACATGCTGCTGTGAATGGTATACTTTTAGCAGAGGATAACAGAAATAAAGAGTCAAAAACACTTAAATTTGTCGATGCCATTCCATTCTTTCACGTATCCCTTGGTCTATCTCCGATGCTGGAAATGGCGTTGTTACAGGTTGGTATCAAACTATCATTAAAATCGTAATGATAGGCCTAGATCCAGATCTAGATGTAAATGTGATCTTTGACTTTAAACCCTTCTCACTTTTTAAGATTCTTAGATTGTATTAAATCTTAAAGAGATAGAGGCAAATCAGACTCACCTAATCTAGATCTAGAGCCCATTTAAATGTGTCTTTTGACGCCGGCCTCCCTCTATGTAGTCATCTTATGTTTAAATTGTTTGTAAACGGTAATTTGCAGGTATCGGCACACTCCCGTAGTCAACTATTTCTTGTCTTTAAGTGTTTCTTTCACCTAGATTAATTCATTTTTGGTAGTGAAAGTCGTCGTGACAATGAAACAGGATTTATTATTCATGGCAATGAGACCCCTCTCATATAGATCTATGTCCTCATTTTCGTAGGCCTAAATAGAAAATAGTGCCACTGGTTTCGGAATTGTGCAAATGTGCTGGCACAGTAGTAAGTAGAGGCTGGCTGTACGGGTCAAGAATCAGTGAAGCAGAAAAAAGCACTGTGTACCGTATACAGAACTAGGACAAACATTATAGTGCAAGACAGAAATGCATCTAGATCTTGAAAAGTATTTATTTGAGACAAATAAAACCTTCATATTCACATTCAAGGTCTCAAACTCATAAGGAAACATGCAATTTTAAAGCTTAAACAAAGTTGAGCCCATATCTATACATTTACCACATTTTCTTGCACCCTTTTCTCAGTCTTCAGAGTGAGCTTGCTAAGGGTGATTTGCATGAATCTTTCACGTTCATTAAATCCAGCTGTCTCCAACATTTGCTTGCATACAGGAACAATTCTGTCATGACATGGCTGTAGGTATTTGGCAGGCGGACTCTTCTGTTCTATTACTCCTAGCTCTTCTGTAGTACTTTCCAAACGTTTCACGTTTGATATCTTTCCACTGACTTTGTTTGAACATGCAGTTTTCCCATGTCCACAATGCTGAGAGAATCTTCTCTCTTTATGTGCTTGAGACACTATACTTCACCAGTTGCATTCTTTGCCATGACAGCAAGTTTACGTCTCACAAGCACGACTTTCAAACAGAGATGTATTGCTATCTCAGGTTTTGATTGCCTATTTGTTGCAGTTAAAGAAGGCTTACCTTGCCATCGTCATCATTTTTGCTTCTACTTGTGGTGATCTACGCTCATATTCAAAAGAATTTAACGCTATCATTAGGTTGTCGTTAACTGGCTAACGCATGCGTTAATTTAACAAAGCATTCAAAAGGCAAATTTTCGCTAACGACAGGTTGTTAGGTTATCGTTAGGGGGGACTGTTTAGAGAGCTAAAGATCACATTAACGATAGGTTCAGGTCCACCCTAAAATTTTTACGATCGCTTTAATGAACTTAGGTGATGAACACTTTCCAATGGTTTTGGTAACCAAGGAATTGTTTTTCTCTCCCAATATGGTGGCTTTGGGAGTGTTTGCAAGACAGACTTAATGCACTTTTTTGTATTCTTTTACTTTAAATATACTTTGTAATAAATCTAAATCTAGATTAGAAAAGAGTTGAATAAAATCTGATGGCTTTTTATTACTCAGCTACAATTAACGGAAAATAATCAATTGTGAGTGAATGGTTAAATAAAAAAAAAAGGATGGAAAGGAAAAAAATCTATCGACAATACTATGAGTTCAGTTACTGAAGTCTTAGATCTACAGAAGTGATTTGAAATGTAGACTAGCCTAGACTTAGACCTTATTGAAAATCCGATCTTGTCAAGTGTAGTAACAAAAAAAAAAAAGATTGCAAGTTTAATGTTTTGTGAGCATGATCTGCAAACACTGCAGAATCTAGGAATTTGGAAGTGGTGAATGATGGATAGAGTAAACCTACATGTACGGTAGTTTAAGTTTAATCGTCGTCACATATACCAGTAAGCCATGAATTAGAATTGTGTTACAAGATGGTATAAACCTATACAGAGAGAGAGAGAGAGAGAGAGAGAGAGAGAGAGAGAGAGAGAGAGAGAGAGAGAGAGAGAGAGAGAGAGAGAGAGAGAGAGAGAGAGAGAGAGAGAGAGAGAGAGAGAGAGAGAGAGAGAGAGAGAGAGAGAGAGAGAGAGAGAGAGAGAGAGAGAGAGAGAGAGAGAGAGAGAGTATCTACATGTCACCAAAGTAAAGAGAAAAGAAAGTAAGAGAGACAGGAAGACAGAAAAAGAGAGAGAGGCAGGCAGACAAACTTACTGTCAGAGGGCAAGATACTTAGTAAGGTTTTCTTTACAAATTCTCATTTTTCAGTAGCAATTAGCATACATGTGAGACTGATGTATGTATTGTCTCAAAATTCAACACCTGATTTTCCTAATTCAAATGGAAGTAGGCATACACATCCATGATTGAAATTATGAATAGAGAAGTACATAGTTTATTTAGTGGTGATTCCACAAACCAGTTTTCAAAATGCATGAGTTCCACAGTTCTTGAGATCATTATATTCTTTTGGTTTTCTCTGTTTGTTTGTTTCTTTTTTTTAACCTCATTAACATCATTATTATTATTATTATTATTATTTGCTCTTACTTTAAAAAAAATATTTTTACATTTCAGCCCTGATAAGTCCAGCTTCATAGAAAATAAAAATATTATCCTCAAAAAGCCATAACTTCTAAATTTGTGCGTTATAACAAAAAGTGAGCACAAAGAGTTGAATTAAAAAAAAAAAAAATAAAGATTCAAAAAATAATTATAGTCAGATTTAATCATACATACATGTATATATATATATATATATATATATATATATATTGCTTTCTTACACTCGTAAACTGATTTTTTAAATGAGCGTAATCATCAGTCATTATTGAACTCATGAGATTTTGCCTTTGGCTTGCTTTTAGAATTAGCACATTTTTTTTAACCAAGCCCAATGGAAGCCATTATTTAAAAAAAAAATATTTCATTCTTTATTCACTAGGGTATTTAAGATATTTGTATTAAATTCAGAAAAAAAACCCCAAATGATTTTAGAAAATGAAATCTCTCGAAACAAAGCGATTTCAATATTGGACTTTGCAAATGGTACATAGAGTCATCTCTTTTTTCTTGGTGAAATTTAGGTGGCCATAATGTTTTAATTACCAAGAAATAGAAAAGTTTTACTTTTCTTTTGAAATGCATGATCACTTTGTTGTGTTATTCAACTTTTTCAATCTGCAGTTTTCAATAAATAAAGAGTGGAGATCTTATTGTTTTCCTCCAGTACCTTCAACAAGTTACAGAGACTGAAAACAGGCAGCTCAACAAACTTATCAATAAATTTCCTGCAATAAAAATGAACTTTTTCATTCCAATATTCTAAATTGAAAAGTAATTTACAAGATTTACCCACTACATGTAGACTATATATGTAATATAAGCAAATATCATTTTGCAGAAGGGCAAAAAAATTTTTTTTCTTGAATTCTTTTAATGATTAATTGTCCTCAAAAAAAAAAAAAAAAAAGAAAAAGAAATAAAAATAAGAAAAAAAACAATTGAAGACTTAAAATGAGCCAGTCAATTGGAGTGCACCATTTAGAAAAGTCTTTCTGTTTAGAAAAGACGTTAAAAAGACCAACTACATAATCAAATTTGCTGATATGAGCAATAATATTTCAAAAAGACATTGAATTAAGCAAATCACATCTGTGATAGAAACTGAATATTGCTGAAATTGCACATGCTGATCTCAAATCATATGTTGCTCAATTTTTTATTCAGATTATAAAAAACATATATATATATAAAAACTAACAAAACATGTAAGAGATAGAGAGTCATTTAGTAATGGCTAAAAGTTTCAGTTCAAAGACTTGCTTATAAATAAATTCTTTCTATCCAGTTTTAAAAAGATTGTGTTTATTGTTCCTTCAACTTAAAAAGCTGGCCACTAAACATTTCAAATAGTATACTCCTCAACAAAAAGAACAGAAAGGTTTTTATATTTTTAAATGCACAGAGATTAAAAATCTGTGAGCAATGTTGCACTCTTTGAAAAATTTATCAAATTGTACAATTGATTTCTCAAAGTATAAGTATATGGATAGCAAGTGGGGGAACCACAACTTAAAAAAATGTATTTATACCTAGTTGCTGTTGAAAAAAGTTGGATTAAATTAAAGGAGATCCATTGCAAGCTCATTTATGTAATGCCTAAGATACTGTTTTATTTCAGTATTATTTAATTTCATCTCAATTGAGCTATTTTTTAAATTTTTTTTTAATACAAACCAGGCTTAGAACACACATTTTACATCATTAATTTTTGTGAATAATTATTAAAAATAGTAAATGTAAAAATTTCATATAAAATAATGAGTATGTTATGCCCATCAGAGAGGGTATTGTATACCTAGAAATAGTAGAATGTTTGCACCTATGCTTTTCATTTATAATCATAATCTGTAAAGACTTTTCTAAATAAATTGGAAAATGAGAGTAACCAGGAAAAGAGCTATAATATACATAAGAAGGTAGTCAAACCAAGGGATGTTTATGCTTTAAATTCATCCTAATGTTAGCTGCATTAAGAGAAAGTATTGCTACAAGTCCAATTCTTATTTCTTTTTTTTTTTTACACTTTTATAAGTAATATATATATATATAACCATTTGCAGTAGCATTACTACCAATGGACATTAATCAAGGGCCTTTCCCATCTAAATCTTGAAAAAAAACTTGGATTGGGCTATAACGATTGGAAAGATTTTACCCATATGAAATTGAACAAATAACGTGGTCTAGGTGATCTTTTAGGTTATTTAGACTCAGTCAAAGAGTAAATTATGCATACGCCTCTTACTTTACCTTAATAAATTATAATTTAGATCTAGATCTAGGCATAACCCTTATACAAATCGAATGAGAGATAACATGCTGGGAATTTAGTTAACTAAACTTTTACTCTTGAACTCGATTCAGAACATCAATTATTGTTCCACAACATCTTACAATGCATTGCATTAAGTTTCCAAAGTCTAGATTAACAGTAGGCATTGTTATGATTGTAGCTCTAAATAAGCTTAGATTTAAATCTAGCTCTATGTTAAATCAGATGAGGGGCTCTATGTTAAAGTAAAGACTATATTTTTTTTTAAACAACAGTTTCATCCTTGGGTTGCAGCCACAACAAGAACCATTAATCTACATAATGTCCTAAACATTTTTTCTATACATTAAATATAGTTGTCAAGCCCGATATGAAATGTAAACAAGGCAACAGCCTTAACTTCCGGGTGAAAAGTGACAATTTTTGCAAAACACACCAAAAGTAAATGATAAATTAATTATCTCGGACATTATTTTTAACGCTATCGTTAGAAAATGTTTTGAATGCGACTTAGTTAACGATGTCCTTAGAAATTCTTTTGAATACGTCGTAGATAACGATATCGTTATAAAGACAGGTCGCTAATTTTACGTGTGCGTTAACTCCAAAATGTTTTGAATACAGCCACTAGGCTCAGCCAGTGACATCAGAAATTTCATCTTCTCAGCAGCAATATCAAATGAAAAATCATTCGGTGAGATATCATATCTGCATCAATGCCTGACAGATTCACCAAACTATAATCTAATCTTTAATAATTCATTCATTCTTAGAATTTGCTAAAGGTGATTTTGAGTTGATTTTAATCCTTTAAAATCTAAGACCTATGACTGTTCTGATTCATGTAGATTTCACCCCTTCTCCTTTAAGTCAGACATGATATGAAGACAAATTCTACTCATATTTTTATTTATAGTTTGTTTTATTTCATGTGGCCATTGTTTGGATGATAGGCAGTGTGGTTAAAAAGTTTGTCTTATATAAATTCTTAAGTAATCACCAAAATTAAGAACAAACAGGGAAAAATAGGGTCTCAAAAAAGGTACCAAACAACTACAGTCGAGTCCAAATAATTCGAATCTGGATATTTTGAATTCCATTAATTTTACTGAATATTTCTCTATTTAAAAAAATATTGGTTAGATCGAAGTTGGATAGAAGGATCCGGTTAATTCGAAGCCATCTTGACAGGTTTTTTCAATTCTGAAAGCAGTTTTCTTAGCTTGTAAAACAAAGAAAGTAGTGCTATACTTGCGTGGTAAGCGATTCTGGTGTGTGTATGTTCTACCCATGTTTGTTACAGGTAAGAGTGTCAGTATGCAATAAGACTATAAGGAGAGGGAAAGGGGTTAGGCCCGAGCACAAGGCGTGAATCCATACATACTTTAGTACAACATTACTGATCTGTCACCCATATTTTTTTTTTATTCTCTTTCTCTATGTATTCTGATAACTCAAAGTCCTTTTTTTTTATATATATATATATATATATATATCCCAATAAATTGGAAATAACTGGACTCGCCTGTAAGTTTAAATGTTTAAAAAATCCACATTTGCTTTGAAAGAGGTATGCATTCTTCTTTTAGTCTTATTCTCAGAAATATTAGTGTTCTTTGTAATGTTTTTTGTTAAGTGTTTTAAGAGTTATTTGTCTTAGATGTTTCAGTAGCCATTTTATTTTTCCAGGCTTTCTAGTATCAATGAGTTCACGTAAGCTCATATCTATGTGCTCATTTTTTTCAGATATCTCTTTGAACAATTTGGCTACCTATTTGTCAAATATTTTTGTTTCATATTTAAAAAGTTGCGTAAAATTCCAACTTCAGGTTCTTGTTTAGAGACATTATTCTACATGTGGAAAAAAAAAATAGGTATAGTGCAGCTCCAAAAGGTACAAAACAATACATTTTGTATTGTTTTGTACCTTTTGGAGCTGCACTCTACCTATAATTTTTTTTTTACGGTGCTTCACAACTAATCACAAAGCTCCACTTCAACATTATTCTACATGGTGCATTTCTTAGTAAAGATCAATAGTTCACAAGAAAGATCTACTTTTGTATCATTCATTAGAATAATGATAATTTATGTCACTATTGTCAGATTGTAAGACAGTAAAAATAAATTAAAAAAAATATGTAGCACTTGTCTTTCAGTTTCGAGTAACCAGAAGTATCCCCATAATCAATTTTATTTTTTGTTTGTAATTTTTTTTTCAGGTGGAAGCTTACTGTAAAGGAAAAAACCTAGTCATAGCTGGGTACTATCAAGCAAATGAAAATTATAGTGATAATGAGTAAGTATCAACGTTCAAAGAAAAGAAGAAGCTTACCAAGTTTCACCATGAAATGACTCATTCTGAATTAAGAAAAAAATAAATCTATTTACAGTTACACTATTGCGCACTGAATCAATAAAGAGGATTATAATTTAACTCAGCAAAGAAATATCGATTTTTTTTACCTGCTTTCATGAAAACAAGCACATGTATTTACATGAGATGAATTAGTGTTTTCAAACTTGCCTATTAATCTGTGCCCATTTTTATTATTTTTACACATGTATTCTGTATTGGCTTTGTAAGTTCTTAATTTTGTCAACAAAAAACCTGCTTATACCACCACAAAGATTATAAAGTATATGCACAGAATGAAGCGAGCCATCTTCTTACACATTTGTAAAGTTATTATTGAAATGTATTTATTGAAGCAAGGATATATGTTTTCGGCAATAAGATCACAGCCCTATCACTGCAGCCTCTTGATACATTACTCTATGCAAATCCCCAACAAGGTTGGGGACTAGATCTTATAACACCAAAAGCAATGTGTTACAAGTGTGTATATATATATATAAGTTGGCTTGCAACTTTCTAAGACTTGAAAAACAAGATAAAAGCTTATTATAAATAATGACGCCTTTTACCACGTTTTTATTTGTTTTTTATTTTTTTTAAGCATTTTCCACCACAAGTATATACATTGGTATATACTCATACACAGAGGTATCATGAAATTCTCATTGTTTAGATATTTTTCTGGTTTTCAATCTGATTGTTTGCAAATGGTTGCATTGACAACTTGTGAGATATACCTATATTGGTTTTCTAATTTTACTTCTTCCAAAACTTCATATAACTGTTTTGTTTTTTCCCCATCAAACATTACAGAATGAATCATGTAGCTAAAACCATTGGTCGAAAGGTACAAGAAAATTTTCATGATGCCTGTTTGTTTATGGTGAGTTTGATCCCTGTCTGTCGAGTTTGTCTTGTTGACAAGTACACAAGTTAAGTTAAATGTCAAAGTGAAGGCAGAGGTGCTGATATTTATACAAATAGTACATGGGGCTAGTAAGATAAGCAGCATTTATTTTAAACGGACCCACTATATGTGACTGACTGCACAAGAAAGAAGGGGCTCAAACAAAAGAAATAATGTTTCAAATTTCAGTGATTTATCAACCAAAGAACTTAAGAATTTCAGAGCATGACTTTTTTTTTTTACAAAAGGGATGATATAATCACAAACTAACTAACTTATATGTTATTACTTTCCACAATTGTTCTTAGTCATGTAATTGGTCAAAGTAAATTCTAATGTTTAAGAAAACTATTGCAATGATTCAAATATTTGGTCAATCTGCAAAACCTATAAAAACATTTATGCTCATTTTAAGGAGAAAGTTGTGTTATGAAAAAAAAAAAAAATGAGCAGCATTATATCCTCTCAGTAAAGAATATTAAAGAAATGCATAAAAAAAACCCTGCATATTGTTTTAATATAACATTAATCAATAAGTAATGTAGAGTCGAACTAAAAGTTATTGCTTTGAATGTTGGTTGTGACTGTGAATTCATTGCTTTCATGTATAACTTTTGTACAGACACTTATTTTGGAAACTAAAAAAAGTAGTGTTTCATTCCATAAAGGATATTAGTTTTGCTTCTTTGATATTTTAAAAGCTAGACCTGGAAATTGGGCATAATGACTGTCCCATAAACAAAACTGAAGAATAGATTTAGTTTGTCAGCCAGTCCGTATCTCAGTTATGCTAAATATATCTTCTAAATTTAGTGCCGACATTTTTTAATATATATTTTTCTGTCATTAATTTGCTCAACTGTCTTCTTGTTAGGTGTTCAACAAAAGAAAAAAAAAATTGGCTCTCTTTTCAGAGTTTCAAGAGATCATGAATAACATAATCTCAAGCTACAGTTTGTAGTTTTTGACAATTTAGATTTTGCTTTACCTTTGAACATTCCAAGTTTCTTAGTTTCTATTGTCAGCTATGAGTTAGCTTGATCTATCATCATTTTTAAATATCCATATGTCCATGTATTTAAGCATAGAACAAACCCGAAACTGTTTCACACATATACACTGTACTTCTGTGTATCTGTATGAAATTTTTTTTTTCAACTCTAGATTGACAACAGAAAAGTGAAGGCAGAATCTGTGTCACAACCATACAAAATTTATACCTTGCGAGATTCAGGCTGGAGGGATTCTGATCGCAAGTAAGTGCAAATTTTTTTTTAACATGAGTGGTTATCAACAATCTTGTCTTTTGTTAAATCTAACCACAACGATATGTTTAGTGCTTTCCTGCAAATGCAAAGTGAGAATGGCTCTTGAAAAAGAACTAACTTTAACACCTTCATTTGAAACAATATATAATTAAAACCTATCTTTGTATTACAATTTAAACGGTATTTATACTGTCCAAAAGAAATAAATACATCTCGATTCACACAAGTAAAAGAGCACTGGAGTGCTTTATTGAACCTATCCTGGTGTATGGAAGGGAGGACCAGACAATTTCAAAACAGCTAAAGAAGAAACAAGAGGCAACAGAAATGTGACTTTGAATCTCATGGAGTTCAAAGAAATAAACAGTGTTACAAGAAACTGACACAACAAGGTCACTTAATCAATAGAATATGTAAGAGACAGAGACCTATTTTCAGCCATGTGAAGAGAAACTGGAATATCTTGAATGATACAAGGAAAATGCAACAAAGGAAAACAGTGAGAAAAGATGTTTTATGTAGAATGAGTGTCATGCAATGGAAACGAGGAGGGATTGAGATATATGGAGGGTCATGATTGCCTAAGCTAAAGAGCAGGGCATCTGATATATTAACAGAACTTTGAGCTTATAATTAGTTTAAAAATCAAAAACTTCCATAAAACAAATGCAACTAAATTTTTAAAAACTTTTATCTCGTATCAACATTAAAGAGTCTGTCGGCATCTTTGCCCTTTGATTTTCAAGGTTTGTCCATATCAATATAGATTTTCAAAGACTTCTAGTCAGTTATGATATTGTGAAACAGCAATAACTCTTAAGAAGTTTTTGAAAGCTTGATTATGAAGTATAGTCATCAGTAAGATCACAAAGAGTGACTTCCAAAATAAGTTTAAAATGATAAAAAAAATTCTGTAAATCTAAAATCTTTTTTTCAGAAATATATCAGAGGATGATATTTCAAAAGAAGAGAGCCTCTATGCCCTGCTGAAGTCTGGAGCCCAAAGGCAGTTGTGTGATTTTGATAATCATTTTGATGATGTTAGAAATGACTGGAGAAATCTTGAACTCAATGATTTAATAAACAGATGCACCTAAAACTAGATGTGTAGATAAATCATATTTATCAATTTTCTCTTTCTTTTTCTTATTTATAAGATATTATCTTTCCTACATGTTGCATTTCTTATATTTTCTGTTTTTATGGTTTTTATGGTAAATTCAGGTGAAGTCAATTTCTAATATGTGCTCGATTGCCTTTTAATCTACTTAGACTTAATTCTTTGATGTTAAAAATACAAGCCAGTGAGGAGAACTTTTGTTGTGGTATCCATCGTACTAACTGTTGACACTTTCTGTACGTTCAATTTTAAGCACTGAAGTTCAAAAGAAAAAGAGAATATCACCTATTTCATTTTTACATCTTTGTTAAATGCATACATGAGTTTACTTCAGAGAATATACTTGTACTTTTGAAACTTAACCCAAAGCATATTTAGTATTTATTCCTGATGGTCTCTTTGGGCTGCAACTTTTGGAGAGGTGAAAAAAAAAAAAAAAAAAAAAAGCAAACTTGACACCCTTATTCGTAAGTCATGAATACAATTTACAAAATGGCCCCACATTTCTGTAGTTAAAAATCAAGGTGTCCTTTAAGTTTCTCCCTTATTTTCACTAAAAGTCCATCTCAACACCTATTAGTATCTCTTTTTTTGGTATGTCTTTAAGTCTCTCTTCACCTCAATTTCTTCTTGTTCCTTTATCTCTTTTGTTTCTCTCTCTTTCACTTTCAGTCTAGCTGCCTTTTTCTTGTTTGCCTGTATTGACTCTCTTATCGCTCTCACTTTCTGTCGTCTCTTAGCCTCTATTTTTTTGTCCCTCTTCTCTCAAAAGAAAATACAGAAACTGAGAGAAACAAAGATATACATAAGAAAAAGATGCAGGAAAATGAGACACATGGAGTCAGAGAGAAAAAGATAAAACAAAGAGATTAGAGAGTGTATGAACTAGACAATAGAGTGAGAATAAAACAGAAACAGAATATGAAGAAATAAAACCCCTCAAGGATAAATTTTTACCCAACTTGTGTAAGATGAGGGTAAAATTCCTAGAAGTAAAAGAAATAGCTTATGTCTTATTGATAAGCATGACCTAAATGCAGTCCTTATGCTCCTTTGACACCAATATGAAATGTCCCCCTTGCACAATTTTTATTTTGTCTGCACTATTTTAATACATGTATATGGTCAGTAATAAATCAAAATGTTTAGTCTAATTATCCATTTCACCATTAGCTGCAGTTTGTTGTAAGATATTGAAATACTATATCCTCGTCTGCTGATAAAAGTGATATTATCTATATTATGTTTCATTGATAAACAAAGGATAAGAAATTAAATATAAAATTTGTAAAGGACTGCCCTTTTCTATCTACGCATTAAAACTACTCATAGACTTCTTTGACATAATTAGATGTGAATATGGGTATTTTTTAAAGCAAACTTATACTTCATACATGTACCATGCATTTCCATAATAAATATAAAAATTTAATTCTAACTTAAAAAATGAAATCACTAGGAGCAAAGTATTTTTGGCAGTGTTTTTATTTTTTTTTTCAATCCCAGCTTTACATCTTTAGCTCATCACCAAAGCAAGAAAGTAGATAAGTGGTAAAATGCTTTTTTCATAGCCAATTTGATACTATAGGGAAAGGTGGGGACAACCATAAAATTTGATGATGGTGTATGTTAATGCTATTAAAAATAATTATTGTGAACTAGGTGCTTGCAGTTTAAAAGATTTTAAATATTCAGAAAATTGTTTGTGAAATTTGATTAACTTTGTATGTTCATAAGTTGACAGAAATGACTGTATGGACTGTTACAGTGTTGAAGATTGCCCTGTGAGTATCAGAAAGAACTAATTACATGAAACATAAGTTTTTCTAAAAATTCTCATGTATTTCAAAGAAATAGGCACATTTGCAAGTCAAAAGCTCATAGTCATTTTTAAAATATCTGTACCCTATTTTCATGCAAATTTTGTATTTCAACCGCAACATCACTGTCTACATGAAATAAGTTTGCGCCATTTTGGGTTCAGAGCACTTCTTACTGTCAGTTTGATTTGCATGTCACAGGCATCCTTATCAAGAATTCAAACACCTTTACATTTTTGGCCAATGCAGACATAGGAAGTTGGAGACTCCCTATGAATGTATGATTTAGTTGCATTTATGAAAAGTTGCCACCTGCCTGAAAATGGAAGAATGCATTTGTAAGATTTTTTTATTGTCATTTTTCTTCATCATAAACTTATTTTTATAGATGGGTTTTTTTTTTTTTTAGATCAGATGGCATTGATGCAATTTAATACCGAAGTCTTTTTTCTTTCTTTTTTTTAAAATTGAAATAACAGAATATCAGGAAAAGGAGAATGGGTGCAGTGGTGTTGATTTGAAAATGAGAATATCAAAGTTCTTTAACTTGAAGGCGGATAATTCTGCTTTAATTTGCCAAGTCTAAAGAGTGCTGGAGCTTATATAAAATGGAAAAAGAATCTTTTAAAAAATAAATAAAAGAAAACAATTGTATTGATTTGTGATTCTAATTCAAACTCACTTTGCTTTGGTTTTTATCTCTCTGCATTTCATTTGTAATCTGCTATATGAATCTATGTTATCATTGTTCATTATTGTGCAGCTTCTTTCAGGGCCACAACTAGAGCTTACTGCTAAGAATTGCAGGTGCTTATTTCCTGGCTCAGACATATAGTCAATAAGTGCAATATTTTACATTCTGCAGTGAAACTGACAGGCCAGAACTGTACTCGGGTTCAAAACACCACATGTAGAATACCTGGGCAAAGGTTTGATCCCTAAACCTTTATTAAGCAATTAGATGACACGGGTGCAAGATCATCAGCATAATGGCAAATTCAGGCTAGCAGAAAGAACTTGGCAACTGGTTTATTTAGAAATCCAAAGAAAAAAAAAATTAACCATCTTAACTGTGGACCAGGTGCGATGATCAGTTATGAATTCTCCATGCCATGAGATCAGTTAGTAACGCCTGAAAATAGTTCTGTATGAAAACTTGTTAGTGAAGAAAGAATCATGTCATGTGATGGCTTGCAAAGAATCAAGTGGAAAATTGTTAATTCTTAAAATACTTATATACACTTATTTTAAAGCTGTGTAGGTAAAAAAATTGTTAATGGAAAGATGTATTGAAGTTCAAAAGGATCTCTACATATGCTTTATTGACTATTCTAAGGCTTTTGACAAGGTAAAGCATGAAAAGTTGTTTGAGATGCTGAATCAGCTAGATATTGAAGGAAAAGACTTGAGGGTGCTTAGAAATCTCTATTGGGATCAAACTGCTGCGGTAAGGGTAGATGGAGAACTCAGTGAGTACACAAATTTTAAAAGGGAGTAAGACAAGGTTGTGTGATGTCGCCAGACCTGTTCAACTTGTACAGTGAAGTAATTTTAAGAAACTTGGATGAAAGTGAAGGACTCAAAGCGAATGGTGAAAATCTGAACAACCTAAGATATGCAGATGATACTTCTCTATTAGCAGGATCAGAAGAGGATTTACAAAGGCTTCTAAATATTGTTGTGGAAGAGAGTGAAAAGCTGGGATTGTCTCTAAATGTAAAAAAGACTGAATGTATGGTAGTATCTAAGAAGAAAAACAATCCAGAATGCAAGCTTTTTAGCAAGGGAGAACAAATCAGGCAAGTACAGAAATTCAAATACCTAGGATATACATTGACATCTGATGGTAAATGCAGGACTGAAATTAAGAAGAGAATAGCCATTGCAAAGGCTTCTTTCCAAAAAATGAGCACCATTCTTAAAAATAGAAATATATCATTTTCAACCAAATTGAGGGTTTTGAAAACATATGTGTGGTCTATACTTTTGTATGGATGCGAAACTTGGACAATAACTGCAGAAACCAAGAAAAATTTAGAGGCAGCGGAAATGTGGTTCTACAGGAGAATGTTAAGAATATCATGGAAAGAAAAGAGGACAAATGAATCGATATTAGAAGAAACGAACCAAGAGAGATCCCTCATAAACACAATAAGGAAAAGGCAACTGAAATTTTTAGGACACATATGTCGCCATAAGGGACTGGAATTTTTATCTCTTACAGGCAAGATAGAAGGTACAAGAAGCAGAGGTAGACAAAGGATTACATTTCTTGATAGCTTGAGCTCTTTTGTGACAGGAAACAACAAAGACAACATAGCCTTACTGCGGATGACGGAAGATAGGGACAGGTGGAGAATCATGATCGCCGATGTCTATTCCAGACAGGGCATTTGAGAGAGAGAGGTAAAAAAAGTGCCTGGAGATACATTACCTTGTGAAAGTTTATGGCTGTTGGTCTATTTAAACCCAAATGGTAAAGAACATTTAAAACGGCCTTAAAATGTGCTGAAATTTTAGAAGATAGCCTGATCAAACTATTCCTATTCAAGTGAAAGAATGTTTTCATGCCTTATACGACAATATTGAAACATTTAATTATCAGATTACAAACACAATCAACTGCAGCCTGTCAACTGTCATGCAATGTTTAGGTTAGCCAACTCTAACAAACTCTTCTTTGGTTCGAACACTTTTGCTTCTCTTTTTTTCTCTCAGCTGGAAATCATGCCTGCTTTTGACAAGATTATTAAAATTAAATCTATCTAAGATTTTCATTGTCCTCTTTTCACTGACCGGCCCCCATTGGAAAAAAAGCATTCACCGTTTTTCACCATCTCTTTTTATTCTTTACAGGCTGAAAACAAAATTCACCTCTTACACAGTAAAGAGCAAATATTTTTAAGAATGAAAATCTTAAAGAACCCAAAATTACACTACATACTGTACATTGCAGGTACCATTTACACAATACAACTGCTCTGTTAAGATCAATGGAACATTTCTTTCACAATGGCACAGTTGACATCGTTACCTATTCACTATCGTCTGTGGGAGTGGGTTTAAAACAATATTATTAATATTATAGGCCTATGAAGCCTAATATCTTTCAACACAAATTTTAAAAAAATTAAAAAAATTAGGTTCCCTATGCCAAATTTTTAACTCTCATCTGAAACACATGCGTTTTGCTTCTTGAATTAATGGTCACTTTGAATATATACTGTATAAACATGTACAAAAGATAAGAACTACTTTTGATGAAAATATATTGATCAGATGAACAGTATAGCATGAGGCCAAGACTTTGAGTTATCATAAGGAAAAAAAAGTGGCTAAAAGTAGGTCAAGCAACAGATGCGCAGAAAGGAGGGACAAAGATGCCTAGAAGGTCATGATTGCCTAAGCTAAAGAGCAGGCACCTGATTAATTGATTCTTGTGAAATGTAAAACCAAAACTATCTTTGCTGGGCACAAGTTTACATGAGCACAAAAACATCAAGCATAATATGATTATGAGAAAAAAAGTTCAACAGATTTTGATGAAAGCACAAAAACAAAAAAAAAAAATTGCCAGTTTTTTGTTTTTTATTATCACCATGATACAACATTTATAGAAAAAATTAAATGCCATTTTCAATACTTGAAATAATATTAGGATGTTGAGGCTAAATGTTAAGCTGCCTGATGTCAACAACGATTCAACAAAATTTAATATGTAATGGATAAAACTGTTTACAAAGATGGCATATTATTATGGCATACGCTGATCTTTACTTTACAGCTTTGACAGTTCAAGTTGAGCCTTTTTAATACCATCTTGGGTAAGATATTCACTCATTGTCAAAAATGGCATGCACATTTAAATAAAGTGAGAATGAAACGCCAGAATTGAAGAGAGATAGCTTTGTTTGTAAAATATTATTTCCCTCTTAAGCAGACTTAAAATACATGTAATGTCAACAGCAGGAACAGCTCAGCTAAAATTATCAATGATTAAAAATACTTTTTTATTTTTGTTTAACAGTTTCAAATAACCATTGAATCCTGGCACTAGACTGTCTAAACCTACAACTTAAAATTGGGAAGATTTGCAGCAAGAAAAAAAAGATTAAACCTTACATTGACTTTTATGCATTATTATGTAGAGTGTAAAAAGCAAAATATATACAATAGATACTGATCAATTTTAAGCAAAATTAAAACAAATATATTTCCATACAAAGTGTTGGTTCAGTTAGTTTGAGTTTGTTACTTAGGACTTTTTAATTTTTGTCCGCAGAAATAAACAAGGGCTCCCTTTATGTGCCATCACAAACTTGACACAAATCCACTATGATCATTTTTGGAAGCTAAAGCTTTCTCGTTTTCTCCACAATAAACTTTGCTATGATTAGTTATGTCATTAAACTTGACTTTGGCACTTGGAGTGAAGCCTGTTTTCAATGGAGCCCTGCCTGATTCTTGGAGGATCTTGTTGTGAATTGTCAACAGGTCATGATATTTCTGAAAGATAGTTAAAAAAAAAAAAAAGGTGTGAATGTACTAGTGATGGTCCTAATGGCTAAAATATATGCTACCAAGATATGTTCTTCCAACTCCAAGTCAGCCTTTTCACTTGGTCAAACATCTCATTTAAAATAAAAGACTTGAATGAAAACAAGTTCAAAATAAATTGATCTTCCTCAGGTTGAAAATACAAATTCTATTATTAATGCGATGAAAATTCCTCTGCTAGCAGCTATGCCTCCATCCCTGTAATCCAATGCCAGTCAATTCAATACCAAATAGCCATAACCATGACGCGAGGAATACCGCAGATTAAAAAGTGACCCTGACTTTTCAGATCTTTTTTTTTTAATTTAGAGCACCATCAAAATTGATCATGAACCCTTTCTCTCTCTCTCATTCTACCTTTCCTTGTTCACATATTCTCTCTTTCCTTCCCCACAATGTAAAAGAACAGCAAACATGTAATTTATATTAAGGCATGATTCTTCTGAGTGCATCTTTTTTAAGTGTAACTATTGATTATTTAATACAATTTATTCACTAGATTCTAAACATGTACGATTTTTATGGAAGACAGGGGGAAAAAAACCAATACCTGAATAAGATGCCAGTATTTCTAGAATTAAACCTCTATTCATAAAAATCTATCTAAATCAACTATCTTAACGTGAGCTTGAAGTTGAAGGCAGTTTGTAATAACTTGAAATAAATCTTGATTCTAGATTGTTATATTTTCCAAACAAATCCCATTTCATCTCTTTATTGATGTATAAAATTCAATTTAAAAAGCTTAAGCCTAGATGAACTTGAATTCCAAAGAGTTTGATGTAAGTTTAATAAGAAGGCAAAACAAGTCAAAATCATTGTAAAATATGTTGAATTATTCAAACAGCACAGATCCAACATTCCTAGGAATCTGAAGTTTCATGGTGTCATAAGAACATAAAAATTTGAGCCACACAAACACATACTGGTAAAGCAATATATATGATATATGATAAGCACAATCAGAACAGGTGCCTGATTTTCAAAGTTTGCTTTGACTTAAAACAGCCCCAGCCATAGCATCTCAGAGAACTTTATCAAAACTAACTTATAAAAGTGGCAAACTTAACTTTGGTGTTACTGGTAGGTAGAATGTAAATCTGCAGTGAATAGCTATCCTATATGGCCTTTTTGAAAAGTGACAAGCAATGCCACCAACTACATGCATGTCCTTGTATTTTGAAAAAAAGAGCAATTTAAAAAATTAAAAAAATGTTCATTTCACTTATTCACACACTAAATTATTACTACATCAGTTATACTGACAAGTCATTTATTTTACCTTATTCAATTCATTAAACTCTTGGTTTTTCTTGTCATAATAACGGATTTTTTGGTTCAAGTTTGAATGTCCACACAACCGATTGTTTTCTTCCACGAGCGTTTGGTTCACCTCCTTTAGAGAAAGAAGTTCCTGTTGAAATAAAAGTGAAGAATACATAACTCATTTGTTACAGAATATTATCTTATTTCAAAGATGGAAACGAATTCTAAATTCTTATCATTATTGTGATTGGTGTAGGAATTCTACAGTTTTTGCTGAGGTTATTTTGAATTTTGGAAAATCACCTTTTTTTTATTCTGCAAAATACTATTTCATCAAAAATTGTTTATTTTACCCCTCAGATATGATGATGACCAAGAAGTAGGACTTGCCTATTTCATAATAAAAAAATTCTCGTATATGATTCTTAAATTCCGAGCATAACATTTGAGCAATATCCTGTGCAGTTGTCAGGATCAAAATCAATTAGTTAAACTTTTTAAAGATGATCCTGTTTAAGACAGCCCAGAATCTAGATATGATTTTGAGTTTAAAGAAAGAGAGATTTCAGAAAAAAAAGGAGCATTCAGGGATGATTTTGGACTTTAAATATGATGCTGACAGCATAATTTTGATTCCTCGATATACTTAAACTAAAGTGCAGAATTCTGTTTGTGGCATTTTCTTTTTGTCTAATACCACCTGTACTGCTGGGATCAAATTTACACACAACTTGAAAATTGATATCTTTGATAATAAAGAGATTAGGGATTAAAAAAAATTGTGTTATGTGCAAAGCAAATTTTACATTTATCAATTCAATTATTCAGCAGGCTTTTTATATGTGAAGTGTATAAAATCCAACAAATTACCCATTTTTAGAATAAAACTTCTGCAGAATAATTTGATTGGTGGATGAGCAAGAGGCTAGGCTGAGGTCATGGGGCAATGGGATTATCCTCAAGAAGCTCAAACTCCCAAAGCCTGCCCTACTCAGGTTCGGGGTGGTTCGGGATATGTAGCTGTGTGTCCCTTGTGGACACTGAATTATGGTGTTTCGATAGCCAAGGACTCATTTTCTCCCAGATACCCATTAAACTTGTGATTGGTGATGGGTCAGAGCCAGCTCTGAGAAAGGAAACCACTCAAGCTGGCCAACCAGATAACCCCAGTTTATAGGGCAATAGTTAGACAGAACAGCTCAGATTGAGCACTGCTCCTAAAGAAGAAAATTGCAACCTAATGTAGGTATCTTTGCAAAGAACAATTATGACGAAACACAATTTAAGAAAGAAAGTAAACAATGTCAAGGAGTAGTGTGCAAAAGGCTGTAAAAAAAAAGACAAACTTTCGAGTACACATTTAAAATTGAGTTTTCATGCATTTAACTGAAATTCACAATGTACCATCTTTTATGTCCTAATAACCAATAGAATCTGCAAAAATTAATACTTTTCATTTAAAAAAAACCAAAACAAATCACCAACAATGTGAATATCACTCTAACTGCTTAGTTTACGCTTTGATTATATGATTATTGTTTTGATAAAAGTACCAAATTGCAGAATGCACCTGTTCAATTGCTCAGGAACACTACTCTCATCATTCAGAGGGTGTATATATATATATGCAAGTATAATAACTAATATGCCTGAGAATTAATTTTAAAAGTATTTTCCATAAGAATCTGCAGTTTGATCAGTATTTCCTCTTAGCTTTTTTGGCTATGTGATGAGAAAAAGAAACTGGAAGATGTTAGGAAAACTGGAATGACATGCATGAAATATAGCAGCAGAAGACAACATTTCAAAATAAACAAAATCAACTTTACCGAATTCAGTTTCGTCTTTTCCTCATGAAAGCTTTCGATTTGGGAGATCAATTCCACTCTTTGCTCATAGTGCTCATTTAAAGATGACTGAAGCCTAGAAAAAAAAAGAGGTAGAGAGATAATTAAACTGTCTCATTATACGGATAAGACAGGAAAATTTCGATTAGGCCTACAATTTACGGAAACACGCTTTATGAAATACCTGTGAATTTTCCCAGTTCAAGTCCATTGAAACCTTACATATAGAATGCCATGAAGAGCATCACGTGCTCTTAGGTGCCCATTTTTTTATTTGGGAAAGACTTCATTAAATAAAGAAAATAAATTCATGAGAAAAATTTAAGGCATTTGTACAGTACCTCATAACTCAAAACTTAACATTGGGGAAACAAAAAAAAATTATTTGAAGTTAAGAAATTTTTAACACATAGAAATAAATATATTATATAGGACTAATGCTGCTTTTAAATTATGAAAAATGAAGAACAAAATATAAGTAGTGTTGTATTATTGTGACATTGGAAAATTAATAAATAACAGAATGATGCAAATCCACACATCAAAAAAAAAAATATTGAAAGTTTGAGATGAGGTTCATAAACCAATCTGAGTTTCATGGAAGAGTTATAGTAAAAAGATTAACTTTCAAAGATCTTGAAGCTGCATGTAACAGAGCAAAGGAAGGACTTTGAAAAAGCAGTATAAAGAGAAAGTCATATGCCACCAATATGTAAATGGCCTCATAGGTGAAATGAATGAAAAGCTCTTAAACAGCTGTCAGGTAGACATATGCTGCTGGTATTTATTTATAAAACTTTTAATAGGTAAAAAGTTGGTAATTCTGCTTCAGCCCATTTACTTTTTGACCTGAGGAAATGAAGCATTAAAACTTGTGTAATTGAGGTACTGTGGTCATCTATGTTTAAATAATATTCAATACAATAGATTTTCTCAAGAAAATAGATCTCTCCGTGGCTATTTAATTGAAAAAAGTTTTTGTTTCTATTATGAGACTATGTGAGGTTAATGATCGCAGTATTTATTTTTTTACCTAAGAAAATGAAGCATTAAAACTTGTGTAATGCAGGTACTGTGGTCATCTATGTTTGCATAACGTTAATACAATAGACTTTGTCAAGAGAATAGCCTTCCCGATGACTATTTAATTGAAAAAAGTTTTTGTTGATATTATGAGACTATGTGAGGTTCATGATTGCGGTGTTTATTTTTTGCCTTGAAATTGGTGCTAAATAAGTATATATATTAACTTGACCATTTTTGGAATGTGGATGAGGATTCAATTCAATGTTTGGCACAATAATAAGGCAAAACAAGAGGTAGGAATTTTTTTTTACAGGCTTTCTGAATCACACAAACATTATCTCACACTCTGTAATGCTCTTTGCTCACATGATATTGATTGCTGAATGATGCCATTTAGGATTCCTATAATTCTATGGAATTTTCGATTGTCCTCTGAATATATATATATAATAGTGAATTTTCAAATAGTGGGGATTTGCAATGAAATAGAACTTTGTGAACGACATGGATTGGGCAAGGTCTAATATCTGATCTTAAGGTTTTGGCAGAGGCCGGATCAGAATAAAAAATGATGCAAAAGTTTGGCACGATTTCTGATTGGGTACGTTCATTCAGTATATTAAGACATGATACAGGATATAAGATGCCGTTGATTTTTTTTTATAAGTGATTCATTGTTAGAAAATGATTTACACTTACTTGAGGCATCAATAAGTTATGTAAGGCAAATATTCCAAAAGTTTATCTATGAAATAAAACACGATCTAGATTTAGACTTATCTTCAAAATTCAAGGGGACACCTTTCTGGTATAATTATTCTTGCAGTCTTTCATACTTTTTATTTGTCAATATCAGGTGCAACTGATATACCACATACTTCACCTTACTATATTGGTTATTGGTTTTACAAGTATTCAGACAAGATACATCATCAAAGATTCTGTGCATGATAATGACATATTTACTTGGCCAGGACCACATTTCACTGCTTCCCAAGAAATAGAATTAGCAGTTAATGGAAAATTTTAATAAACCTTTAGGTGAGACGAAAGCAACAAATCTGAGAATTTGTGCCAACAAGCTATTATTTTCAAAATAAGAGGGCAGGCTGATAAATAAGGGCCGTTTTTGAATAACTTTTTTATTTGAAGGACTACAGAAGCAAGTTACACATCAAATGAAAGCTTAGAGTCTCACCTATCTGATGAACTATAAAATAGATCTGTGTGACGTCATTTGCGTTCACAATCAGTGACGTTGCAATATGTGTGCAGCGATCTCGGTCGGTGAGAAAATGGCGGCTTCTAGAAATGACCACCTTATGAAACAACGCTCTGTTATCGAGTTTCTTACTGCAGAAGGATGTTCTGCAGTTGTCATCCACAAGAGAATGAAAGCTGTATACGATGATGCTTGTCTTACTGAAGGTAAAGTTCGAAAGTGGGCGAGATTTTATCGAGTAGAAGACCCTCAAGAAACAACAGTCCGTGATCGCAAAAGGCCCGGGCGGCCGGTCTCTGCAACTGACACTATGCACCAACAGAAGGTAGACGAAATGATTGTTGCAAATAGAAGAGTGAAACAAAAAGACATTGCAAATGCGCTTGACATTTCAAAAGAACGAGTTCATCACATTATCACAGTCCACCTTGGTTACAGGAAAGTCTCGGCAAGATGGGTACCGAGACAGCTCACTGTGGAAATGAAGGCACAGAGGAAAACGATCTGTACACAACTGTTGGAAAGATTCACTCATGACGGCGAGCGTTTTCTGCGGAGCATCATCACTGGTGACGAGTCTTGGGTGCATCACTATGACCCAGAGAGCAAGATGCAGTCTATGCAGTACCGACACAAGAACTCTCCAGCCCCGAAGAAGTTCAAAGTCGTCGCATCAGCTCGAAAGGTTTTGCTGACAATATTCTGGGACATGGAAGGTATCTTCCATGTTGAGTTTTTGGAGCAAGGCACAACAATAAATTTAGAGAGATATGTGTCAACTCTGCGTGCATTGAAGGGCCGAATCAGACGGGTTCGACAGGACAAAGTCAAAGACGTTGTCATCCAGCACGATAATGCTCGGCCACACACCAGTCGCCAAACCCAGTGCGCTTTACAGCAGTTGGAACTTCCTACCATACCACATCCGCCATACAGTCCTGATTTGGCCCCGTCTGACTTTTTCTTATTTCCTTTGCTGAAGAAACATCTCAAAGGAAATCACTATGAAACCGATGCAGAAGTTGAGGCGGATGTTCGCACTTGGTGCCGATCCCAGACACCAGAATTCTTCGCCGACGGAATGCGAAAACTTGTACAACGCTGGCGCCTCTGTATTGAACGCGATGGTGACTATGTTGAAAAATGATAGTTCATCAGATAGGTAAGACTCTAAGCTTTCATTTGATGTGTAACTTGCTTCTGTAGTCCTTCAAATAAAAAAGTTATCCAAAAACGGCCCTTATTTATCAGCCTGCCCTCGTATATACCCAATATACTAAATTCATGTGCTGAATGAGGCACCAAATTTTCATGAAGCCAACGTCTCTGTCAACATAGTTACCCAACATAATGTCAAACTAACTGGTTTTTTTGCATCAGCATGAAATTAAAAATGGATTCGTCCGCAGTATCTCCTAACATCATCTTTAGAATTGATTTAGTAATTACCTTAAAATTTTTATAGCCTCTGAAAAAGAAAGGTGTTGGGATTAGGGATGGCCCATAAAAACAAAGTGGGACTTTTTGAAATTTACCAGAATTCTCATAAGAGGATGATATTACATGATAATCATCTCCTCAATTTTCTGAGAACAGTGCACCCATTATTCATCAAAAGTGTCAGTAAATACAAAGAAGAAAACGACCACCTTAAAAAGTTTACTATACTAAAACATATAAATGATGGTCTGCAACCTATCCAAAGAAATTTCAATCATTTAAGTAACATTTTGCAGTTTTTTACCTTTATTGCAACTATTCTATATTCTTTAATCAGAAGCTGTACCTCTGACATAATGATGAGGCACTCAGAGCAAGATAGGTCTTATCAACTTATTTAAATCAGGTCAAAACTGTTACAGATTTTGACCCTTCATCTCCTTTTACTCACATTGACAAATGTGTGGAAATCAACTCCTTGAAAACAGCAAGTTAATCTTTACTTTGTGCAATTTTTTGAATGTGCAGTATAATGTGACAGTCTTGCAAGAAAATTTGTAGTTTAAAATAATGGGGATAATTTTTCTTTAATTGTACAACTATATGCTTACCGTTGTACTTCTTGTTGAAAATGGCTTTTTTCTGACTGCATGGTCATGAGCCTGTAAATAAAAATTGGTAAGATACTGAAATCATTGTAAACTTTTCATATGAAGCTGACGAAACATTAATTCAACTCATTATGAGAAAATTATTTGGTTAACCTAACACTACAACAATAAAAAATCTTCATCACTTTATATCACTAAAATTGCAAACAAATTATAATACTGGAATTCTAAATTTTTCCTTTAAAAAAAAGTTAAGGAAGTAGTAGCGGTACCTGAAATACCCTCTTTGGATGAAAAACTAAACTAAGGGATCTCCAACATTTGCACTCTAGATCTAGAATATTTAGATCAAGCTCTTGAATACACAGATCTAGATCTCAATCTTTGTAGAATTTTAGCTATAGAAAACCATAAATCTGGATTTAGATACTGAAACGAAATAAGTTTAATCAGAACTTGGTAAAAATTTTGGCCAACATATTACAGAATGTGAATCCACAGTGCTTCCCGTGAGAAATGATGAAAAACAAGGATTTGGGGGGGGGGGGGGGGGGCAGGGGGACCAGTAGGGCGACCCCCAAAGGCGGGAATCAACCTAGGGGGGTCTGAGGGGATTCCCACCAAGAAAATTTTGAAAATTAAGGTGCAAATGGAATTTTTTAGGACATTTAGAGGCAATTCACCTTAACTTTCAATTGAAACCCTAAAGGTTACATGGGAGGTAAAAATTACTTAAAATCTAGAAGCATAATGCTTCTCAATTTCTCAATCCAATAACATGTAGACCAAGAGCTGTGTAAGTCTCACAATTATTCAATCAGAAAATTCTAACCGCAGAATTCCGCAGAAATGCGGAACACTGGAAGAACTAATCTAGTATCAAGTGATATGATTGTGATTTGTAAATCTTCCTTAGGGTGGGCTAAGTATGGTATGATTAATGCAACTACAGTTTTGATATAACACTCTATATTAAACAGTTGGAATGACATTAGCTGATTGAAATTAATTGTAACACTTAATAATTGGAAATGCTCACTTCCAATAATAATCTATTCCAACTCTTGCTTTCCTTTTTTACAGCTGTGCATAATTCTCGTTTTAGTCTCTATTTGAGGGCAAGACTTCCTTATGATTTTTTAAAAACAAAAGTACACAGTGTAATGGTGGTGGTAGTAATATAGTAATAAAAGTGCTGGAATTAGCGGTGTTCAAGCATATAAGTAATTATTTTAATTAAAATGGTACCTTTATTGATTTGAAGACTGTGAAAAAAAAATGAATACCTTTCATTAACACTTTGAAAATCTTGCTGCATTTTGGCAAAGCTTCCGTTAAGGTTTGGATTGCTTTGCTGCATTTCCAGTAGTTGCTCTTCTTTCTCTGATAAAGAACCTTTCAGAGAATTTATGCTAAAATACAGGAAAAAAGGGTCAAATGAATAGTGAATACAATTATTCTCTATAAAACATTAATCTTCCACCAAATCATTAATTGCACAAAGTTAGTATTAATGTAAAATATTGTTAATATATTCTTAATCCAATAACTTCAACTGTAATTTCCTACATGTTACTCAATCCTAATTTTTATGTATATGGAAAAATTCCATCACTGTACATAGAAGTACAGTTTCAATGTACCCATTACACAAACTTTTGCTGTATGTGTGAAAACATGTACTGATGGACCTAGTCAAGACCCTAAGTAGCCTTATTTCCTTGACCTGAAATATTGGTCAAGCTGACAATGCTCAGTGCTTAATTGTGACTGCTGAAAGTTTGGTACCAAAATCTTAACATTCTATTTATGTATTCAAGCATCTTGAAGAAAATAGTTTATCTACCTACAAATTTGTTGGCTTATTGATTAACACAATTTTGAACTGCTGGAGCTTCATATTATAAAAAGGGTCTTGTGTATACCACAGGCCCAATTTCCTTTTAGAGAGGTAGGCTAAAATCTTCGGAAATGCCAAAGGATGAACTTCTGCAACCTGCATTTAAACAATGCAGGAAAAAATATAACTGCCTCACAAAGTGAGTGAATTCAAATCTTCATTATCGTAATAAGCTACTACATAGTTCTGTTCAGTTCTTTTTCGGCACAGAAAAATCTCATTGCAGCGCATATTGTTTGCAAACTCTAACCTGCTGAATATGGCAATTATAAACTGGAAAATTAAAAAAACAAAAAAAACAAAAAAGTCCTTATAAGCATGAACAATTTTGTACTCACTATTCCTTGTTACTCAATTCCAAATTTTTTAAACGTATATGCAAATCCTCCATCTCAATATTTCTCCTCTGAAGCTCGTCTTTTGTCCTCTCCATTTCATTTGTTTTGCACTAAAAGTATTAAAACAAAATTTTCACAAAATCAAATAATAATATTTTGAAGAAAACAAACATAATGAAAATTGCTGAATTGTTGAAGAAATTATGAGTAAGAGTCAAAAAAAAAAAATATAGCATGTCCTTTACTGTTAAATGCTATAAAGAGAATCAAAACCAAATCAGCACACGCGCTTTTTATTATTTCCAAAATCAGTGGTACCTTAAGGGAAAACACATTAAGATGTACAAGGAAAAAGCTAAGGTAAATAAAGTCTGGTGATTATATAGAGTACTAGAAACCAAGAAATAAAGAGAACATTATTGTCAATCCATAGTGATCATTTACTTAAGATTAATATTGCAATACATGGCATATTAAAAAATTTGTTTCTTTATTTTCTGAGTGACAGATAAAAAGTACCCCCAAAAGTGTAAGTCTCACCTTTAACCTGTCATTTTCCCTTTTCAATTCAATTTGAGCATTTTCAAATTGTGCCAGTAGCTTGTTCTGCTTGTCACAAGCTTCATGAAGAGTGGAAATCATTAAGGAAACTAATGTTTTCAATAAAAACAAACTGCATTTAAATCAAATATACATCTTTTCATTTAAAATAATCATTCAAGCAACCACATTAAGTTTATTTGTTTGTAGAGCCTGGTAACCTCAACCCAACTTAGCTCTTTCTGGCCACATTAAACTGAAAAGGTGAGGCTCTAAACTCAAAGTTTGGGGTTGGAAGCCGTTATAAAAGACTGTGAGTATCAGAGCAGCAGCTCATACCAAGGTAAGTAAAAATATAATTTTATGATATATAACAGTTTTAAGACCTAAACATAAAATAATAAACAAAGGCCAATAAAAAAAAAATTGATTTTTAACACTACATTTAAAGAAAATATGCATCATAGTAAACATATGTAAAAGAATATTTTTCAATCTCAGAGTCTTTCTTCTGCAGAATTTTCTGCAGCCCATCAGAGTTTGCTGAATTGTTGACTTGGCACAGGCTTTCCTCATAGCGTAACTTCATATCTTTCCTGGTCTGTTCAGACATGTTCAACTGGAAAATACAAAATAATATTTATTACTGTTCAACAAATTATTGCAGACTAACAATGGTCAGAGGACAACAAATTCAGGGAAGCATAAAATTATTCTAGGCACTTTGAATCAAGAAGTGGCTATCATATAATAAAACATTTTGCCTCAACACTCAATGTAACACATTTTTGTAATTTTGAAGTTTTAAAGATAAGCCTTTCCTCTGCTATTGTGCTCCTGACATCTAGATCAATCGATATTCAAACTGGAACTGTGTCTCACTTATCTGTAAACTCTAAGCAAAAATTAAGAAATGTAAATTTACTGTCCTACATATAAAATTCACAAAGAAATGTTATAATAATGAAATAAAGTACCTACGTATGATAAAAATCATTACAACATTGAAAGAAACCAACATACTCAAATATCTAAAAATAGTAGTTCAATAGACTCAATGTATTTTTACCCTTTCTTTCAATTCATTTTCAATGGCTGCCAGTTCCATAATCCTCAGCTGAGAAAAGAAAAGAATAAAAAAGAAAAAAGTAAAATGCAATAAAATAAAGAAAAATGTATCTGTAGTTAAATTATAAATATTTTCATTAGACTGGAAAAACAAAGCTGATAATTGCACATGAATGATTTCTTAAATAATCATATATGTCTGTTTTTGTAAACTTAGCACTTTGTGAGAATTTAATTACATTCAAAATATCTTTCATATACTATAATCACACTCATTGTCTATCCCATAAGTATGATCAAATCTGCTAGCGGTGTGTGGAAGATCTGATTAAAAATTACTATTGCATCTAGATCAAGAGCTAGTGTAGTTTCACCTCTATTCACTTGTTGCCGTGACATCTAGATCCTTCTAAGCTCTAGATCTAGAGACTCTCCACTCATACTTTAACCATTAGACTCATTTCCTAATATGTGATGAGTCTTGAAGGCCTTTCAATTTGCCTTGACTTAAATTCAGGAAGATGAAATTTAGAAATATTAAACCTTACAAAAATGGTAATAAGCTGTTACAAAAAATGCATCAGAAACAAAAGCAAGTACATTCTGCTGCAAGATCTTTAAAGGTGTAGAATATCAAAAGCTTGAACATAATAGTCAAGACTAGAAATGTCTCCAGCCAGCTCTAGCTAGCTGTGCACACCATCCAAAGTTTATGTGTGTAACTGATGCTTTTGTTCATAATTGCTATATTAATGAATAAGACTCACCTCTTTTCCTTTCATATCAGCTTCCACTTTAGATATCTTCTCTTTTTGCCTCATATTCATACTTTCAATACTTTTATAATCCTCCTGCAAGTTGTTGATCTGCAAAAATAAATCACAATCACTTTTATTAAAAGTAATGTCAATTAAATCAAACACTTTAGGGTTGGTTTAGTCTTCAAGCTTGTTGGGAAACTATGTACAACCAAGATTATATTCATGGTGAAAGGGAAAAGTTGTGGGGAAGCCGTATGCATATTTTCATCTAATTTTTTTTGTATCTGTAGGCTTTATTTTGTATCCAACAAAATATCCTTGCCTTCTACCAGGGGTATAAAAAAGTCAGAAAAAAAGTTCCCATGCCAGTTTCTCACTGATCTACTCCTTCCATTATTTTAAATGATGTAAAATAGGTTAATAATAAAAATACCTCAAATTCTTTACGTTGCAGCTCCTGCTTGCCTGCCTCCTGAATCTCATCGAGTTGTGACTGAAGCAAATCTGTTTTTTGAATAGCCTCTTCTAGGTCACGCTTGGCTTCCTCCAACTCCTGGCTGTAGTTTTCCACCTCTGACCTTAGGCTCATCCGAGATTCCTCCAGCTCAGAGTGTTGCAGTTTCATCTCGTGCACACGGGACATCAACGTTGAGACCATGTCCTGAGAGGGCAAGAAGATTAGATTTGAGAAGTATTTATGAAATTATCTTAATCATCCCATATTACAATGAAATTTTACTCAATGCCCTTACAAAACATTAGTAGGCCGTAGCAGAACAATACATGTACAGCTGTCAAAAAATTAGTTTCAGCATTCTATCTTTTCTCACTCATATTGCGATACTTTTTTGACAATGTATTAAAAATGAACATGATAAATGATGCACTAAATAGACTGAAGTTCAGGCACCTCAGTCAACAGGCAGTTAAAAAATATTTGGGTTAGCTACTTAGTGCCTCTGTGAAGGCTGAAGATCAATTTGGAGTGGACTTAATAAATTGCGCCTTTACATAGTAGAAATTGATCAAAAGTACTCATCTGTCTCTCAACCCCTTTTTCAACTTAAAATTTTTATTCTGCCAAAACAACAAACCTTGTTCTCCTGTATGACCCTGTCCATTTGTTCTATAAGTTTATCTTGCTCTGCTTTTTCTGATAAAGCCTTTTCTAGCTGAGCCTCCTTTAGGTCCAGATTGGCCTGAGCTTGAGTTTTGTACTCCTGGTAGTCTCCAGATGATGATTGCAAAGCCTGGGAAGAGGATAGGACAATTCAAGCAAGATATTTTTCTCTTTGGAACTCTCATTTGTAGACCTTATAATAATTTGATTTTCAATATTTTCAATGGAAAATTTTGTAAAAGGATAAACAAGAACTTGGAATTTAATTGAGGTTAAATCAACCTGTATGGCTTTGAGAACAGGCTTATTTATATAAAAGAAGAAACTTTCTTTTGGTAATTTTTCCTCATTTTGGCAGTAGCTCAATTTCTGATTTGACACTTTTAGTTTCAAGGCTTAAAATTGCTTAGCGATTTGGTTAAGAAAGAAATAAAAAAACCATAACATGTAACCTTGTAGTCTTGCTCCAGCTTTTCTCTTTTCTTTATTTCCTGGTTTCTCAGAGCTTCCAGCTCAAGCGCATGGCTCTCTATGAAAGAAACTGTCACACGTGCCATCTCCAGCTCTTCCTGTAAGACGCACATAGTTTCCCAAATATTCATTAAAAAAATCTTGAAATAAATCTCACTTAAAATCAATGTAAATAATTATTTGAATTTTATTTGTTCTGCGACACAATTCCTATTATGATAATTTAAGACTCAAAATTTGAAATTTTTATTTTCACTGCAAATTTTTATAAAATAAAAATGAAACCTTCATTAGCCTAGAAAACCCTTATCAATGCAAAGGTACAGATGAAAAAAAATTACACAAGATAAAGTGGAACATATCCATTCATAAGGTAGTAAGATCATTCTTCAAACTTACTTTGACAGAACCAAGCTCTTTCAAAGCTTCCTCATAGTCTCTTGTGGTTCTTTCTAAATCAATATTGGCTTTTAATACCTGAGAAAAAACATTTTCAGTATCAAAATCAAAACAAACTCTCAACAAAATTTTGCAAAATAAAAAATTGACACTAAGTTACATTAAAAGGTCTTTTAGGCAGTTTAAAGATAGAAATTAAAAAAAATTAAACCACTATGCACTCTAATTTTTATTGTGTGCCTTGATAAGCTTAAATGAAAAGTATAGTAATTTTTTTTATATCTATTAAAAGTTTAAATAATTTATACAGAAACATCTATATTGATAGAAATTGAAAGGGGATTAATTTTTTAAAGATTTTTATTATCCGTAATATAATAGCAAAATATCAAGTTGATAAGCTGCCAGTTTGTGGCATCAGATCCACCCAATGGCAAATGATCAAAAATTTTTATCAGCATATTTTTTTCCCCACAAAATAAACACATCGTCAAGTTTCCATAAGCAAGGCCTGAAATAGAGGGATCATAGCACATAATGTTCCCAACCACTGAAAATCATCGGCACCGTGGTGATATAAATTTTTTTTCGCACAATTCCATTAGTTTAAAGTTAAAAACAAAATAAGCAGATTTTGGTGACATACATTACTACGAGAGAAGAGGAATTCAAAGTAATTAGTTTAAAAATTCATATTTTTTATGAAAATGACTATGTACTGTAATAATTGTCAATGACATGAACAGTTCTCTTTTACGTGGATAATTTCATTCATGTGCTTAAAACAGAGCAGAGAACCTCATTCTCCTTGTTCTAGTCAGTGCCCCCTTCACTTTCAGAGTCAGGGGTAGGTAAAAGCTTGGGTTTTTTCAAACTAAAATAAGGCAACAATTGCTGCTTAATCAAAGGCATTTTTGAGCCAAACTTATCTTGCTTTCTACACAGTGTCACATGCATGAATTTTGACTGTACTAGAACTGCTGCCAAATGAATGAGTGTTACTTTCCTTTGCAGCTTCAATCAGCTGCTACATCACAAGGATAAACAAAAAAATGAACTTCTGCAAGATAAAAAAATGTGGTTGGGAACTATTCAAGACTGTTCTTAACTGTAGTGAAATTACAATGCTTTGCGGAAACATTGGAGACAGCTAGACTCTAGCTATATTGGCACTTACGGAAAGTGCCAATTTTACTATTTTGTGGACTCTGTGTTTGGCTTGATAGTGATATACGCTGTGTTGCACTGATCATTGAAAAAGGGTAAACTTCATTGCATTATGACACATGAATGATTACGGGAAATGCCGAGTTTACCATTCCAGAGAGTTCATGTTTAATTGGATAAAAAGATCGCAGCCGACTTCAGGCCACTTTGCCCTTAACATCCAATTTTCAAACATTATTTATTTTCGAAAATGCGGATTACTGCTGAAAAATATTTTTATTTCTTCAAGCCGCGGATTTCAAGAAAATTGCGAGGCCTAGAAATAATTTAACAAAATTGTTAAAAATATACAGATGAAAAAAAATGCTTGAAACAGAACTTGCCATCAGAAATAAGAAATGGTGATTGAAATTATCAAGAGTTTACCTTAATAGAATCTGAAAATATGAAGCTCTTTAAATAGAAATAAATTATGACAGAAAACAATATTTATATATTCTTACTTTGGACTCCAAGGTTTGAGAGTCTTGAGTAAATTTGCCCACGGTGGCTTTATGTTTATCTTTCTCTTCACGCAGTTGCTTATCTGCTGACTTGAGGACCAGATGCAAATCTGTGTTCTCCTCATTGAGCACTTTAAGAAAGGGTAAAACATGAATCTAGAATACAAGGGTACTATTAACAGAGCATCAAAATTGCATTCCGCAAGGAAGAAGCTGCTAAACAAATCTTACAAATGTAAACATATCTTTAAGAGAAGTCTGTATTGAAAAAGGTAAAAAGTAAGTTATGTGGACTAAGGCAAATATACAACACAACCAAACGTTAATCCAGTTTAAAATACTTTTAAAGTTTTTAAAACATTAATGCCAATAGTAAACTTGCGAGTGAAGGTAAAACATAAATATTACAGATTTGAAAAGTGATTACTCACACTTCAGATCATTCTTGACAGTGTCTATTTCCTCATTCAGAGTATTCACTGCACTGGTGTAGTCATTTCTGCGTGCTGTGTTTTCAGCTCTTTCTTTCTCTAGCACCTGATAAGAGTTTACACATAAAATTACCACATAATATGGAAATCAGATGAATATTCACCTACATGATAAATTATGCAAACAGCCGAACATAAGAGAAAAAAATTCTGTTCAGTAGTTTGATGAATGAAAAATCCAAAATTAGAGGTATGCTCATTACATTTATCATTCTAATCCTTCTTTACTTTGGGACTGAAGACAGCTTTTATCATGCTCAGGTGATATGAGATCTTCAAAGACTTAGCTAAAATGAGATTTAACTTGAGACTACTGAAATAATGAACACATCACTTTTGAAAGATGTTACGTTTAGTCACTAACCTTTTTGTACAAGCATTTTACAATGTGCTTACAAAGAACCTAATAAGCCTACAAAGTATACTTGTTTTGATTTAAGTAAAGGCTGCCATGTTGGCTCACACATGGCTTTTACACTTATTTCTGAGGCAAAGACATTATTTTTTTTGTGCCTTCCCGATACACTATTGCTACAGGAAAAAGAAGAGAATGAAGACAAAAGCAAATCTATGCTAAGATCTGAGCATTGATTTTAATATTTTCATGCATGGTATAACAGTTTTGGTCATTTTTTTTTCTGAACCTGTAATTTCATGCAACACAGAAACCATGTAATAGCACTTTAATTTAAGGTCTCAAATAATAAAAAAAAAAAAGTCAATGTTCCTCTCACCTATTGACCAAAACCCTTATTTAATTTGTTCAAACTAAGCTTGAAATTTCCATCTATTTAATGGTTGATTATCTATAACAGTTTAGGGCTTTTATTCTAATTGCTTTTAACTTATTTATCAACCCAGGTAAGTATCTGAAGGGCAAAAGAATTCCAAAAAAAAATTCGAAACTGATTTAAAGAGCTAATCTAAACTGGGATTACTATTAAAACAACAATAACAGAATGTCTCACTTTCTAACAAGGCCTTACCCCCATGAGCTGGGTGTTGAAAAGCTCAAGTTTCTC
Organism: Elysia crispata; assembly: GCA_033675545.1. Classification (NCBI taxonomy): domain Eukaryota; kingdom Metazoa; phylum Mollusca; class Gastropoda; family Plakobranchidae; genus Elysia; species Elysia crispata. Next base: position 308,246 of record JAWDGP010006193.1, on the reverse strand, counting down.
CACCTGTTGTCGTTGTCGCAACATATCTGATTCATACTCATCAATTCTTTCCTGTAAGAAAAACATCAAATGTTTCTATAGAAGAAAAAAACCTCACATCCTATAAACATTACCACAATGACCTGAAAATAAGTCTAAACTTTCAATGAAAAAAATTAATAGTCACTGCATGCAACTTAATAATCTTAAAAGATCTTCAGTCAAAAACAAGCACAGAAGTTAAGAACTTAAACTCTGTGGCTTTTAGTAAAGTAAAAGATAGGGCTTTTCAGAATAGAAGAGACTCTTCTGTCAGATGAATTGCATGCAGGACTTCCTTGTCAGTCTAATGCTCTATCTTTTAAGCCATTTGGCGCCATTCAAGACCAGATTAACAAATAACTGACTTTTAGACTAATTATGATTAGAATCATGTTGCATACCTTAAGTTTGCCATTCTCCACCTGAAGGATGTGTATTTCCTCCATGAGGGCATCGTGGGCACCAGCAGCCAAATCTTTGGGCATCATGCAATCCATAATATCCCCTTCACAGTCAGAAATATTACCTGGCGACTGCTTATTGGTGTTTCCTGCAGAGCTACCAGACATCTTTGGTGTAGTCATAACCTACATGTAAAATGAAAAAAGTAGCCACAATAATTTGAGAGATTTTTCTGAAACTTTATATCAATTATCAATACATTATGATGATCATCAAAATCATAAAGAGCTATACTGTATACTGTAGACATTATTTTGATCCCTAGTTACTTTCAGAGCTTTTGAATTTTTTTTTACATTAAGCCACAATACCAAAGAGATTTGTTTTTGTTAATGATTCTGGTGGAATAGGTTACACACTTTTAGCCAACTAGAGGCAGTGCTGAGGCTCCCTGAGGGGACTTAGGCAATGCAATGCCTCACAATATTTCAGAAAACACACTTGGTATTTCTTTTGAAAGCCCTCGCTCAAACCATCTTTTGAAACAAATATTTAGAATTTGCTTCACAAAATTAGTACAGTGTTGTCAATGTATCTCATAATGTTTATTTTTAAATCTCCAACTTAAAATTCCTGAAATGCCTTCTGATTTCACATAATTTTCACTGAAGAGAGAAAAAAGGTCTAGCAAATGTACTTAGCCCTATCTAGAACTTCGCTTTATATTTGAAACATGCTGATTTCTCATCAACTTACATTGCTGCTGAAAGTTGCCAGTAGATGTTTTTAGTAACTCAAAAGTCTTTTTCTCATATACTTTCAATTGGGTTGTTAGTGTGATCATGGCATCTCAGTGTTAGGTGGTTAAGTGTGATCAATAAAACATAGGTTAATATTTCTTAGACTCTGGACCATTTAATTACATTTGAACTAGAAGATTGTGTGTGTGTGTTGTTTTTTTTTCTCTTTAGATTTATGCATTGTTTCTCACACATATATTTTGTAAAGAGTCATCTGAAACAGAATTTCGTCTGAATAAACGAAAAGAGAGATAACTACAATAATTATGCAGTGGGCATTTAATTCTTCGACACTTCTATGTTTATTAACTCAGCCATAGAGTTCTAGATTTTCCCATCTTGGATTAATAACAAGGTTGTAACATTATCTGCTGCTCTAAAAAGGCAAAACTAATGGCCCAACTGACAACAATAATAAGCTAAAACTGACTAAGTTAACTAAAATGGATGTACAGTTATAGTAGCTAAACTCACACCCATGCATTGCACTTTTTTCTTTGAATAACTTACTTTCAGAGTTTGGCAATGGAGATCCTTCAAAGCATTGCATTCAATCCTAGCCTTAAGTTGATGAGCTTCCAACACTCTCTCCAGCTCTGTGATAGTTTTCTGCCTTGATACCAATTCCACCTCCATGGCTATCTGGCGACTTTCAGATGTCTTGGTCACATCTAGCACTTGATGCCTCAACTATCAAAATCAAAAGACGGAAAATTCCCCATTTCTCTAAAAGCTTTAAGTTCAAAATATTCAATCACTTAACTCCTACAGACATTGAAATGGGGGTAATTTTTCAAGTTTACAATTTTCACATAAAGAGTATATCAGAAGGTTTTTTTTTTTTAAAACAGAGCTTTCTCTAACGTGTCCAAAAGGCTATACAAAGGTTCCTATCCAGATGCCATTTTGATCTTTTGCAATAAATGAGTGTAAAGTAATTTTCCAAAAGACCCAATATTTCATCTGATCAAGTCATGATTTAAACTCAGAACCTCTTGATTTTGGATAGTGCCTGATGCCATACAAACTTTATTCAACATTACCACTGTCATCTAGTTTGAAACAGGAATTTTTAAATACAATGTTAACTAAGAACACTGAATGATCAGCTTCCAGTATAATTCTACACTGCAAGTTTGCCATGATAATAAGAGCAAAATTGAGATTGTATATGTGTGTGTGGGGAGAAAAAGAGAAAGAGAGAGGAGAGAGAGAGAGAGAGAGAGAGAGAGAGAGAGAGAGAGAGAGAGAGAGAGAGAGAGAGAGAGAGAGAGAGAGAGAGAGAGAGAGAGAGAGAGAGAGAGAGAGAGAGAGAGAGAGAGAGAGAGAGAGAGAGAGAGAGAGAGAGAGAGAGAGAGAGAGAGAGAGAGAGAGAGAGAGAGAGAGAGAGAGAGAGAGAGAGAGAGATCTTAAAAAGAACAGGCACCCCTCCTCCAAAAAAATGGAAGCCTATATGAACCTCAGGAAAATAAATCAGTACTTGACGGTGATTGATTTAGCTTTAGAGCACTCTTGTAACCCTTGAGGAGCCAAATATTGTATGCAAGATGATAAAAAAAGAACGCTGCTAAGAACAAAATACAATTATTGCCATTTATGTCTCAGTGCCATAAATGAGTTTAAGTATAGGTCACTATGTATTGCCCAAGCTCTTACTTCAGACTCACAAATTAAGACATTTTTAACTTAGGGTTGTTAAATCTGACCTTTTTCCTAAAAAATTATATCAAATACTGGTTTGTTATTTGTCATTCATTTTGTGGTTGTGCAATGTGTGTTTCTAAAAGGTCAAGAGATTTAAAAGCTATCTTATTATAGAAACTTGATTTTTTTGTATGATTGTTATGGATATATTGGATCAGGATTGGCTGGATCTTTATTTTACTCACTTGATTGTAAGAGAGAAAGCAGAGATATCTTTGCTAAAGATTCAAGGCTTTATTAAATCATATGGTTTTTATAAAGGTTTAAGGCATGCATAGAAACAGTTTTTGTCAAAACAACATTATTCTAAAATATGAACAGTTTATGAATATCTTCAAAATGATGCTCAATGAAGGTTTAGGAAATTTAAATCTGTTTCTGCATTTAGATTGAACATAAAATGCCACAACAGTTTAACTCATGGCATCCAAGAAATATGACTTTGCCCAGTATATCTTCAGTGAAAGATACTCTCGATCTTACATACGTTATGTTAAAATCTAATAAAATTGATCTCTAGAAAAGATGTCATGGCTATAACTTAAAATTTACTAGACATAACAAGAGGTATGCAATCAGCACAGTGAAAATAGGGCTTCAAACGTACTGTAACTACTTATACAAGAAAAAATCAACATCAGACCTGTTGCAAACTAAAAGACATATTTTCCTTAGAAAACTGCCATAAATGACGATGTTCATCAATTCAAAAAGCATGAAAGAGAATCTTTGCTTGATCCACAGTGAGATGTGCAGCTCTCTATGCATGAACCTTTCTATTTAGGTCAAGTGAATACATAATATTAAAATATTACAGAGAAGAGATTTGTCATGAGAAATATTTTTCATACTAGGATAATATAAGATTTGTGCAAAAAAAAAATACCTTCTCAATCTGTTCCTGATATTCCTTACATTCTCGTTTGTATTTCTCAAAAGCTTCAAGAGTCATTCCATCCTTGAGATGATGTCCTCTCATGCCTCCACATGGACTGCCTGAGCTCAGTTCTATCCGCGGAGTGAAAAAGAAAAATAAACAAAACCCATGCTATATTTATTGCACTACTGATATGTCATAGAAGTAATTTCATTGCATCAGCTTTAGGAAATTAAAGCACTAAACACAATAACATAGATTTTGACAGTTGTTAAATCAAATGTATGTGTAAACTAATCAAAATTGACATTACTCTATTTTTGAGAGATTTCCAACTAGATTGCCATGTTCAGGGAAATATAAAGTGGGAATAAACATAAAACCATTGACCTGATCAAATTTAGATTCAAGCAGTTTCGGTCATTTTCACTTAAAAGCCTTATCCTAACCACCGCTGAGCACTACCTAAAATTCTCGCTCTTATAATTCTTGATCAAATTTAGAGCTGAACATATGAAGTCAATAAAGATAGTTCTATTAAGACATAACCATTAACCCTATTTTTCTTCTATTCCTTCCCTTAATACAGCCTATGAATCCCCTGGGATCTTTTGTGTTTTAAAAAAATCAAACACAGCTTATTTTTCATTGAAAATTGTAGTGGAAGGTGTCTGTGTTCATAAACATTAGAAGAATAAAAACTAATGTTATCTGGACGAAAAAAGTATGGTCGATGAAAGGTGAACAAAAGCCTGGACCCCTTTGAATATCAAAGTAATTGATGTTTAGAGTAACAAAATAGATATTATAAACTCACCTTATTGTAGCTTTATCTAAACCTAGATGTACTACTCTATCTTTCTCTGCTGGACTAGCTGCTCTAGCAATTTCATCTTCATGTTACAACCTAAATATAAATCTGCCTCTAAATCCTCAATGGTAAACAGCTTCACAACTTATTTACAATTGGAAGTTAAGTTGATTCTAGACATTCTGGGTCACATCCACAACTGTTGCATTGATTGACACTAGACTGTCTAGCATGGCGTATCAAAAAGGTTAACCTCCCAGTTAAAGCTAAATTGAGATTTGTCTTTCTTTTTCTTTTGGTTGGCCCTCATAAAATGCAAAAAACAAAATTAATAGCTTAACCTTTGTAAAGTTTAAGTTCTTTAAAGATGCTCTCAAGGTCTGCCACTTTTGATGCAGTGCTATGGACATTGCCTAAAGATTCACGAGCCCTCAGACGCTTCAGTTCACTGCGGAGGTGTTTGTTCTCCCCAGCTAGCTTTGCTAACATTGGGTTATTCTCTAGTTGCTGATGCAGGACACGAATCTCATCACGAAGAGATTTCTGTGGAACAAAAAAAAAGTTTGATATGAGAGAAGGAAAAAAAATAACCAATCTCCACTATGCGAACAGACATTTTCAATGATTTTCAAAGTAATACAGTGGAATCAGCTTAAAGTCAACACCTTGGGACCAAAAAAAGCGTTGACTTTAAATGAGGCTGACTTTACTATTTCCAGAAAACAGGACAAAAAAATTAATGCATGGTGGTCTCTCTTTACAGTGTCTCCATTTCGTTACTTATAACTATTACTGTAGTTATTTAGGCAAAGAGAAAACCACACTAAGTCTGAAAAGAGGTTTACCATTATTATTTTCATTTTGTTTTCACCATAACAAAAATAATGGCGTAATTAAAAAAAATGCTTAGCATTAAGAGAGGCTCTGAAAATGATGTTATTGGACTTAGTTAAGGCGAGTGGCTGTGGGGAGAAAACTGCAGTTTGCCACAAATGATGTGAGCCAACGATAAGTTAGGTCTAGATCTAGACACACACAGCCTCCATTCCACCCATGCCTACGCACCCTTCTTTTTTACTAGCACAACCCTGCAAGACAACACTAACTGAGCTAGGCCTTGTTTAGCATGACATTAATACACAGTGACTTAGTGACTGTATTGGGTTTACAAACAAAGAGCTATGTCCCGCCCGCACATCCCTATGCAACCCCACTTATACGGTTTCATCGTTTCCCATCCACCACGAGGTGTTGACTTTAGGCGAAAATTTCCCCAAGCCGTTGACTTTATCAGGAAATCAGTGCTGACACAAAGAAGCAAAAAAACGGGAGGGAGCGCAATGTGATGTTGACTTAAGCGGATTATAATGTACTCATCAGGTAACCTCTTTTAACCTTATCTTTGTGGTCTTTTGCAAGAAAGTGAATACAAATATAAAATAATACTGTTGCATGCAATACACCACTGATAATATTACTGAAGGTAAGACATGGTAGATAAACTATAGCTTCACATTTGAAAAAGGTGTTTATCATTAATTTTGTGAGAACTCACAACATGAGAATCCTTCTCTAGATCACAGAAGCCATTCTCTGCCGACTGCCTTAGGGTTTGTATGGTGTTTTCCCTAAATTTAATAATCATCTTGGTTGACTGAATATACTTGTCCTTCTTGTTACATAGCTCTTGCAAATGATTGACGACATCCTGTAAGGCCTGAAGGTACAAACATGCCATTAGTTTGCAATTATCTTAGAACATTTTATTTTGCTTTGTAATCAACTCCGTGACTTCAAAATTGTAAGCAATGCTAGTTTGTGCAGTTATGCACAGCTGTGTCCAAAGAGTGGACATTCTGAATCACCAATAATTGCAAGGTTTCACTACATAAGAGAATATGATGTAGAATTTGAGTCTAGCTAAAATAGCTTAAAAAGTTTAAGAAGGAGAAATGAATGTATAGCATCTCATACCTTCTTTTCACTCTCAGACTGCTCTCTGAAATACATGGCATCAATAAAATTGGTTTTCCAGGCAGATTCTGCATTGAACAAAGCTTGTTTGTCTGAGGAAAGAAAAAAAATTATAAGGTTTTTCATTTCACCAAATACTTCGTTGTAAGGCTGACAAAGACAAATAATTAAAAATATCTTCAGAGAGTATTTAGCATTGTTAAAAACATTTAAATCAGGGAAATCTGAATGCTGTAAGTTTGAAAATTATATCAAATTATTTCATTTCATTAACTCCCTCATAAGTCTCTAATCTGAAGATTTTAATTTGATAAGTTAATTAATATGAAGGAGGAATAATGTAATCAGTAAAAACTTATCAACATTGTCCTTCTCATAAAACAATAAATTGCATACATAGTGCAGTGAATCTTACAACCAGAAGCAAAAAAAGACCTTGAGTCTATTTCATCATACATATCTAAAGCACCTTTGCCTATGGCTACTTATTTGGATATCTGCATATTTTGCCTCTAAAGATCACTCAATGAAGGCTCTTCAAGTCAGAATGATTTGGCCCTGCACTTTGTGCTCTTTTGTGGCTAAAATTTTCCAGCTATTTTCTCTTGTAAATGAGTTCAAAGAGAACATTGGTAAAAATATGCATAGGCCTAAGCCCTATGTGTCCATGTATAAAGCACCAATTGAATATTGGTGTGGATAGTTATCACAAAAAAAAGTCTTCTCAGGATTTATTTATAGAAAAAAAAATCATGAATGTACTGCTAATGTGTCTTTCAAAATTGCTCTCTTCCTAAAGAAGTAAAATAAAAGTTAAATAATATTAAACATGTTTTTGTTATCAACATTGAAATATGAAAAATTAATCCTTTAAGGAACCATACAACTTCAGTTGAAATTGTTGCTAAAATGAAATCTAATTATATTGTTAATAATGGTATTTTCTTACATATAAGTTAGAAAAAATGAAATACAATTTCTAAATTTTTCGATTGAATGAAAAATATTTTAAACTATTTAGAAACACACCCACACAAAGTCATGACTTAATCTACATCTCAAGGTCTAACCTAAGGCAGAAGGTGAAGAAATAGAGTTGTTTTGTAACGACTCTACAATTTCTTTCAATCGTCTTATCTCATTTTGAAGCTTTTGATTATTGCCATGGAAGTCTTCGTTGACAACAGCCTGTAAAATAAAGAATGTTGAAGGTCTTCAAAAGGTCTAAAGATGACACTCATCCATAAACAGAACTCAGCTTAACTCTGTGACAAATAGTCCGTTCTGGTCTCTTGGCAGTCTCACTAACATTGCTGCTTTCTTGAAAAAGAACATGTTGTACCAATAGTGTAAAGCTTCATTCATGTCCCATTTAGTATGTGAGTGTATGAAGCAAGAGAGAAAGGGGCAAAAGGTGGGAAGTACCTGAGCATAACCAAAAAAATTAAACCCTACCTATCAAATTTTTTTTTGGATAACACAAGTCATCATTCATAGCAACTTTTGACTTAACTTGATATACCAGTTTAAAAAAAAAAACAAAACAAAAAAAATCCATGCTGAAAATTAATGATCAAAAGTTGAATCCATTATCTATTTCTACATTTTTATGTTTGGATAGCTAATTTGTGCCATTTGTATTGGTAAATCCAAGTTATAAAAGAGCTTGAGAACTTCATCATTTTTGTTGTGGAGGTCAGACTGAGCTATGAAATCATCCAAGTACTAAAAACAGAACACAAATGAAATTTCTGTTTATGCTTTTTAAAAAATATTATAGCTTGTAGAAACTGAAGAATCTTAAAAAAAGAGAGAAAAATTGAAGAGCAATATCTTATCTCGCAATTATTTACTACAGGTTTCAATCTCGAAATTTCAAACCTTTTTTTTCTTATCATAATTATAATTCAAATTGTTAAATAATATATACTACATGTATATCTTCTGAAGAGGAATTATGAAAAAATTTAATGCCCTATTTCCATTTTCATAAGTTTAAGTTAGCTTAATATTGAATATCAAGGAGTGGATGAAAAATGACACTGAATAGAAATGAGATCTCCCATAATAAGCACACCTACCTTATTTTTTATAAGTTTTGCACTCCTTGCAAAATTCAATGTTGACAAAGTCTCTCCAAAACATCTGCAGTAAGTTAAAAGAGCATTATCATGTAATTAATACACAAATATAAATAAAAGAACAACAGCAACAAACTCTGACAAGTAAGCTATACCTTCAGGCTAAAATAATTGATTTTCATAGTGTTGCAAACCTTATAATGAATTGTTTTAAGCTTGGATGACAATGGCTGACTTGGTGTATATGGAACAAAGGAAGAAAAAAGAAAATTTTCTTACAAATCATACATTAGAAGCCCATTCAAAGATTTTAAAAATGTATAGAAAAATAAAGGCTTGATCTTTTCAAAATTCACCTTGAATCAGGATGCACACAAGCAATCATTCTTGTCTTTGTGTTTCCCCCAAGTGAATCCTACAAAAAAAGGCAAGACAAAAATAAACAAACCACATTCACAACAATTGTCTTATATTGTCTGCAATGCATTTGACTATCAGACCTCTCAGTAATAAGTATTCATAGCTAAAAAAAAACCATTTTGATCAATTAAAATGTGTGAAGAATTTCCTTTTTTAGGAGTCATAAATCAATGTTTCTTATACATTCAACATATATAGATTTCATTTTATCTAAATATTAGAAGCTTACCCTTAACAAAAATGTAAGTTTGGAATCTCTGTAAGGAATGTGTCGTTTTTTGCCATGACTAATGTCAACCAAGGACATGATGACATTTCCCAAAACAGAGAGAGATTTGTTTATACTCCCAGCCTCCTGCAGTACGGAATATAGGAAAAATTTAGGCAAAAATGAGTTTCTTTATTCACATGAAATAAGCAGTCAGTATGTTTTTATATCAATAAAGACATGATTCCCAAAAATGAATTAGATCAATTAAAAAAACTAAGAAAACTTGCAAGAAAATACCCATATGAACATCATAATTAAGTTTCTTCAAGGCAAAGCTGATTATTTGACCATTCATGACAAAATTAAAAAAGTCTGCCACAAGCTGATATTTCTGACTGAAAAAAAAATTATCTAGGCATCCTTAGCCAGCAAAAGTTTATCATAAGAAATGTTTTAAAGGAACTTTGATTCGCAAAGTTTTCCACCTTATATCCAAGGGGAATCTTTGAAATTTAAGATACATCAATCTAAAACAGTCACCTTGAGCCTTGTTCCACCGGTATTAGTATCTTTTTGTCTCTCTGATCCTGCCAGATCAACAAGATTCAGCTGTGAGGTTCGAATATTTTGAACGCCATCAATGTCTTCCTATCCAAGAAAACAAGAACAAAAATTCCTAAAATAATTTGAAATGTCATGCTGTTTATGGTATATACTATGGTCCAGAAGAAAATCAGTCAAAGCTCGATGACTCCTGAACGAAGAAACAGTCAAACTTAAAAAAAATCAAGTTTACATAGTTGTGAAGCTGTTGTTTTCATTTCAGTTTGTCCATTTATTTGCTTATTGATAAAATATTTTGTGTCAATAAGTAAATCCTCTTTCTAGTGACATGAAACACTTGTTCTGGACAAAATTTATTGGATGGACTATTTAGTGGTTCTTTCTACAACTACTCTCTCCATAAAAGTAGTAAATAATAGGTATTGGTAAAAAGTTTTGTTTTACTTAATTTTTATTAATGAAAGCTGTGAATAAACACAAGTGGACTGAAAAGGTTCACGAAGGAAAGAAACTTGATAATTTTTCTTAGAGACTCAAATGTCATGCATCTTGATATAGATTTAACCTTTGATTAACCACATCTTGGCTTTAGTTTACTTAATTGTCCAAATCAGCTGACTGAAGCAGTGGCTGCCAATAACAGTGAGGTGCAAGAAAGATAACTGCCATAATCCTCAGTCTTTATTCAATAGTTTAACATGATCAGGAAGCTTTATTAGAGCATTTATTTACAAAATTTGCTGGAGAGCAATCAGATGTTCATTTTTTGCCAACTTTATTTGTCTGAGTCTCCATATTTATTAATATTTTTTCAATCTGTAAATGCAGAAGTGTAAAGAAACGAAAGCAAAGTCATATAATGTATATATAAGTCCTGATACTAAAAAAAATGAAATGTGACTGAAAATTCCATGGTGCCACATATTTTCTCTTTCAAAATTTTGATAAAACTTTTAGTAATCTTGTTGATCATGCTCCTTTGCAATTTCAAAAATTTTAGATGATTTAAATTTAAATAAATTGCAGATTGGCAGAAAGCCTTGTATCAAATGTTATTTCTACCTCTAAAATGATTTCTATAAAACTTTCTCAATGAAAACTTAAAAGAGTAGTAAAAATAAGGAGCTGTAGTCATTAAGCCTTCAATAGCTTAATTAATTACTTTAAAAATTAAACTTCTTTATTTTACCTTTGATTCAATAGTTACGGTGAAAACAGCGTGTGAACGTGAACTCTCTCTATTCATTGATGTTCCAGCAACCCTGCGGTTCAGCATTCCAACAACTAAAACCTGTACATGAAGAAAAAAATACAAAAAACACAAAACAAATTATAAATCTATTGTGAGCAGAATTTTTTTTTACATTAAAACAAAAGAAACTCATACTTTGGTCTCTACCTTTGAACTGGGATATGTAAAAATTAAAAGAAAAGCCACAAACAAAACTTACAGGTTCCTTATCAAATTTAAAAAAAACCCATTGAATTAGTAGTTGCATTATATATGCTGATCCAACCCTGTACATGCTTTATGACTTACTTCCATGTTTTCACTGATTGATTGATGTATGCCCATCTTGTTCTCACAATGTTATCTAATTAATAGTCCAATAATCATAACTTCTGTATTTTGTATCATACTGTTCTATAAAAATACACATATAATCCACCTATATAAGTTTTCTAAATGTGATTTTTTAAAGTCTTATACTGATGATTGATTGTACAAGTTTTTTTCAGTTTTTTTTTTTGGTTTTCTCTCTGACTCTCTCATCATAGATATTTGCAAATCTGCATTTTCAAGGGTTCAAAGATAAACCTGCCACTAAGTCCTTTTCCTTTAAAACAAAACAACTAATGCTGTTTCATGATTGCCTATGTTCAAATTTGAAGAAAGAAAGTGTTTTAGATCAAATTTAACCATCTCATGTATAAAACCTGATATCTCAAATTGTAAGCTATATCCAAAATGTGATAAGGTTTTCATACTTGATATAAAAAGAGAATTTTAATAATTTTTTCCTTTTTTTAATTTCACAATTTTTTTCTTGAAATTATTCAAAGTTTGTTAAGAAAATTGAAAATAGGGCAACTTAACCTTTTTTTTTTTTTATATATGCTGCAGTGGCTTTATTGTAAATATCTGACATCAAACAATCAGGTACGAAAAAACCCCAGAATAAAACAAAAAAAATTACACTTGGAGGTATGGTAAAGAGAGCAGCTTTAAAGTGTCTTTTTTTAAATCTAAAGATAAATACAAATAAAGCTTTGGGTAATCAGCTGACATACTAAAGACAGGTATTAAAATAAATTTCAAAAATGAAAAACATGAAACCTTATGCTCACTAGTTCTTAGTCAAGGACCACAGTTTAAAATTAAAATGTAGTCTGAAAGTATGATTAGATCTGCATTTCAAAGAATCAAGAATACAAAATTTGAAAGATCAAAATGGGATGCATTCACTCAAAACAAGTGATGTATTTTAACACGTTATGTTAGATATCAGTTATCGCTTGATTAGTTTCAGACATGTCTGGTATGATTCTTGCCCATTTCTAGCAACCTGTCATTCCCTCTTCTTAGTCACAGCTCAGGATGGTCTTACCGATATATCTGTGTTGTAGATGTCCCGTGTTAAATATATAGACATAAAAAACATTGCCACAATAGCCAAGAAAACAGTGAAAAACAAGTGGTTTTTTTAAAATATTCTTGAAATTGACAATTTAATGACATTTTTTCACTTATAAATATTTCATGTACAATGATTTTATAGCTCCTTTCTCTACAAGATTTGCTTAGATTATACATTATGTTTATATCAACTATTTTAAAGTTTTTTTATTCAATATCTCTAAGTCCTGATATTATATACTGTTTAAACAATATCCTATCTTCAAGATATCTTGTTCCATCCATGAAAATTTCATTGCTTTTGTGAACATAAGATAACTCTGTAAATATTTTGATATTCATTTTTTCCTCATACACCAAGGATCCAGCAGAAAGAAGATCAAATTCATGTGGCTTTCTAATCTCATTAACCATTCAATCTAGCCTTTTACAGCATGTTCAATGCATTTAAAAAGCCTGTCCTTTAAATGTAACTGATCTTCAGTATTTTCATGTATTCTCATCATTAGCTTTTAAATTCTGTATCAGTTCCAAATGACTGCTTAATTCATTACCATAATTATTCACAAACTCTAAAAAAGTCCACTATTTTCATCAATTTCTGAGGAGCAAGAATCAGTACAAGAGCCATAGTCCTTAAGTTAGTCTTAATGCCATATTTTGCTTGCTAGTTTTGAGGACCCAAACAGACCCTATGAAATATGCAGCAGTAGCAGCTTTCCTTGGCAGATACCTTTCTAAGCCGCAAAATCTTTTTTTTTTCTTTCAAAAGCATTATTTTTGAGCCATATTGGAGTATATAAATATGCAAAGTGAAGCCTGCCTTTAGCAGGTGTTCTAGTTTTTTCTTTTTTCTTTTTTTTACTAAAATCTAGCTCATTACAGGTTTGAAAATGTAATATACATTCATCTGATACATTAAGAAATTTCCTACCATCATAATTTATACATTTTTTCTATATCAGTTTCTTGATTTAGGTTCAAATCTTAAATGACATTAAATTACTCTTTTGCAGAATTGATTATTATTATGTAAAATCATCAAATAATACAAAATATGACTTAGGAACATTGATGGAAACAAGTACAGATTGTCATCAAATATTGTACCTGATATGCATCAGTTGGGTTGCAGATGACTTGCTCAATGAGCCCATCAACAAACACGCCTTTGTTCATGTTTTCTCTAAGATGGAGTCCCTGAGACGCAGTGTCAAGCAGGTCAAAGATTTGCTCCTGGTAGATTTCCAGGAAGGAACATCGACATAAAAACTGTTTCCTGCTGCCATGCTAAAAAAAAAAGAAAGAAATGGTTAAAAAAATTAAGCATATGATTTAGAATATCTTTAGACATTGAAACACTGAAAAATCACTAAGAGATCTATATATATTTTTTTCCAATGTGTCACTGTTTTACATTTAAGAATAACAAAGAATGTTTTAGACTCAAACCATGTATATTGCAGTAATTTTGAAAGTGCTATTAGTCTTTTCTATGAAATGAAAAATCCCTTTTGCAATTTTTATTGCTATTATCTAAACATCTTTATATTTGTACCCAAGAAAATGAAAAGAATAAGTTGGAAAAAGAAAAAAAGGTCTTAAGGAAAGGACATATGAAAAGCTTTTGTTTCAATTAAAAAATTCACATATAGAAGAAAGGCAAAAGGTTAAATCAAATACATAAAATATCTAGGTTTTAAATCACTCCGTCATCTTATTTTATATTTTACTATGCACATGTTTAAAAATCTTCTTTGTTTATGGTGGTCGAAATTGACTTTAACCTAAGTTCATGGTAGGAAGTAGAACCATAATCAGACTTATCAGATAGGTCTATTTGGCAGTGATTATGGAAGCCTGTCAATGTTTTTTTTTTCACTGCCCAATGTTACTAATCTTAGTTTTCCTTTGCTGGTGTGTCTGACTGTCAAATTATGCAAAATTTGCGTGCAAAATTATTGTGTTGTAAATCACATTAATTTCTGAAATGTCTGAAAAATTATTTAAAAATATTCCAATCATCTTCTTTATCATAAAACTTAAAATCCCAAATAATATTAATTTCATGATCAAGTTTGACTTTGAAAGCAAAATCATCTTATTTTGTATCTTTTTTTTAATAAAATTGCTCCCCATAATTCAATTTTCTAATTTTCAGCCCTATTTGCAAAGAACATTGAGCTGATACGAGATGTAATTATTTTGATATTTGAATATTGCACATAATTTTTATTTTACATGCAAATTGTTCTGTTTTATGGACTATTGTCCAGGGAAAGATACATATTATGTAATTGTAATGCAACGTTCTTTAGGCAGCAGTCCTCTGGGCCGGTCACTCAATGATGCTCTCTCTTTGACTGGGTTGTAGCCAGAAGCATTAAATTAAAGAAGACCAAATAAGCTATTGTCAAAGCTATAAATACAAAGCAACATTGGGGTGATGCTTAGGGTGCCCCTCTTAAAAATTAAAAAAAAAATGTGATGTGATTGTTCATTAAAACAGAGCTAGAAATAATCTGAATATGAAAACGTAAAGTCATATTTAATGATAAAAGCACTCAGCAACAACACTCACTTAGACTGAAGGATAAAGATACGACTTGAAGACAACTGGGTGTAACTGCCATAAAACTAGCTGAGGGCTCTATTTGAAAAATGAAACCATTATAATGCTAACGTAAACAGGCAACCATTTGTTTTAAAGTGACCAAAGATTGACATCCACTGACTAAAGAAACAAAGTAAGTTACTGTACATGCTTTTATTGTCAGTGTTGTAAATTTGATTCTGGCAAGAACACCTTGACCATCATGAAACATAGCAATGCTAACACTTTTCAGAAAGCAGGAAACAATGAAAATTTAAATTAGTCCCATTTTTCATTTCAGTGAAGTAACTTTTTAGCCTCTTAGCCTATTTGTGGTATGCTCACAAGCTCTTGCTGGTGGGCAATGAGACTGAAGAGATGCTCAAAACTTCTTGGGATCACTCCTCGCAGTTCATGCTGAAAGTTGTCAGAGTTCTCTGAAGGACCTGCCATATAATGGAGACACTTTAGAAAGAGATGATGAAGAAAAGACTAAGGGACAGATACACTAAAAGAAAAACAAATGTTGTTATGTATTCATCAGATCTAAAGTATGCAGAGAATTCATTGAGTCTAATTTAATTTCCTACACAATCAAGACATTACCCTGCTAAAGGCTAAATACAAATCAAATACAAATAAAGAAATGGCTCAATGCCACTGTTTTTAAATTTTTGCAGAGCCTTAATTTCATTAGACATCAGTTAGGAAAAAAAAATAATGGAAAGACAAGAGAACAAATGGATATATTTAAAGCTCTCTGAAATCCTCGTGAAGGCTGAATAAAGAGAATAATGGAGAAAAGTTTTCCCCATCATCCATTGTTCCCAATAGGTCATCTGGACTAGAAAATAAATAAAGTGAGTGAGAGAAGGATTTTCAATGTGATAAAACACAGATCTAAAATTTTCCGAAGCATTTGCAGGAAACACAAGTCGTTCATATTTTTTTAAAAGAAACCTTCTTACCCAGCATTGTAAATGTTTTGCCTGATCCAGTCTGGCCACTGAGAAACAAAAATAAGACCATATAATATGTATAGAATTTTCTCAACAAGCTAAAAAAAACATTCAAGAGAAACAAAAAAAGGAATATATATAGAAACATCAGAAGCACTGGGAAACACCATGTAAAAATTGCTCATTTGTAAGTTCTCATTAATACGTTAAGAATATAAAGTTGCACAACAAATCATTTAGTTAACGCAGCCTCATAATCTATCCATCAAAACAATTGTTAAATATAGAATAATTTAAAGGGCAGGTCACTTTCAAAATTTTCACATATGCATTGTCTTATATCTTCAAATTTTCATTTTCTTTATGATATACTACTCATGTCTACTTTCTTTTCTAACTTTTCCCTTACATGCAAATTTTTGGATTGATGCTTTGCCACATTCACATTAAAATAAAAAGAAAAACTATCTTGACCAAAAGAAAAAAAATCATTTCCCAACACAAAACTTTTTGGAGGTTTAAGGCCTATGTATTTGTAGTATAAGAATTCATGAAAGATATAAAAAGTATGAATAGGGAATCAACTGTCAAGACACATTTGTATTTCTATATATAAAGGTCAATGTGATCACTAACTTCTAACCAGTACCCTTAATGTTTCTTACTTTTCATAGATAAACAGCACTAAGTGAAGCTGTAAAACATGATGACAACCACTAAATTTTACAAGGTACAAAAAATGACTAAAGTTAGCAATGTTTCCATACAATAATTTGATTTAATTTTACAATAGTTGTTTTAGTCAGTTTCAGATGTCACTGCCTAATTATAAAACAAAAATAAATAAAAGAACCCATGCAATACTCCATGTCCATAAATATACTTGTTAAGAAATGACCAGAAAATGGGAATGGTTTGTTGACCATATATATATATATATGTAATTTAATATTCCTGAGGCATTCATGTTTAGTGAAAGTAATAGGATTCAATTGTAATGAATATAAGAATTAAAAAAAATTTAATTCCAAATAAGAAATGGCAAATGCAGCTAACATTGTTGAACCCTCAACCAAAACCTTGTAATTGTAGAGAAAACATGTCATTCTGAAGGTCTTCATACAGGATTTGTTTTCCTAAGCGATAATTTATACAAAATGTCTTCGAAATTAAATTGACATAAGAGCTGGTTTCTTTTAAGGGCATCTTATTTGACCAGTAGCGCTATATTTATCTTAGCTGTTAACAACATCATTACTCAAGAAATCTTACTATGCAAATATTGTGCCATTGTATCCTGCCACGCAGCTCTCAATAATCTTCTTTCCAACAGTAGAGAAGACAGCTTCCTGCAGAGACAAAGAGATATATATATATATATATATATATATAAAACAACATAAATCTCAGTATTAAAACTATGGTAATTTTCGTTTCTTTTTCATAAATATTTAGAAGACAGCCCTAAACTATTTTGAGCAAATTTTTAACATATGACCAATTTTTCATGATCTGGTCCCTCTTCCTTGCTCCCCGTTGGTTAGAATGTCTGGCATGGACTGCTCATTGTAAAAATGCAAACATAAACATATTATACTGCTTTAGTTCAAAATCTCATCCAATAGACGATAAATATTGAACCCATTATGTTCAGAGGAAAAGAGTTAAAATCCATTATAAGATTTAAATTAGAATGTGAAACAAGAATTAAAAATTTTCCCATTTTATAAAAAAAAAAAAATTGTATTTATGTGATATCAAAAAGAATCTTTGATCATTTTGTACATAATACTACCTGAGTTATGTCGGCATCAGCTACATTGTCATATGTGAAGATTTTAGGATCTGGCTTGGTCCTGAGGATGACTGCATTATCCGCAGTGTTAACATCTAAAACACGGGGTGCAAAATCATTTTCACTAATGCTAGGGTCTGGAGGCCGAACTCGTAAAAAAATCTTTATGGAATCACTTTCTGAGGCTGAGCTGTTGAATGAACTAATGAAGCAATGGATATAGATAATAACAATAAATGCAACTACTACTATGAAGTATCAATGACAGTCTATCATGAAACACAGTATCTGAAAGTAAATTGATGTGCACACAATTTACCTAACAATGAGCCACTGAATTTTCATTTTTATTGTCAAAGATCATGAAAAAAAATATTCTTAACATTCATAACAAATTCAAAATTATCAGTTTGAAATTATTTGATAGAGGAGATAAAAAAGCAATTTTTTTCTTCATGCCCAACAATATTATTTATTGTTAAATTACTTTTTGTCTTAATGCATTGGGTGTACAAAACTTGTGGATACACATAAAAACAAGAATGAAAAACTAAAATTTAACACCTTCCTATCTTGATTTTTCAAAGAATGTGTACATGTACTATTATAACAAACCTTGTTGAAGCTGTATCCATGATTCACTGACTGATCAAAATGTTGGATACTGGATCAATTCTGAAACTTAAAAGAAAACAAAATATACAGTTTTAGACAAGATAACCCAAGCCATGTGCTTTCCATTCCCCAAAATTTTATGGCAAAGTGCTTTGCTACTTCCCATTTCTAAATATATTGTCTTTGCACTGGGGCTCAAGCAGCCTAAGTGTTTGTCTAAATGTGTTTAAAGCCACTGCATGTATTTTATATCATTGACAGGTTAGAATGGAGTAAAAAAAGGAACAAAAACCACCATATGTATCTGTTCACCAGACAGTGGTGTGCGTGCACAATTAACTAAAAAGAGACAAAAAAAAAACAAGATTACACCCTGACTTTAAAAAACTATTGATTGAATTGGAAAGTATATAATTCTTTTCATAATTCATAGAATTTTACCCATGCCTATAAATGTGCACATAACACAGGGAAAAAATCTGACAAGAAAGAAGTGGGAGGGAATGGGGAACACTCAGAACCGGAGGAGAGTGATGAGAGAGAGAGAGAGAGATAGAGAGAGAGAGAGAGAGATAGAGAGAGAGAGAGAGAGAGAGAGAGAGAGAGAGAGAGAGAGAGAGAGAGAGAGAGAGAGAGAGAGAGAGAGAGAGAGAGAGAGAGAGAGAAAGTAGGCCTATCATCTGTCAAATGTTACATCAGGAACCATTTTACATTTGTAGTTGCAAAGCCATGGTCTGCTTGACTTTACTTGAACTAAATTTTCTTTGTTTATTGTGGGTAGATTGTTTGACAAATGATTTTCATCATTAAAGGAAAACAGATAGATATGAATTTTGGACGAAATTCGTGATTTTTTCTACTGGGGATCTAATCATGAGTGTTCCACTTTTAATTTGAAGCATTTTCATTCGTAAATATCTTTAATCATCTTGAATCGAGCTCGTGACTTTATGTTATCAGCTCTAATTGGCAATTTGAACTTATAGGGTAAAATGTTGCCCAATAACTTAGATCAGGTGCGAATAAGGGACATTTTACATGGGTTCCATTATTACCCAGAGGACAGGGTTCTTTGCAGTTATCTGCCCAACTCACTTATAAAAGCTTTAAAATTGTATTTTTCCCAATGAACTTGATATATATGCTGAACACAAATATGAAGGTTTTATTCGTCGCAAATAAATGCTTTTCAAGATATAAGCATTTTTGTGTTGCTCTAAAATCCTATAACTACAAGTTTCGAATTCGTCGAGAAACATTCAACTGTGAAGCCTAACATAAGTTGCGCCGATATCTGCACATTTACTGATGGCAGCTTTTTTTCTATGGTAAAATTTTTTTTTTCAGGCACCTGATTCCTGAGCACTGACCAAGTCAGTTGTCTTGTAACTCATCTAGAGATTTCTAGTTTCAGAGAATCTTAGAACTTCTAGATTCTAGATCTAGAACACATCTCACTTTAACTTCAGAATACTAATTTAGATCTAATCTATTATACATGGACACGTCAATACAAAGCTAAATTTACCTAGGTTATATCAAAACTTACAGAGATGAAAAGTTTGAGATTCTAGGTTCGACTAAGACAGAGGATATTACCATAACAAAATTTGAACCTACCGCCGGTTGTTATCGATATTCATATTACATTCATATCGATAAAAATTGGCTAGTTCCATTTCGATTACTGTATCTGTTATTGGTGTAATTATTTAGTTCACCTCGTAGTCAGTTAGATATTGCCTTTTTCCACATACTCGTCCGCACATAAAAAAGAACAGCCCTCACTTTTCTGGCACCACTTGCCTTGAATGAGAACGGAATAATGGAAGCTTCTTTAGGAGTACCGACGTGACATCGTCAACATAATAATACGACTTTATTTTTGTGTTTTATCTATAATGCTAATGTTATGATTGAGTTACAATATATTGCTTATTGCTTTGGCATCTGCTAGTAATGTCATCAGTGGCAAAATCATCTTCCTCCTCATCTCCACAATGATCAGCGTGATTAATTGGCTGTAGTTACAAAGATAGAAATAGAAGTAGCGAAAGCAGTGCATGCTACCACACTACTGTACTACTACTACTACTACTACTACTACTACTACTACTACTACTACTACTACTACTACTACTACTACTACTACTGCTGCTGCTGCTGCTACTACTACTACTACTACTGCTGCTGCTGCTGCTGCTACTACTGCTACTGCTGCTGCTGCTGCTGCTACTACTACCACTACCAACACCACCACCACCACCACCACCACTACTACTACTACTACTACTACTACTACTACTACTACTACTACTACTACTAATTCTATTACTGCTGCTGCTGCTGCTACTACTGCTGCTGCTACTACTACTACTACTACTACTACTACTACTACTACTACTACTACTACTACTACTACTTTAAAGGTTAAATATGATCTTCAAGCTTGATGTTTGCCCTTAAGTTTTACTTTATCAGGTTTTTCAGCGAAATTTTATAAACCATGGAATGATAGTGATGACACCAAGAATAACGTCAACATCATCAACAACAACAACAACAACAATAATAGTCATATTAATATAAACGATAAAACTGTATGTTACTGTTAGCAAATCATAGATTTTTATAGTGCGTCATCAATCTTTTTTTTTTTTACTTTCCATCAACAACTGTTGCCATTGTAGTAAAATTAAGCTGTGAATATTTAAAATGCTAAAAAACTCTTCATATATTTGTTTGCGTGTGTGTGTGTGTGTGTTGTATTCGCTACAGAAACACATAGCTACTTTGTGCGAAAAGAAAATATCGATAATAACTACGTCTCATCTCATTAAGCCAGAAAAAAAAACAAAACGCCCAATATCAAACGTTACTGACACAGTGACAGCAAGATCGATTTTTTTAATGCATCGTTAAACTAAAGTCTATATGACAACCTAAACGACAACTTAACGATTTTATTAAAATATGTTTTTTTTTTTTTACGGACATTGAACTCGGGTAGTCCTTAACTTAATTTCACGTTAACACCTCTTTCAATAGACGGTTCGTGTGAACGGTGCTGTCCAAATGCGGGGTGTGATAAAATAAGTGAAAGCTATTGTGGGAGGGGCGGGGATGGCCCGGTGGCTTTCAATGCTCAACGACAGAGCTTAGGGTTCTAATTTTGGATGGTTACGTGTTCTTTCACTCTCTATCTTCTCATCTCTCATAGAATGAAGGCAGGAGGCAGTGTCTATAGTTTTATTCATTCATTCATTAAAGGCAAATGCTCAAGAAGGTACAGGAAGGCTCAGGAAGGCTCAAGAAGACTCCGGAAGGCTCAGCAAGGCTCAGGAAGACTCCGAAAGGCTCCTGAGATGAACATTAAACACAGACATAAGCAATGTATCTTAACATATTCACAGGATAATGAAATCAGTTGTGACATAGTTGTACTATCTACGTGATGTTTAGAAATGCCATACGGCTCAGTGAAACAAATTACTACAAGGAACATAATGGATAATATTAATACAACATAACAGGACTCATTCCTCCATTAATGTATGGAATTATACACTGATAAACAGGCGGACGTAAATTGGTAAGTAGGCTAGTGAATATACTATTTTTCCGTCTCTTACTTATTTCTCTCTCTCTCTCTCTCTCTCTCTCTCTCTCTCTCTCTCTCTCTCTCTCTCTCTCTCTCTCTCTCTCTCTCTCTCTCTATCTATCTATCTATCTATCTATCTATCTATCCATCTAATGCCTGTATTCTATATACAAAATACAGCGCGTTACCGGTTTAAGAATGATGTCGAATGATCTCCTCCAGAGTTTGGATTAGCATCCTATTGATATATGCAATGAATTATCTAAATACAAAGATGCTACCAGATCTAGATCACTAAGTGGTCTACATTACATATTTGGACATACCCCCAGCACCGACTGCCTCTGGATGTTGGTCAAACTGACGGTCGTTCGTTAGATGGTCGAATGTAAAGTTAGTTTGAGAGATACCCCTTTTTATGTAATTTACGGAGGGCCTACTACGTGTTGGACCCCACTCTAAAATTAGTATAAGATGCACAATTTAATTGCGGGCGTCATTGGTGATTCATATGGAAGGATGGGGACTTGGGACCAATTCTGGCATTGTCTTCAGGTGGGTACGATCCTCCTACTGCGTAACTGAGCTGATTCATTCGGTTTTGACGTCGGGGATTTCCCAAGCGTTTCCGCTCCCACTCTTGCACACGTTGACTCATTGTTGCTGGGGATCATTGAGTACAACTTTATACCTTTACCTCAAGACTTAATGACGAGAAAAGGTGGACTTAAAGAAGTAATGAGGGGAATTAACGGAGGAATAAAGCGATTAATAAAACTATTAACTATGAAATACTATTATCATTGTTTTATCAATAGCCCAAAGGTACATATCCTACATACACCCCCCACTTTTGGAAGGTCGTCCCCGACCTGTACACATTGCTAGGAAAATGGACAAAAGTGAAAATAATAAAAGAAAAACTCATGGCGAACCTACAAGAAGCGACACTATGGCTGTCGTGATAACAAATTTATCTACCCCGTCAAAAGCAAGTAGACTCTTGAGTTCATACAACTTGTCATTTCTACATTACATATTTGGACATACCCCCAGCACCGACTGCCTCTGGATGTTGGTCAAACTGACGGTCGTTCGTTAGATGGTCGAATGTAAAGTTAGTTTGAGAGATACCCCTTTTTATGTAATTTACGGAGGGCCTACTACGTGTTGGACTCCACTCTAAAATTAGTATAAGGTGCACAATTTAATTGCGGGCGTCATTGGTGATTCATATGGAAGGATGGGGACTTGGGACCAATTCTGGCATTGTCTTCAGGTGGGTACGATCCTCCCACTGCGTAACTGAGCTGATACATTCGGTTTTGACGTCGGGGATTTCCCAAGCGTTTCCGCTCCCACTCTTGCACACGTTGACTCATTGTTGCTGGGGATCATTGAGTACAACTTTATACCTTTACCTCAAGACTTAATGACGAGAAAAGGTGGACTTAAAGAAGTAATGAGGGGAATTAACGGAGGAATAAAGCGATTAATAAAACTATTAACTATGAAATACTATTATCATTGTTTTATCAATAGTCCAAAGGTACATATCCCACATAAGCACGTTATGAAAATGAATAATAAGTCAATCTTTCTTATTACTGGTACTGCAGAAAACAAAAAATCTAAATGAAGAAAGCTTCTGCAGACTGCATTTTGCAGACGAACTTCTTCAATAAAAAAAAATGTAAGTATGATAATGGACAAAAAATTGATTTACCCTACCTATGGCAAGTGCATTCTTTCACAATTCAAAGACCAAAGATCCAATTTGTGTCTGTACATGAAGGCCTATCTAAAAAAAAGTCAACGCGACTTTTTAGTTCAGAACGGTCCGCAAAACCTAAAGAGGTCTTAAATTTAAGCTTATTTCACACACGACTCTTTTTAAGGAATGAAGAAATAAAATCGTGGCTTAGGCAACATTGAGTGATGGGCCCCTGGGAATCAGCTGACGAATAGCAATTACTGACAGTCGTGCCAAGCTGTCATTGTTTCAACTGTGTCAACTCTATGTTCTGCGTTAAAACTTCGTTTTCTGTGTTGGTTTTTTTTCAATAGAGATAGTTTCGATGAGAAATTCATGCGTTAGATCGGTTTACTTTTGACCAGAGAAATAGATATACGGATTTTAATAGATGTATGAATTGAGAGAGAAAAGAGAGAAAGAGAGAAGAGAGAAGAGAGAGAGAGAGAGAGAGAGAGAGAGAGAGAGAGAGAGAGAGAGAGAGAGAGAGAGAGAGAGAGAGAGAGAAAGATAAATTTAGAGAAAGATAGTGAGAGAGTGAGAAAGAGAGGGAGGGAGAGAAAAATGAGAGAGAGAGAGGAAGAGAGAGAGAGAGAGAGAGAGAGAGAGAGAGAGAGAGAGAGAGAGAGAGAGAGAGAGAGAGAGAGAGAGAGAGAGAGAGAGAGAGAGAGAGAGAGAATACTCCCAGACTGTGTCTCAGTTCTGTCGATTTGAACACAGTCATTGTATCCTATCACATTTAAAATGCTAGTGACGACAGAG
Organism: Elysia crispata; assembly: GCA_033675545.1. Lineage (NCBI taxonomy): Eukaryota > Metazoa > Mollusca > Gastropoda > Plakobranchidae > Elysia > Elysia crispata. The sequence continues at coordinate 283,665 of JAWDGP010006193.1, read as the reverse complement.
AATGTTAGATGATAGGCCTACTGGGTTCCAAATTACTTTCAAGCTGTGCTTAGTTTACTTGGAAATCACAAGCTTATGAACAATAATAATAATAATAATAATAATAATAATAATAATAATAATAATAATAATAATAATAATAATAATAATAATAATAATAATAATAATAATAAAAAGAAGAAGAAGAAGAAGAAGAAGAAGAAGAAGAAGAAGAAGAAGAAGAAGAAGAAGAAGAAGAAGAAGAAGAAGAAGAAGAAGAAGCAATATTGATAGCACCAAAAACAAAAACAAACAATTAAAAAAAACCATCACCGGCGCAGGGACAAAAAAAACCTTTACACAGATGAAATATTGTCTGTCATGCATAATTTTAGTAACTAAATCATTATGGTAAATTCAAACTTTTCTCCAGGCCATAGCCATATCGAGTTCCTGTTTACTTCTTTCGATTGTTGGGCGCTGAAAGCCAGTGTCGAGACATAATATACGTCACGTGAAAAGATCCTTGTTAAGGGCCTAAATCGAATGCCTCTTGTGCAAAGGTTACATCACAAAGTAAAACAAAATGTTACGGCGTTAACGTAAAGCTATCGTCAAATAGAAAACAGGCTGTTTCGGACATGATGCACTGCATAGCGTTCTGGTGCCAAAAAACTGACAGGAAAGAAAGCACCGAAAACAAAAGTCTAGACAAGATAAACTTCCTTTACAATCCTTTAGGGGAAAATCGGGTTCTTCGAACTTGTGTAAGGAGCAAGCTAAGCCAAACCCTTGCGCCACTTTTTATTTTACAGAGACTGACTTCCGAATTACTATCTGCCAGACAGACATCTCACTTGACGCTGCTCATTTATTCCATAGTGCAATCGATGAAATGAAATCGAGACAGTCTGACCTCAAAGATAACTCTTTCTAGATAACAAGGAGGAAAATAAGGTAAATATTTACAGAACACACAGATTTTTGTTTAATAAAAATAGGGGAATAGATGTTAGCTTAAAAGGTGTTTAGAAAGGAAAGATAATAAGACGGAGAAAGAGAGAAACAGAGAGAGAGAGAGAGAGAGAGAGAGAGAGAGAGAGAGAGAGAGAGAGAGAGAGAGAGAGAGAGAGAGAGAGATAGAGAGAGATAAAGAGAGAGATAGATAGAGAGATAGAGAGATAGAGAGAGAGAGAGAGAGAGAGAGAGAGAGAGAGAGAGAGAGAGAGAGAGAGAGAGAGAGAGAGAGAGAGAGAGAGAGAGAGAGAGAGAAAGGGGTGGGGGGAAGGGGGAACAAGGTAAAACGAAAAAATAAAAATGTGCAGCCAGGCTTGTAACTGGAAAGCGGAAACAAAATGCCAAAGAGTAACTGGGGTTTTCTTGCCCTCGGCATGATGTTAAGGGATACAAGCATGGCTTTTCATTAAGTTTAGAAATGATAAATCGCAACAGATACTTGGACATTCTCACAAGAAAACAAGGACAAAAAAAATAGTAGAAAATTTTTTCTTTATTTCTTAAATATATTTTTACGAAGTATGGTGTTAGGTATTTTTTTAAAAACGTGAGCAAATTAGAATGAATTTTCACATCTGGATTGCATTTCCAATCATTGAAGAATTTCGTGCAAGAGAGCAGTTCGTGAGAATTTTATATAATACAAGTACATCTTTTAGAATTTACTACTTATTGTTCATTTTTTAAACAAACAAGAGAAAATGATATTGTCTTCAACAAGGGCAAAGCGAAAAAAGGTCAACCCAGGTAACATTTGTGATGTCTCAGTTTTTTCTTCACCTTTATTTAATTGGTTTCAGAAATATATTTAATATTGAAATGAGCATACGTCAATGTCAGGCAACAGTGTTTCATTAGGTTCAATTGCAAGCACGGGTCTTTGAATTTATAAAGAGGATAAACAAATTCAGACGCCCTTTTTGCACTGAAACTAAGCTCCATGTGCAACTTTTATATAGACGTGGTTTTTTTAACTTTCAATAAAGTATATTTTTGTCAGTGTCAAAATTGGATCACTGAAAACATCCACTTAAAATGCATCGCTGGTGAAGTATTTTTTTCCAGCACATGGCCCGCTGGATAGGGCTTATCGCCACCGTATGATTTGTTGCATATAATGTTATATGCGGTGATTTCAGGCCTCTTATGATGAAGCATCCAGTTTTCAAGCATATCTTCATTTTCGTCAAAGGCAGCCCAACGGTGGCTCTGTTCCAAAATTTCACCTCTTCCAGAAGCATACTCATTTAGTATAGTGCAGATCCACAGTTGCTTAATTCTGTTGTCTGCAACACCCTGTGGGGAATTTTTTTGCCTTAAGACCGTCTGCAAACCTGTCGAAACATCCGATTTTCACAACATATTATATGTTTTCTTGATGTGCTCGAGTCATGCCAAATGGTTTTCCTTTTTTTCCCCTTATTTCTTAACTCGAGGTTGCCCTTACCAAGTATCACGTCGATCTAGTTTACCAATGGTGCTACAGATGTTAAACTTGCCATTTCCGGAATCGCTTTTTATACTGCGTTGTTTTGCACAAAGTTCTTCTTCATTTCCTTTTTCTGTGTGGTAAATGATGCAGAGATAATCATCTCTATGGGTGGTCTTCAGCTGTTTAGCAGTTTCCACATAACAATCACCATCCTCTCTTCTAAATATTTTTAACCTCTTTATCTGAATTCAAGAATTACCATCTGAGCTTAAAAAAATCTTTGTGTCAAAAGGCTTGCTTATTATAAAGTGCAGTTCATTATCTTGTAGGATTTCTTAAGCTCTCTTACCTGATTTATAAATTTTCGGCGTAATCTGGTGAGGTTTCGTTGGAGAGAAGATTTCGTGCTAATGAAATCCTTTGACTTTGCTTTTCGCAATTCCAAAGTTATATGAAACAATAACTACTCCATCTCCCGAAAAAATGAAAATATTTTGCTTGTTGGAATTTATGTAACTTTAGGATTTATCCGTCACAGTTAATTCCATCAAGTTCTTGCTAAAAATTCAAAGTGTATTTGTTTTCTTTCAATCGCCCCCCCCCCCCCCCTCTCTTCCCATACACACACAACTACAACATATAATCATATAATTTCTTAAGCTATCACAGGATCATTGAGCCGTCTTGTCCGCGAGCAGATGTATAAAACTGGTCAGTTTGACGGTACAAAAGCCTTACAAGACCTTTGAGATTATAATTAGCAGCCAATCGCTGTCAAAAGGGCGTCTACCTCCAAACGCAGTCCTCTGCGATGGTTTGGCTGCAGCAAAAGACTTACCCGCCAATTTTTTGTTTGCTTAAGGGACAGCAATGGCAAGCCACACCTTATTCAAGCTGCAAGTAGTTTAGTTGACACTAGGGTTGAAAAATAATGAATGTATTGTTCGCATCTTAACCCTCAACCCCTCTCCCTCTAATCGCAGTGACGAAAACCAACTTGAAGAAATGGATACCTTCACACAGCTGGATTCCAATGACATATGTAAGCTCGTATTCAATGTCTAATTCTATATCATCTCGAATATAAAAATCTACTTTACTACTTTCATTTTCAAAAAAAAAAAAAAAAAAAAATACGTGTCCCCATCTAGATTTTTATGAACCATTAGCAACGCCATATGCAACCGTCAAGAAATAAACGTTTTTCTTCAACCAAATGCTAAGTTACAAACGTTATATTTAGAAATTTCAATTCCATGTATATTGAAATAATGTCAATTTCATGGCAAAATATTTCAGCTTTTTGTTCTTTAAAATTCTCTTTAAAGCACAAAAAATTACATGCAGCTCATACCGCATACACCACTACTGCATACCAATCCACATAAGATTTTATTTTTTTCTTTTACACTTGGCCGAGTAAAAAGACCCAATTTAATTAAAAGCTCCTACTTTAGATTGGTAAGTAAAATTTTAACACCGGTCGTTGAACAAGTCGCTTAAAAAGAACTTGGTTCGCCGAGAATTTAGGCTACACCTCGTTTAAAAGTGATAAAATAAAACAAAAAACTAACAATTAGCAAAGTAGTCAAATGATTATTAGCAAACATGCAGCGAATAATTACAAACAAAAAACAAATAAACAAAAAAAAAAAAAAAACAACAACAACAAAAACCCCTGCTCAGATTACTTTCTAGCACTAGAAATTTGCAAACAACTCAGTGTTTGGATGCTTGAAGTATATTGTAAAGCTTTTAAAAAACACGGCATGGATTTATGCGTTTGAAAGTTGGCATTAAGCCAGACATGTTTACCGAGAAAATGCAATAATTTGCCAGCTAAGATGTCGCGAATGTTTTTAAAAGGATCTTTTTCAAACAAGTACATAGAGGGCACAGGGCACAGCAATTTGAATATTATATTCCGTGCTTCTTTCGTCTACTCTGCCATTTATTTGTTTGAATATTCTTAGAGTTTCATCCAGTGCACACAGCATAATGTCCAAGGTTTAGTAAAGAAAAAAATGAGCAGAAAACATCTTTTATCGGATGGGAGCTGTTCCTGACACAGCTATAGCCTGCTTAGATATTATTAGTGCAGACTCGCTTGTTACGTGTTTTCTCCTTATCCTTTTCAGTCGTAAAAAAGGCGGAAAATTTTTGTCTTATTTTCTTCATCGCATTAAAATGGTTATACGCTCTTTAAAAGTTTAAGATAACACAACTCAAGCCTGAATTAAGCAATAAAACATAGTTGTTTCTTCCAGTCAAATATTTTTTAATGAAAATTTGAGCTTAAGAGTTTCCAAAATACATTAATTTTTCCAGAACCATAATGTCTTGCAAGACAGATTTGTAAAATTCAATACAAAGCAAACTTGTGATAGCGATATGAGATTCGTAATCTCTTAAAAGCAGCAAATCTTTTCAAATCTCTGGGAGAAAAACTTTCGATGAGATCTTGAAAGAAAATCTGGCTGTTAGGAATCTTTTTCTTTTAGCGAAATCTAGCGCAATGAAAAAAAAAAATAGACTTCGAAGGGAAGGTGGGTTGGTAATTAATCCTCAAAATTAGTAGGTCAAATTAGATAAGAGTAGATTTGGTAATGGCGTCTCTTTGTGAGTTCTTTAAACCATGGAGCAGCCCTCTAAATCTGCCTGAATCAATCTAGTTTCCTCAACCGAATGCCATTTTTCTTTACAAAACGTCTTAGAAAACTCCATACGGCATTACTTTGCTTTAAAAGAGAAAACCTTTATCGAAAGCCCAGAACACGACGTTTTTTTTGTATTCTACTTCAATATAAATTAACCAGCAGCGTCGACATTTTTAAAACTAGCACCTTGAAACTCCATTATGTTAAAGGAAATTGAATAAAAAAAAGATAGTTTATTGTCAATTTGTGCAGCTAAAATAAGGCAGAGAATTTTTAAACTTTGATTTCATCATGAGCAAAAGCCTTAATAACGAAAACATAAAAAGTGTTCGGAATAAAGTGACGTTCACAGCTTTATATCAGCCTGTAATACCAAAAAAAGGAAGTAACATGTGATTGAAAAACTATGTCTGCAAATTATTTTTTTATTCATTCATTCAAAAAAAAAAAAATTGAGCAACATCTCTCCCCCCCCCCCCCCCCCGCTCTCTCTCTCTCTCTCTCTCTCTCTCTCTCTCTCTCTCTCTCTCTCTCTCTCTCTCTCTCTGGCATTATTACCATCTGTTTACCTCACTGATTTCTTTTTCATGTTTTTTTTTTAGTGATTTTGATATTTATTTTTTTTACCCTTTTTCCTACTCGACTATGTATTTAATTCCTCCCTTACTGTGTGGTTTGATTTGTCATTTTTCTATTGCTTTGAATCTGTGTGAGTGCGTATGTCGGTAAAATTTTAGATTGTTTCCTTGATTGCTCCATCAAGTGCTTTCTCTAAAAGTTATTCCCCGTCTGTTCAAGATTATTGCAACAAACATCTTACAAGTTTCAAGGAAATCAAAGGATGGCGACCGAAAAACACTATTGGTGGGAAAAATTCGATATTCGGCGTTGAGAGGACTTCTGTAACAATAATAATCATAATGGAATGGACATTGATTGAGATAACCTTGTACCTCAAGAATCTTTAGATCCTACAGATTAAAAGAATAATTCGTAAAATTTTTGACTGAACTACCTCTTAACCTGATTTTTTTTCTATCTCCTTCTCTGCACACCAGTCCTGCAAGGTGATTAGAGAGCCGTTCCTAGTTCTCAAAGTTATGCATGCATCCAGATTTAGATTCTAGATCTTGTCGCATAATAGAAATAACTTAAACTTGTCAATGTACATCCGTACTTAAATTTCCCACAGTATTGACATAATGTTCTTTCGTTTAAAAAATCAAATTTTGAGGTCTTTTGTTGAAATGTATTGTGAAACGGGTGTGCGACAGATCTAGGCCCTGCTAGATTACGTTCATCGTGGGTGCCTAGTTACATCTTACATCACGTTGGTTTAGCGGATAGACCCATATTATAATTCATTGAAAAAAGAGCAGCAAAAATATACATATCAACAGTTTTATACTTGGATGATTAAAGATATTCTCTAGCTTCCATATCCTACCCCGCATGACTTGAGTTAAAGTAAAATTTGTTGAGGCTACTTAGTGTCGCGCATAAGAAAAACTGCACTTGATCACGAACTGGGAATAAGTGGAAAGGTACGGCAAGGAAGATATCACTTTTATTGTTTGTTAAAATACCGAGGACGTACTTATGTTTTGTTTCTCGGCAGCAAAAGACGTAAAAGATGTCACCATTTTTACTGCCTACAACCTACAATCATAACAAATATTAAGATAAATACTTTTTTCTGTCATAATCTTTTAATCTCAGTGATGTAGTTCCGACTGACACCATAGCGATCCACACTGTTCGTTGAGTGAGCACGCCTCGCTCTAAAAATTCCCAGACAGGGAAGTGACTAAATCCATTTTAAAATAAAAATGATAGTGAATACGAGATGTGCCACTTTAGCGAGCTCTCCTGTCTATAATTATTTTAAATAATTCACGCAGGCAACCTTCATTAATGAAAGAACTCTTAGAGTTTTTACTCTTCTTAACTCCTACTATTTCTTCCCTCTCGAAGAAACTGAAGAGTATTTTTTATTTCAGAAAATTAAGCCTGGACAACAAAAGTACACGAGTAGTCAGATGATTCATCTCCCGGTCTAATCATATAATCTCTATAGAACATTAAAAGGTGCAATGCATTTCATCTTTTCTCTTGCTTCTGACTCAGCTATATACTTAGGTGCTTTGTCAATTGCCCTCTGAAAAACTTTCCAAAAAACCAAAGAAAGCATTTGGCTCTTATGGACAATGTAGTACGACGAAGAGCTTAATGGGTTGATCGCTGCAATGACACTAGAGGTTCCTGACAAATCCAGGGGTGGCTGATCTGGTGATCGATTCCAGAGAGCTCTAAACCGTGGCTTGACGGGAGCCTATTCGTTTCTAAAACCGCAGGAGCTACGATTTTTTTTTCTGTTTTATAATCAATTATTGAGAGCACTAGTATATTCACCCTCTGCATTGTTACTTGAAGAGAGAACGTTTCAAAACGAAGGCCTATGAAATTGGATGAGGTTTTAAAAGTAACAGCAAACTTTATAACATATTTCTTATTTGATGACCTGATTCACTTCAGCAATTGAAAGAAAAAATCCCCCATTTTTAAAAATGGGAAACATCCACTTTGTTTTCATATCGCTAAATAAACCTCTAAAATATCTGAAACAAACCAGAGAAAATTACTGCTAGATGGTTGTGACGAGTGAGATGTTTCAGCAGACCTTCCAGTGGAACAGTCATCCCAGTATAATCAAAGAAACAAGACTAAGGCCTGATATCGTGATCCATTCAGCTTCCACATAACGACTGATCATGGTGGAGCTAACAACCCATATGAAAGCAGAATGAAAGAGGCCCACATCTACAAAAGAGAGCAACACCTGAACCTGACCAAAGAGCTAGAAGATGCCTGCCACAAAGCTGTTGTGATGCTCGTTGAGGTTGGTGCCAGAGGATTCATAGGGTTATCAGTTTACGACCTTCTGACAAAACTTTCAATATGTAGCAACAAAAGAACAAAAGCTCTAAAGTTAATGGCGGAAATAATCGAAAACATTTCCCGGTGGATCTGGAGCAGGAGAAATGAGAAGTTTCTTCATAAGGATTAAAAATGCGCTCACCATCTGGAGACCAATTGGCGAAGTGGTAGAGTGTCTAAATCAGCAATCTATCAAAAGTTCAGGGCCGAAACACTTGCAACAAGGGGGGGTTTCTTCTCTGAAGGCTCTCTATTATCTAACTCCCTAATGAGTTTCTACCAGCAATCTGATAGCTATATTTCATATCAGGACAAAGTCGGAAGGATATTTGCTTACATTTTTACTGACTTTTATAAAAATCTAATCTGTTGGCTTTCGTCTAAAAAAGCAAACAAAAAGAATTCCTCCCCCCCCAAAAAAAAAAAAAAAAAAAAAAAAAGGAAAGGAAAAAAGGCTAAGATACTATTTTTTAGACAATAAACACAGGGAGCGACAGACCACCCATAACACTCCAAGAAAAACTAAACAACGACCGAGAAAGTCTCCAAAATGAAAACTATAGGCTAAAGACGATATTGGACCTGGGTATGCTACACACCATCGCTGAGAGTAGACAAAAACGGACAGTTTCAGCGCGGAGATACGGAGAATAGCCAGAGTCATGAGGTCGGACAACAAAGCAAGCCAAAGTCCAAAAGTGTCACACCTTTTTGTATATCAAATTTAAGCCCCGTCGGGCTGAGTGATATTTATAGGAAAAGACCCTGAACTCATTAATATACGATAATATAGTGGCAAAACCAGTGAGGTAAGGTCTTGCGGATATCAAAGTGGACGCTTTAATCCAACTACCATATGAGGGGCAAGAGGTTTAAAAAAATAAGGAACTTATTGAAGAAATTATTAACCCTCCCCCCCCCCCCCAGAACAAAACAACAACAGCAACAACAACAACAGCAACAACAACAACAAAAAACCCAACAAATTCATAAAAAACATAAAAAAAACCGCAAGACAAAAACTTCATTTTACCTATATATCTTCTATCTTTCCGCTGGCAAACTTCATGCATTACTTTTGAGGAGACACTGATGTTTTCTTTTATGACATGAATTTGCACGACTGTTTGTTAAAATTCTGGTTAAAATTTAACATAAAGTGGGTTTTGTTATATTTTGCTAAAAAGTAACCATTGGTAAAGCGTATCTTAAGCTTAAATAACAACTCCAATTCCGTAGATGTCTGCGCAGAAAATATTTGCGCCGACCCAAGAACAAAATGATAAAAAAAAAAATCAGATCCCTTTAAACAGTAACAGCAGGAAACTTAGCCGAGGTAAACGCTACAATACTTCAATGTTAAATGAATGCGGATTTTGGGTTCAGGAAATAAACGCCGTCACGCTAGTTCTGGATTCGATCTTCGGTTGGGGCAACTAGTGCAATATAGCAGAGTGGGATCCTAGCCAGAGTTCATCGGAAAGACACTGTCTTAGCGTAGGATTCTTTGGGAAACATCAGGGACGTGAAATTTATCAAAGAATTAGTCTGTGCCAAGTTTTATGTCCCAAACATGCTTCCCCGAATATAATCCATACGCCGTTTAATAATCTGGACGTTAAAAAGAGATATAAAAAAAAAACGTTACTGGTGATTTGCTGCCAGTAAGTTTTTCTTTCTTATATTCTGAATGTTGGTTTTCGTTTCTTGGAAATGTTCAACGTTTTAATTTCAGATTTGATATCCGCATAATCATATTGTTTAACTTGCAACAGGGTTGAAATTTTCATGTTGCTGAGATAGTGTTCACTTTGATGACACGTTTGGGTAGATTTTCTAGAATATTATGTAAAACTGATATAAAAGCTGGCGCTTCGGAGAACCCAAACTGACCTCAGATTGGAGATTTATCTGGGGTGGGGAGATGCGTGATTGCGGATATGAACGTTTGCAAGGTTTGGAATCGATCAATAAGACGCGGTTTATGTTCTGATTTTTGAGCCTATGAATGTAATGAGTTCATCGTGATATGTTTACTTGTTAGTTCTGAAAATTTCAGTTATGATGTGGCATCAGCTGCAAAAACGAAAGAACATGTTAAAAACAAAAAATAAAAGCAAACAAACAAACGAACAAACTAATTATCATACTTTTTAAAAGGACTTGGTGATCAAGTAGGACTACTTTCTTAATATCTCTCGAATATAGATTTCCATTTTCCAGTATTATGAAAATACATAAACAGCGGAGATAATTATGTCTCCTAACTTTTTCATGTTTCTCATCTCTTACATTCTCTTTAGCAAATTAAGGAACGTTTTAATACACTAATTCCATTTTTCCTACCTAATGTTCATTTAGGAGCTATGTCTAGTTAAAGACTCAATTTCCATATCCTCTTTTTCTATTTTACTTATGGTATTAGACGATAAAACACTTAAAATATGTATGGACGTTTTTAGTTTCATTTTTCTGGAGTTTTTTAAGTACAAATCCCACAAATTTGCTGTTCCTGTACATTGAAAAATGCCTATTTGTTGTTGTGTATTGCTCAAAGGTAGCTGAATGTGACTTCTCGTACTGTTAACCCCAGAATATGAGTTGTTTGCCGGAACCATAATTATTTCAGACTGATTCGTTTTGAAATTTCAAAATTTCGAGCCTAATAAATTTAATCTGTAAAAAAATGTTTACTCTGAAACGAATAAGATGTTTGGTCCGCGCACTAAAAATCTTTGTGGCACAATCAAATTGACTTTGTGAAGCAAGGTAGCGCCTTTTAAGAAACTTCTCGCCAAGGAATCAAACTGTGCAGCCATTCTGACAAATTCAGATCGGACGTGTGATAGCTGCAACCTTCTTGCAAACCGATAATAGCACTTGGTTGCAAATGTGCAACAAGAGAGGTCACTTATTACTTTATCCTCTGTCTCATTTTTTAAAACGAAGAGAAGAACCGGTGACTTTCCAGTAGAAACTGCATAACTGTGATGTACCGTTTGCCAGGTGTTTAACGCTAGGCTGGAAACTCCAACTCTACAAATTGAAAAAGACTTGGTAGATGCTAGAAAAGGACTGAGATTACTGCAAGCTATATGAAACAACAATGTAGCTAAAAGACAAAGAATGCTTTAAAAAACCGGACTTTGTTTACCCCTACTATCAATCAATTCAAACAGCTTCTTTCGTACTATGCTTGATGAAAATTGCTCAAATAGGTTAGATTTTAAGTACTTTAAGCTCAAAATATTACTCAGTAATATGTTTTTATAACATGTCGATTAAAATCTATTTTTAATGTTTCCTATTTTTATGTGGGTACACACAAGGTAAAATCTTTTTAATGGTATCATCGCTTAGGATATTAACTTCAAAATATCGAAAAACGATTGTGATGTTGCCATATAAAAAGTAAACATCAGGAAAAGTTAGAGTGCATCCTTCATTTGAAGCATAAAGGGCAGTCAAGAACTCGTCTTTCCGTGTACCTTACACCAATGACACAGTCGAAAAATTCGTAAAAAAATGGCAACTTTTTGTGCATGTAGGGTCTTCGTGTCACGTCTGATAGAAACAAACATTTTCTTAACCTTTGCGGCGGCCATGTTCAAACATAAGACTGTTGATTTCAAAATGTCGTCTGGGAAAAAAAAACCAGCCGCAACAGAATCGGGGCTCTATAAAAAGGCTAGACAGAAATACCTAGGCCTATAAAGAAAGAGATGATTTCGAGGACGGTAAAGCAAAATTAATGTTTTTCTTTTCGTTCACTTCTAGAGTTTATATACCTTTATGCGGTATATACGTAGTCAAATAGATTGATAGAAATAGATTTATGCAACGAGAAAAAAGATAAAAGAAAGAAAAAATAGGGAAAAATAAGGAGAGAGAAGATAATGGGAGATAAAGAGAGAGGCGAGACAGAGAGAGACAGAGAGAGAGGGGGAGAGAGAGAGAGAGAGAGAGAGAGAGAGAGAGAGAGAGAGAGAGAGAGAGAGAGAGAGAGAGAGAGAGAGAGAGAGAGAGAGAGAGAGAGAGAGAGAGAGAGAGAGAGAGAGAGAGAGAGAGAGAGAGAGAGAGAGAGAGAGAGAGAGAGCGGCTGTTCCAATAGATCGATGCTTCTCGGATCAAACGTTACATGAAAGAAATAATGGAATCCAACCAAGTTCGATTGCTGCGAAGGAAAAGTACTAGACCTAGACTGAGAGGCTGTTGAGCAGAAGCTAAGCTGTGAGACTGCCATTAAAGGGGTACAGGACTTGTAAAAAAAAAAAACAATCTTGAGCAAAGTGGCCTTAAGGATGCGGTTGTAAATCCAATCTTATTGACTGACCAGAACCTGTTCACGGCATGCTTATTGAGAATGTGAGTCAACTGAAAATCTCTAGCCCAAACACACTATGGGAGGCGTGTTTATGAACCGCACTTGATGTCTCTCATATGTTTGTTTAACGCTTTTTAGAACTAAAATAAAATTCTTCTGGTCTTTGGTTGAGAAAAAACATATCTTTGCTTTAATTAAGTTTAGAAAAAACATATTTATTTCATAAGAAGAAGTGGAATGGTCATAACATACTTTGAAAAAATAAACTGGTTTGATAAGAGACGAAAGAAGAACATCGTTTTCAATGTTTTTGGTTGGGTAAGCCAAACGTATGAAACTAATTTTTTTATTTGAAAGAATTATGGGATGTCACAATGATTGCCTATTCAATAATAAGACATAGACTGCCAAATGCATTGTTTTATTCTTTACATATGAAATTTTTCAGTCTTGAAATTGGTCTATGAGAATGACTTTTATAACCATTATGCGTTACAATACCAGTCAATGAAAACACACGCTCATTACAGAATAATGTCCATTATCATATGTATTTTTATTTATGCATTGTAATTAAAAAAAAAAAAAGAAAATTTACATATATACAGAATATAATGCAAAAAGGCATATTTGACTGCTTCAACTGCACGCAGATTTTATATAGTAAAGTATCTCGATAGTCACTCACACTCTCTCACAAGTAAAATACACTGTTTTCCAAAAAATATACAATAACAGAGAAGTATTTTTCCAAACATTGCCTTTGCAAAATGTGTAAGAAATATTCATCAAATTAAATCAATATATTTCACAAAACCGAAAACAACCGTTACCTTTAGCAACATCGATGGATTAATAAGATTTTATCGAATAACACTTTAGTTTATCAAACTTCGTGGCAAAAAAAGGTAGATAGAATAAAGATTAACAAATATAAAACTTGATTTACATAAATAAATGTATGTACAGATAGAGGGATAGAAAGAAAGAGGGAAAAAAGAAATATTAAGATATATAAAACAAAGAGAGGAAAAAAGAGAGAATGAGAGAGAGAGGGGGGAAGAGAAAGGGGAGAGAGAGAGAGAGAGAGAGCGAGAGAGAGAGCGAGAGAGAGAGAGAGAGAGCTAGAGAGAGAGATGATGGATAGATTTACATAAATAAATGTATGTACAGATAGAGGGATAGAAAGAAAGAGGGAAAAAAGAAATATTAAGATATATAAAACAAAGAGAGGAAAAAAGAGAGAATGAGAGAGAGAGGGGGGAAGAGAAAGGGGAGAGAGAGAGAGAGAGAGAGAGAGAGAGAGAGAGAGAGAGAGAGAGAGAGAGAGAGAGAGAGAGAGAGAGAGAGAGAGAGAGAGAGAGAGAGAGAGAGAGAGAGAGAGAGAGAGAGTAAGTAATCAAGTCTCATGCCGCATACCACTTCATTATGGAAAAACAAAGAATTTCAAATGAATAAAAAAAACTTCAAAATCTCTAAAACCATTTTTTGAAGGAATTACGTTGCATATACATTAGAAGCACAAAATCACTGTGTCATTGAATAAAAAGAACTTTAAAAAATACGCATGATAAGCTTAAAATTTCTGCAAGCATGCTAATATATAGCGTTTACTAAACTTTCATACGATTTAAAAAATACGCCATGACAATCAAGAATTTTTATATGAAAATATGCCAAACAAAAGTGGTGTAGTTCATTAGGGACAAAGTTAGTACAAAGTGGGAATACTTCGAGTTCTCTCACACATCGATTTAGTTTCACGCTATCAATTGAAACAGATTTACTATCACAAATAAGGGTTTTTCAGCTTGGTTATTGTGATGATTTGTAAATATATTTTTCCGTCTGTGTGGTATTTTAAATAAAGATAAAGTTGGGAACTGAAAAAGCACTTCTAAGATAGCATGATTCAAATTCATAATATCCAAATGGATTGATATCTATCCTTTTCGATTTCATCCTTAGTGAAAATCAATGTAAAATAATTAATGTGAAATGTATGTTTGGATTCAAACACTGAACAATGAGAAATAATTGGTATTTTTCAAAATAATATTGCACTACGTCCTTATCTTATACCACAAAATTTCATTTATTCACTCCTTGTGGTCAGGAAGAGTTTAGGAAGCACTTATTAAAATTATAATCGTTGTTGATACGTTTCAAGAGTGACTTAACTCGACTCTGATCGGTAACCGATTTAAGACTGAAGTACAGTGCGTGGCTATTGACACGTGTAATCTTGATCTTTGTCAGTTTTTCAAAGTTATCTAAGAGGAATATTTGATATTATAAAAGTGGTTAGCCACTCATTACTCTACTATGATAGACCCAAATTTGAATTCCATTTGGCACCGATTTTACTTCTGATTAAACTACGGGTGCCAGATAGTTCAGTCAATAGAGCGCTGCACTACTAATAAGAATATCTTGAAATTGCATCCTCGCGCGAATTTTCTATGAAAACCACATGGCGAGCCATATCTTTGTCTTTGACTCTTAAGGGCATCATGAACCTTCCTAATTCCTATGAGGCTTCAAATGAACGGCCGTATTTCCCTGACCGCACTAGTTGCTGCCGTGAAAAGTAAAGCATTTAAAAAAAATAGATTTAAGCTCCAGTAGAAAATCATCTCAAAATACTTCTGGCAGCGCTTGTAGCAGAAAATCAAAATTTTACTACAGATAAAAATATGGACAAACAACAACAATCAGTAGTAATATAAGTTATTACAATCAAATACACACGACTCGTATCGAATAATGGGTAAGGAGAAATTTAAAAAAAGGCTGAATCAAATCCATAAATTTCTAAGTTAGAAATATAACGTAGGCGTTATATAAAATAAATGAATCTCTCTCTCTCTCTCTCTCTCTCTCTCTCTCTCTCTCTCTCTCTCTCTCTCTCTCTATATATATATATTAATATATATATATATATATATATATATATATATATATATATGTGTGTGTGTGTATGTGTGTGTCAATTTTTCACTTGCAATAAAATAATGAAGAAGATTCTTTCAGAAACGAAAAAAAAAAAGGATGAACATTCAATGACGAAAACATTAAAGTCAAAAATAATAAAGCAAGAAAATGAAAATTAAGGAACTAACTTCCAAATCCAAGGACAAGAATAATGATAAATTCTTATATATAATTGCTAAATGTGTAAAGAAAAGCATAGCAAAGATGCGGAGCAAATTAATAAGAGGAATGCAGTAGAAAAAATAAATGAAACAGTAGAAAAATAATGACGTAAAGCTTAAAAGAGAATGTTTTTACACTACCTTAAACCTAAAAGTGATATTTGACAATAAATGTGTAATTAATAACTATGTTTTGCCGATGTGCTGCTTAAATACTCTAACACTCGAAGTTCAAATGATAAGATAAAAGTGCATTATGCTTTTACAGACTAAGTGTTGTGTTTTATAAATATTTATAGGTAGCTCGTTAGATATTTCAGTATCTGAGATAATCTATAAGATAATAATAATAATAATAATAATAATAATAATAATAATAATAATAATAATAATAATAATAATAATAATAATAATAATAATAATAATAATAATAATAATAATAATAATAATAATAATTATGGTGCCACTACCAAAAAAGCTTTATTGCGCTAACCTTAACTACCAACCCCTGACCATATTTTTTTTTCCATATTTGATCTAGAAAGTATTTGTTTTCGTTGTTTTAAGTTACAACCTGACTCTCCCAACAAGTTAGAAATGTTAAAAGCATTAATTGAAAAATATTAGGTTAGCGACTTAATTTATTAAATTACCATTAAAAATGTTCTTCTTTATTCATGTTTTTGTTAGAAATGTTACAAGCATCATTTGAAAAACATGTAGACCTTATTCAGCCTTTCCAGGATTGATTGTGTTTGTTGTTGGTATTTTTGTTTTTGTTTTTTTTTTCACCAATTTTACTTTATTCTTTTTGTGCACATTTTATAGATATTTTCAAACTGAATTGTACACCTTCCAGTTCAAGGAAGGGAAGTTTTTAAGTTAGAATGTTAGGTCGTAAAACGCACTTAGCTTTTAGTATTGAGAAAAAAGTAATTTTGTTCTTTTCAAATCTATTTTAAGAACATCTTGTTACTTCAAAATTACATAAAATCCTCTTAAATTCTAGGAGCCTTGTACGTAGAACTTTTGTCGAATTCAGAGCTTACTTATTTATCAATCTGATCTGAGTTTGCTCATAATTAAAGTCTGACGTTGTGTACTTGCTCTTTACTTCCATTTCGTTTTATCAATAGTTTCACTTTTCATTAAGTAAATGAGGCCAAATTGTTTGGTTTGGATTTGCCCTGCCACCCACCCCAACATAAGCAAACTCAATGAAAGTCCATTACTACTTCCTGCAGGTTACACCTGTTTTATCTGAAAATGTCCAGGTTTTACTTGCACCTTTTCAACCCTAAGGCTGCTTTATCTTGCCAAATACCAAAGGGGCTAAAATGAAAATTATATATTGTATAAACGATGCCATTCAGAGTAAGTCAAATATATAGTGTTAAAGTTTAGCGTTTCTTCTCGTGCAGGCGTGCCATGAAATCACACTCTCAAGCACTTTCCATTTTGTCAGCTGAAATTATACAAATTTTAATCTCAAGTATTAGTCTTCATGGATAATTTTTTTTTCATAAAAAAACCCATAACAAAACAAAAAAAAAATATTCTCTTATTCCCTCCCACCTCAATACACAGCAACACGCACAACGCACAACGCAGATTCTACCCTTTCTCATAAAATGTATAAATTCTCGCAAGGTTTGGTCTTCTTGCGGCTTGTTCTCCGAAACAAGCGACTGAAGAATCCTCCTGGCCCCCGCAGCGCCCTTTTTCGCTCCTTCCTCTCCTGCTTCTGCTGGTCCTTACCCGGAAACGAAATGGTAGTGAAAGGGATGCGCATGTGCAAGCGGATCTGCGTCAATACTCCAACCAGCAATTCGTCCATATAGTGATTGAGGGCCGCTGAGGCCTCTGTGTATTTGCAATCATAGGTCTCAGCAACCAGCCGCGCCTCTGAGGACAGGTAAAGAAAAGAAAGGTACGATTTAACATGCGTGAAAGGAATGCTTAAGACCAAAGAAGAAAATTAAAGGCTATTTAAGAACAAAATTATAACAGTGGTCACCTTTTGGCATTAACTCAGATGGCAATCTAAGTCTACTGGAGAGTTAATGTCCTTCCCTTAATTGTTGGAATTGCAAGCTGTTAAATAACGGTTCCCTATTCTAAGCAGGATAAAGACAGCTCACAGACTTCGTTCATGGAAGACAGATGTAAGTCGCCCTTATGGGTCAGAAGTGTCCCGCTACTACGCCCTCTTATCACGCTCCAAAGCTACGAAAATTGATTTTGGCTTGTTATCAAACATCCCTTAGGTTGTGTTTATATAGCTTGTTGCTGGCTACTTCACCAAGAAATCTAGACCTATTTAGTAAATTAGAACTTTTGAACAGATTTTCGATACGCTTACAAGCATTGTAGGAACACGGAAGAAGATTACAAAAATTATTGATACATAGGACACAGCTGAAAATAGAGAATTTATTTTGAGATGAGAGAGAAAAAGACATAACATGTTCAGAGACAAGAGTAATGTTAATAGCGAAGAAGCAAGCTATACTTATGGAGAAAAAGAACCTAACAGGCTACCAAAAAATACGAGAAACGTCACGGTGTAGAAATAAAATGAAAGATTATAAAAGCTTCGCACCATCATCATGAAACGTCACCAATTTCACGGCTTGGAAGAGCATCTTCAACTGGATGCTATTAAAGCGACCTTTCACACATGGATGAAATAACACACTTTAATATAGCGACATTTTTTCTTTCAGCATTCGCATTTCCGGCATAGAGCTCTCGCCTAGACTGCAGGCACTAATGATTTCAAAACTTCTGTGCGGCCAAATACACCTCTCCAGGCGCTATAGCTTCCCGTGATCCCGAAATGTCACTCACCACACTCTAATTACAAGATGGGTGCAACTGTAGTGCAGTCATCGAATCGATCGCGCACTCAACCATGGCTAATTTGAAGGATATCAGGCTCAATCCCTCTTTGACATACGCTCTCGCCCTCATGCTTATTCTTCTCTTCATATCTCTTTTTCTTCTGCATCTTCCTTCTACTCGTTCTCTTCTTCTTCTTCTTCTTCTTCTTCTTCTTCTTCTTCTTCTTCTTCTTCTTCTTCTTCTTCTTCTTCTTCTTCTTCTTCTTCTTCTTCTTCTTCTTCTTCTTCTTCTTCTTCTTCTTCTTCTTCTTCTTCTTCTTCTTCTTCTTCTTCTTCTTCTATTTTTTTTAACCCTGACTGGAGCCACTAAGTCTAATTGGGGCCAAATACAACAGAGTTGCCGAACGCGATGCCTAGAGATAGTCAAATTTTTTCCCACTTAGGAAATGGTATTAGAAACGAAAAAACTTGGCATTTTGATGTCTGAAATCCTTCTTTTACCTTTAGGAAAATTATTTTCTCAAATAATGAACATTGCAACTGAAATTTGATACACAGTTGACACAGAGATGAAAGTCATGAGAGCACCGTTAGTGGTAGACTGGCTTTCTAAAACTAGTAATTTCATAAATCAAACTATCTTCTACTTCTTTGGTTGCCTCGTGGGCAGCGAAGGTTGGAACTTCCACTCAAAATATCTTGATGCTGCTACTACTGCTGTTGCTGCTGGTGCTGCTGCTGCTGCTACTACTACTACTACTACTACTACTACTACTACTACTACTACTACTACTACTACTACTACTACTACTACTACTACTACCACGAATGCTATTTTTCGCTGCCTCTACCAATGAAAACTTCAATGCTTATAAAGTTTATCCAATTCCAAACATTTCTGGCCGAGTGTCTTATGACAAAAAAAAAACCAACCTTGTGAACTTAAAAAAATAATACTGAGAAGCATGGCCAATGAAACTGAACTTTTCATACTTTAAGAGTAAAATTGTTCTATGTAATATATAAACACAAAGAGATAGCTTCTATGGAAAAATCCTTATATAATTAAAAAGCCTCCTAAATGCCCATTATCAAGTCAGTAGAAATGAAAAAGCATCAATGAATTTTCGCAAGGCAGTGTATCTCTAGTCTTTGTTTGTTTGAACCTACTTAACCATACTATACGCGTTAAGATGTTCTTAAAATAGATTGGAACAAAACAAAATTACTTTTTTTTCTCGATAATAAAAGCTAAGTGCGCTTACGAACTAACATTCTAACTTAAAAACTTCCCTTCCTTGAACTGAAAGGTGTACAATTCAGTTTGAAAATATCTATAAAATGTGCACAAAAAGAACAAAGTAACATTGGTGAAAAACAAAAAAAAACCAACAATAAATACAATCAACCCTGGAAAGGCTGAATAAGGTCTACATGTTTTTCAAATTATGCTTGTAACGTTTCTAACAAAAACGTGAATAAAGAAGGACATTTATAATGGTAATATAGTATATTAAGTTGCTAACCTAATATTTTTCAGTTGGTGCTGGCAACATTTCTAACAAAAAACATGATTAAAGGAGGACATTTTCAATGGTTATATAATATATTCTGTCGCTAACCTAATATTACACTTTTAATTTTCATTCCATTCCGTTTGCTTCGAATTGAGATTACCCGGTTTTTGATGCATAGATACAAACTTCCCTGTGACGAAAATATCACACAGTTATCATAACCAATATCATGAAACCTCATTTGTCTTCATGTTTGTTTCATTACGTGTATAGAAACTCACCAGAGAGCTGAATAGCAGAGGATCTTCAGATAAGAACCCCCCGCCCCCCCTTTTTCCCCATCCTTATAGTTAGTGTTTTGCCCCTTAACTTCAAACCCTTTCAAGGGATCGAGCCACACCCAGGTCATGACTCCCATGTGTCTCCCTGCTTATCTTATTATTATTTTTTTTTTTGTCTGCACAGCGCCGGAATCGAACCCACACACTCGTCTTAACTGAATTGCTAATCCATGCACTATAGCACTCTGCCAACTGGGCAAAACCTTCGCTCTAGTAAAACAGCCTTTATGTTGCAAGGGTTTTATGATTTAACATTTTTTTTTCGAAACAAGGAAAAGAAAACGAAAAAAAAAAAAAATAAAATGGAACAGTGAAAATTTGTTTTATTTTTCTTTACAGACTGAAAATGTGTTAAGAGTAATGTGAGATGAGTCATTCCACATAAATAAAGCATGTAGAGCAATGCAGGTAATTTTAACCTGGAGCTTATCTCAGATTTTCATCAATGTATCATTGCGACCTGCAGTCAATTTTTTTTTTCATTACAAAAATTTAAAATTTCTATACAATGATGTTCAAACACGTGCGTGTACAAATTCTGCATCAACCCAACGTGGAAACAGTTCCAGACTTCACGTTTTTTCGGTTTTCCTTTTTTAAACGAATTTTATGCGCGCATGGTTCTGTGTCGGGCGCTCTGTCTGTAAAGCCATGTGTGAGTTTGAGAAAACCGACTTGCTGATGAGCATATAGATATCTGTGTTTTGGCAATTCCTCCAGATCCAAGACAAACTACTTTATATCAGCCTTCCATGATAGACGGGGAAACAGATTGAGCTTTCTCTGCATCTGACAGCTTAATCTTAGATCGGCAGGGCGAGGCTTTGGATTCGAAGCTAATTGATTTTTAACGAGCAAATCGCTATTTCCGTCTACATCGCAACACATTTTTAGCATAAAAACTAAAAGGCGATCAGCTTAAGTTTATTTTAGAACTTTAATTTAGTTTATTCCTGAAATACCTATACTTTTTTGTTCCAACTTTTATGTAGAAAATTTAAGAGGAGGGAAATGACGCAGAAAACTAATAAGACAAACTTTGACTTTTTTGGGGGTAAAAAATGTTTTTTCGTTTCATAGGAAGAGAATACAGAAAAAAAACATCTAATTTCCGTAAGGTGTACATTATTACAAAATAATTCATTTGCTAACATACTTAATGTGATATAAGTATGCCTTCTTATGTATTTTATTTTTTTTTTTTGCGTAGATTGGAAGCTTCGATTTTTTGGGACTGCTGCGTTTTCTATATGCTATGTATTTGAGGTTTTGTAATTTTTATGAACCTTCTTGTGGCGATCAGGTTCTATATAATGAAGGAGAGTGTGATGTTCCTGTCTAGATTATTAAGGGCATTGGAAATTAACCTGAATTAGGTGACAGCGCGAAGGGCATCGATTTCGTTTCTTTTCAGCAGTGCGGAGAGCTTCTTGCATCTAAATTTAATAATCTTCATTATTTGTTCAATGAAGCGGTGGTAAAACCTTCAGACAGCTGCATGACGATATTGTGATTTAACTCAGCAGGTGGTAATAACTATATTTTTTACAAGAAGGTTTTTTTCTTTCTTTTTTGTAGTCGTTTTGAACATATTTTTTTAATCGTTC
Source organism: Elysia crispata (assembly GCA_033675545.1). NCBI lineage: Eukaryota > Metazoa > Mollusca > Gastropoda > Plakobranchidae > Elysia > Elysia crispata. Next base: position 261,856 of record JAWDGP010006193.1, on the reverse strand, counting down.
CTTCACATTTATTTTTGCTCCAACATTTTGGCTAAAAAAGCTTCATCTTTGTAAAAAAAAAAACGTTTTATGCGTTTCGAGATTTCGATTTCAGGTTTTAAACAAAGTTATGTTTTGAATTGTTTCAACATTATGATCTACTTATATTGAGCCAACTTACAAGTTTGACAACAATATAAATTGATATAATTGCAAGCAAATATATAATAGCTCATTGGAGGGACGTGTTATGAACCCTGCTACAAGGTAGAGTAAAAGAATTCCCCAAAACGACACTCCGAAGCTAGACTCCTCGGCAGATATTACGCTGGCTTCAACTATTTTAAGTTAAAACTTTTGATTTTTCCTACACCTTATAATTATCCTTAAATTTACTCTTTATTGATATGTTTTTATAAAACGGTGCCTTAAGTTGAGCTTGGATTTAAGAGACTATGAAAGATTTAAATGTCATCCCCGATGGGACTGCTCACAAAGTAATTTAATTTAGTTAATGAATGTATGAATTGATATGATGTCTTGGTACTAGCAATAATTTCTCGATCTTGTCGCATTTTCTACCTTTCCTTTTTCAATTCAATCTCTCTCGCTTCTATAGACGCGCAAAATCTAATGAACTTATCACTTGTTGAAATTAATTTCATTAAGGCATGGACAAACGAAAAGTGTTGGTGATAGTCCGAAATATTTAATGTCGAAATAATAGGAGGAAGGGAAAACGAAGAGTACATACAGAAATTAGGGAAAGTGTCAACATTCTAACTTCAAACAAAAACATGACGATGCACAGCTCAATGAGCGGCTATGGCCTTTCTTTCATGAGCCCAACTTAACCAGCGAGTAGGAAGGTAAAATCTTTCCTGGATCAGTTTAAAAAGTGTTGAGATCTTAGAAGATCTTTGTGAAAGTATAAATGGTATATTTATACTTCTCACAATTTCTCACTCTTTATACTGCTCACAATTTCTCACTCATTATACTGCTCACAATTTCTCACTCTCTCTCGTCATCTCTGCCAGGTTATATACGAAAAATATGTTGGATAAAGGGAAAAATTCTTTTGTTGTGTTACAATGAGATATAAAGCTATATCTAAGCATCGCGAAAGAACAGTAAACACGGCTAACCTTTTCAACGCCCTCATCATGAGCAATGTGAAGGTCAACGTTACTTATAGCGTGTTTACCAAACCGCGTAACCGAATAGCCACGGTGAAAGAAACACAACCTGACGTTTGGACGATTTACATGTTTTTGCCCTAAGAAAACGGGAAGAATGTGAAAAAAACAAAACAAAACAAAGACCAATGGTGGTTCGGATTTTATGTGAGGCCATTCCTAGATGTCTGGCGAAAAAAGGTTCTTTGATACTCAAAATGTCTGTCTGAACCATCCTTCCTCTCTCTCTCTCTCTCTCTCTCTCTCTCTCTCTCTCTCTCTCTCTCTCTCTCTCTCTCTCTCTCTCTTCTTTTTCAGTCCGCACCTCCTACTCTTCTACAGTTTGTCTAAACCACTTTCTTTGTTTGTTTCTTCGCTTCTTTTTCCTAACTAAAAAAAGCCTGTCTGTCTCTTTGTTTCTCGTTTTCACCTCGGTTTACTTCCGTTCACATCAATAGAATTATAAACAACTTCCAGGCTCTTATAATGTAATGGAACAAAATCGAATCCTTTAGCGATGAAATGAAGAGGAATGAAGTTCATTTCTAAAAATTATTTTTTAAACTGATATAACAAAAAAACTGCTGCTGAGTCATTTAGGCATTTTCCCCCTTAAAAGGCTTGTTTATTTGCTTAGCTGTTGGGTTTACCTGCTGCCAATTCGAGCGAAACCAACTCATCCAAGCCCAGGTCAAGGGGACTAATCTTGTGTTGGCAATAAATTTTTTCCACATTTAAAGGGTGTAAAATCTCCGCATCCGATGGGTAGTTGACCTCTGGCTTCAGAGAAACCTAAAAGGTAATTTCCGGAGCGTCTCCTGATCGGCAGCTACTGCTAATTATATCTCATATTCGAAATCTTATGCTCTATATGTTACAGAACAAAAATTACAGGACCTAGTGAACTCTTTCCCACCAGTTCAATACAAATTCCCATAACTGTCATACCCTCACATTCCTCTCACAACCCACAAAACTCATTTTTGTTTTAACTTAAAATAAAATACCGTAAACTTTTTGTGAGGCGCTGGAGTAATACATTTCTGATTCTGTCTAAAATAGTTCTTTATCTTTTTACCTTAAAAGGTCAGCTATTTTTTTAAACTCTGTAGTGATCTCTCTCTATTAGACTGGAAGACTGCCTGTCCCTCTCTAACTTTCCCCTCCCACCCTTTCCATCTCCGTCCCACACACACACACACACACACACGCAGACTTTTTTCGCGTCCAACAATTTTTTTTAATCACCAATCTTCATGAAAGCAAAATGGTTGTTATGGCTTTAGTCTGTGTCTAAATCTATAAACATACCACAAAGATACAATCATGGCAGGTGTGATAATCTTTCAACAATCCGTCATTGATCCTGCATTTTTATGCTGAATTTATTTCTTTCAGGACTGCGTTTTACAAGCTCTAATTAAAAGGATTTAAAGGGAAGCTTACCCCTATCATTTTTTAGCGTAGTATAAGGGTCTCAGCGACACGCCGGGTGTGCAAGACCATCAGTTCTGTTTATCACGACCTGTACTTACCATCAGCACTGACTTTCCGTTTTCGAACGAGATCAATTTTGTTAGCGACCAGGACGATGACCCTGTCCGTTCCATTCTCTACCCTGAGATACCTGGAGAGCAGTAACAGTGAGCTGAATCTAGCATCATAAAAGCTGGAGATCTAAATGCAGCAACAATATTGAGGGAGAAATTTAATTACATATACAGGGATTGTTATTTAGTAAACTTATACATCATAAATAGAGTCAAATGGGTTATCATCCAAACCAACAATCAGCTACACAGTAAATCTATGAGCTCTGCTCAACGACCAGAAGTTACTTCTTCTTTATTTTTACGAAACATTTTTTTTTTTTGGTTTGTAATTGGCGATCTATTTTTTTCATCTCTCTGACTATAATTTGCGCACATCTGATTGAGAATATTAATTTCTCTCTTTCAGAACTTTTAAGGCACAGAATGATATTCTATAGAAACTTAGCTCTCAGTCATGTTCTACCCTACGTCTTCATGAATTCAAATGGAAATGCTCTTGTAATTCTGCTTAAGTGCATTTACCATAGCGGACAGAATAAAAGAGATTTTTTTCAGGAGATAGCGATGCTTTCTTTTAAAGAACACAAAAGTAACATTTTCCTCCTGCCAAGAATAATAATATTTATAGGAAGACCATTCAACATTATCTGAAATCAAAGAAATCCAATCTACCTTATAAGGTCCTGAGCCACTTGAAACGAGGAGTGGTCATTGATAGCGAACACAACGATGTAAGCATCCAGCAGCTGTTCCAATCCCTCTTGGATTACCTGGAAGATGGAGAAAACATAAAACGGAGATTTTTAAGTTTTCGTTTAATCTTCTGAAAAAGCAAAACAAAAACAACATCAAACAAACAAACAAAAACGACGCTGTTTGGGTCAGATCTACCCAAATCCGATGCTGATTGAAAACAAGTTGGATAATTGGTGACTTTTAAGTGATATATCTTCAACAATCCTAGAGGTTGACGTGTGCAAATAATAATAATAATAATAATAATAATAATAATAATAATAATAATAATAATAATAATAATAATAATAATAATAATAATAATAGTAATAATAATGATAATAATCAAAATAATATTATTAATACAAATAAAAACTTTGATGTGATTCCAAATTATTGCTTGATATTTCTCTTACAACCAAGCTTCCTAATAGTATGCCCATACGCTCCAAAATAATAACAGTTACATAAATGTCTGTGTAAATCGATTTCCTAGCAAAGAAGGAAGCTTTCACAAAGTGAATGTACTGATTGCTATTTCGGTCCTTACGAGAAATTTTGGAAATGCAAAAACAAAATAAACAAAACTGAGACTAATAAAGTAATATTCATATTCATAAAGTACAATGATTTCTTTATTTTTGGTCATAAACAGTAGGGAGTGATCATAAAAAGAGCATTATGTATTACCAGATCATAGAAAAAAATGAAAAAAGTTGTCGCATAAAAAAATCTTCAATTCTAGCCCTATCAGTGATAATATCGGTTCGATATAAATTTTGTGGACAAAAATTCTAAGGTGAGGAGAGAAACAAAGAAAGAAGAGAGAGAGAGAGAGAGAGAGAGAGAGAGAGAGAGAGAGAGAGAGAGAGAGAGAGAGAGAGAGAGAGAGAGACAGAGAGAGAGAGAGAGAAAGAACGAGAGAGTGAGAGACAAAGACAGGGAGGTGAAAGAGTAAAGAATAGATAGTGAAGAGATAAAAAATTAATTATAAAAGAGAAGAGACAAATCGAAAGACAAAGAAGAGGCAAAAAGAGAAAAGAGAGACTAAAAAAAAAACAGAGAGGGAGACTAAAAAAATGTAAATGGAAATAGAGGAGAGAGAAGAGAAACGAGAAAGAGATAGATAAAGAGAGAGAGAAAGAGAGAGAGAGAGAGAGAGAGAGAGAGAGAGAGAGAGAGAGAGAGAGAGAGAGAGAGAGAGAAAGAGGGAGAGAAAGATTGAGTGAGAGAAGAATGAGAAAAACACGACAAAAGAGAGAGAAGACCTCAGGACCCTTAGTAACTAATACTATGCTTACATGAACTTAACACCAAAGTTGACATTCTTATTTGAAGAATTCATTCATTGGTCAATAATTCCTCATCTCATTTAAAACATTATACGCTAAAGCTCGATGTGTGGCTTCCACATTTTACAATCTCCCGTGCAAAGTAAACTTTTGATGTTCCATCGGCCCCGACCAATCTAAACGGGATTACAATTCAGCACAATCTCTAATGGATTGAAATATACTCATCGCCAAAAAAAAAAAACAAAAAAAAAAAAGAACCAACAACATAAACAAAAAAAGAACAACCATTAACCTTAATTTTCCACTACCATTGTCCAGAGTTGCCTCCTAGCTGAGGACAAAAGTGATATTTATTGTATTATTTTGTTTAAAAATTCTAAACTCGATAACCATGCAGACGGCGCTCTTAAATTCAATCTGATCTCAGATACAGGCATGACCTCACCATGAGCTACACAGGCGCTCACTAGACTCTAGAGCTATGAAGGAAAATAATTTTTTTGCGCTTCATTTGGCATTCTCTCCGCTTGCTGCGATCTTCATCCTCAAACCATTTGAAGCATTTTACTATTTCTATGCGTGTAATGTGATTACAGCAAGCCTTAAAGATAAACTAATATAACCAAAATGGTTCATGCATGTGCACGCACAGCTTTACATACTGGTATTGTACAGAATTATGCAGCAACATATGCATTTTTTCGTTTCTTTACTTCTTTACTTGCTTTATGAGAAATGGAAAAGAGGCAAATAAAACCCATCTACATTGTTATCTGCGATCCTTCATTTTTATTTACAGGTTCGCATGAACTTAAATATGTGTTATCTCAATTATAAATTTTTAAAGAAAAAAAAATATGCAGGCCGTCTTGAGTTTTATCGGGTTAAAGAACCTAAATACAATGCAACATATAAATATCCTATACTCATACAGAAAGCAACATTAAACAAAATCAATGGATGAAAACAACAACGTAATGAATTGCTATCTAGTTTGCGCGGGGCTCGTGAAGCTGATGGGAAAGATAACTCTGCGATGTTACGGTCTACCTAGACAAGTCCTCATGATCCAGAGAGATAACTTATGAGTCAGAAATCCCTTCTTAATTCTTTTCAATTTTTTTTGTCCTAATCTCACCCACACATCGTAGCCGCCCCCCTCTCTCTCACTTTCTCTCTCTCTCTCTCTCTCTCTCTCTCTCTCTCTCTCTCTCTCTCTCTCTCTCTCTCTCTCCGATCATGCTCTTTTTATCTCTCAATGTCTTTCCACTTAGTCCATCCTTCATAATATTTCTGCCGACGTTTCGAATTTAGTTCGTCTAAATCTGTCTGATCCATCGCTTTTTATTAAACGTAGAGTAATAATTATCTCAGATTTATAATGAAATGCTCATAAAACATTTTATCATTATAATTACTGTGTTCTCGCTTATATAATGTGTGTATGGATATATATATATATATATATATATATATATATATATATTTATTTACTATCACTAATGCATTTATGCTCAATCAGATATAAAAAGAGACAGATAAACGCATAAAATGCTCAGGCAGAAGAAATAGAATCAAAATATGCAGCATCCTTCAATATGTATAAGCGTAATCTCTTTCGAGATACACGCAATATTCAGTCTTGCTACGAGATTCAGATGTAACAAAAATGATCAAAATTGACACATGAGTATGCAGGTAGCGATGCAGGAGACGTCCTGATTGAAAAAAAATGATCGCGTTGTGCGAAGCACATACGTATGCCATTAGAGCAGCAAATTATTCCAATTACAACTGATCTGATCAAATATAATTATAATTAAAAATGTTAAAAACTTGAGTCACAGAGCATTATCATCCTTTTTATCAAGGCAATTGCATATTTGATGAAAACAAAAAGCCATAAAAACAACAGACGAAAGTTGGATGAAATTTGGTGAAAGATATAGCACGTCATATTCTGAGCTCAAACACAATGTAACATTTAAGGCCTCTGTGTCTCTAATAATACGACAGCATAAATATACCTTATCTGCTTAGACTTCTTGACTTATCCTATCGATCTGATAATTTTATGTCAGAAAAACGACGTTTCCTGCAGGCTTTCTCGTAATTGCAATGTTTAGCTCAAATAATCTCTTAATAATGGAGCTAGGCGGAAAAAGGAGACCATCTAACAAAGCATTTCTAAACCACTTAGGCACGTCAAATTTGGCATAAAGTAAGTTGTAAATTGCTCTAAAGATTGGAGTGTTAATATTTGTTTTTGAAAATTAAAGGTAAAATGTGATTAATATTTTCTTAAAAGAAAAAGGAGAATGCGAGAACAACGTCCAATAAGCACAGCTGGGCAAAGATGGCAGGAGTGAAACTGAATGTAGGCGGCGGCAGTCCTAAAACCACTTAAAGTAAATCTACATGACTGTTGAGGAGTAAGATCTGAGTAAAAATCTAAATAAAAAAAGTTGATTGGACATAACTTCTAGATTTAGGGCCAAAATTTTTACAGCAGCTAGACTCAACTCAAAAGGTTAAGATCTAGATCTAGATTCTGTATTTAGGATTATAAAAATATCTAGCTTCTAGGTAAAATAGATAGGTGGATGCATATATCTGGATCATGTAAGTAAAAGGATAGATATCAAGAACATTAAATTTATATGCCTATTTAATACACACACGCACTCAGCCGTGACAAATAGACTCTTAAAACGCGGTTTTCAGCTTGTGGTTTCGATTGACGAAAGAACATGACATGAATTTTCAGTGCAGAGCGAAATCTCAGACAACAGGGAGGACATGTCAAAGTGAAAACTACTCATTGTAAAATAAATTACTGCAGGCAAAACTTTTAGAAATAAAACGAGAAACTGTGGCGACAAGGAAGCTTTTATGGTAGCCTTTGCTATCGCTCAAAGTTGAAGCTCTTTGCGCTCCAGCCATTTATAAGTATAAAATTATGTATGGGTTTTGGGCCAAATTCATAAGCGCAAGATCAACTCTACGACCAACGTAGATTAATTCTTTTTAAGCAAGGGCTTCGATATATCGTAACATTCCTGCACGACATCGGTCATGCCCACTTGCCTAGGGTATACTCGTATTTAACAAATTTCATAATTTACATTTTGAGCTGCCCGCAGTCCTCTAATAAGTTACATGTCTGTTTTAAACATTGGGAAATCCGCCAGTATTAGATTCGTGACTTAATGATGATTGCTTAAATTTTTGATAAAATGGATTGAGAGACAATTGCAGAGTGGCGCGCCACCGGGGTTATCAAACCCCCTTTTTGTATTCAATAAATTCTTTGATATTCTTCATCGCAGAGATTATCAAACAAAACCATGAACTATTCAGAACAAAAACTCAAAACGAATTTTAATTCTCATTAATTTACTAATCTCGTCCGTTAAAAAACTATAAAATTAGTGTTTTACGAGGCAATGAAAAATAATGCCCACTAACCTTTTAAGATGAATTTTTCTAGAATCAGAGTGGGTTATCTACAAGATTGCAAAGCCATATTTTGCTGTAAAAACAAGTCGCTAATTTTAGGGTTTTATGCTCTTCAGCCTTCCACGTTCTTTGAATAGAACACTCTTTTTTTTTGTTTCACATCAGTAACTGGTACCAAGAGTTTGCCGGCACGACGTAGGGAGTTACTCCTCGCAATTATTTCAATGTTTGACAGATTGAATTGAATTAACCTTTCGTAACACACGCAAAACTGTTATATGGCTATAGTCACATAGCCCGCTTTTTTTTTTAAAAGGACAAACATCCCAAAATGTAAATACTTTTGCATGCCTAATTTAATGATATTTTGTTTCCATCAGTATTCCGACAGAGTAGAACCGAGAAAAAAGTTTGACTGAAGAGGTTTTTGGACCGTAGCAAGATGACGTCATCTTTCAAGCACTTACGTTCCTGTCTGGAGGGTCAATGAATTCAATTGTCGACTCTTCCCCGTCTAGAAGTACAGACACAGTGTTCTCGTGTGATTCTGCGAGAGGAGGGAAAGAAATGGAAGCAAAAGGGTTAAAAATTGACTTAAACTAAATGGAAGAATCAAAATGGCACCTGCTTGTTTTCCAAACTACTATCCACTGCGCATGGAACCAGTAGCAGGAGCTTATACTTAATAAAACAAAAGTTAAAGATGCTGGAAATTAAAAGGTCTCTCTGGAACAGATATTTGATACCTTTATATGTTTTGAAAGCTTCTAAGACTCCTTTCGAAATAAATAGCACCTAGAGGGCGTTCTATACTTTTCGATGAATAACTTAAAACCGTTTTGTTCTGTTTTTAAGAAAAGTATAATATGATATACCTCAGGGGGCTTTGGTTGAAATATTGAAACACGGAAAGGTATACGGTTTGAACCAGTTATAATGTTTAAGTTACTCAGGCTATGTAGTAGAGCTTATTGCAAGAGTTGAAAATGTTTTTCATTGATTTATAAAAAAAAAAATCCTGACTGAAATTGTCACACAAATCGTTAACGATAAAAAAGGCACTTCGTAATAAGAACACTCCACAAGCTATGGCAGACAAATCACTGACCCAGCTGAGTTTGAGCCAATTAGGTTAAATCTTTAAAAAACTTCAATTTTATTAGTTTTCACTTAACCTACCAAGCTCGCGTCTAGCTGGCCAGAAAGGCACAATTAGAAAGGATGCAAAGATAGATAAAAGTAAAGAGAACAATATAGACCCACAGGAAGAGAGATTGGACATATTATACATTAAATTTAAAAGTGATAAAGAGGGAAAGATAGACAGGAAAAAAAAGGGAGGCTGCAAAGAGGGTATCAAAGTAGCTCGTAAAAAAGGACAATGAAAAACGTTGGTGAAGAGCACCTAACTCATCAACAAATAGGGAAAAAATCGAATAATAGAAATAAAAATCAGTGTCTGGAGATGGAGCCATTACAAAAGCTTTGGTTTGCAATATCAGAAAGTTACTATTATTAGGTGCGACGATTTTAGGGCCAACTAATGGACGACGCTCGGGTGTTGAGTTCCGCGGGATACTTGATAATAGCTTTTGTAAAAGCCATTTTCGGTTAACAAACAAGAGAAAAATAGAACGTAACTTTAAAGCTATGTCAAATTAAAAAAGACAAAAGTTCTGACAAAAAAAAAAAGAAAAGATAATCTCTAAAATATATTGAGGTTACATACAACTTACCTTAAAATACTCTCTAAGAAGTAGCATAATTATAGTAAAAAAAAAACAACAACACATGGTCGTGGTGTAAGCAGCTCAAACACAGTATACAGAATTCCCTTCCTGAGAACTTCCTTTCGCTTTACATTACGGTTTGTGATAGACGAATAATTAGTGGCAAAAACAGACTTTTAGTAACAAAAGTGAAATTTGATTATAACTTTCAGTATAATTAATCTTACTTTGATTTAAACTTTACTTTTAACCATGTTTTAAATTGAACAATCTGTAAAAAGAGCATAAGGATGAAATAAAGATGATAATCTAACAGATTCGATTTTCCATTTCATTAAATTTTTTCTGCAAAAGTTACTGATAATGTTATGAAACCGTTTAGAAACTTTTTTCAATTTAATATAAACAGAAAGACTCGTGCAAAAATAAATAAACACATCACAGAAAAAAAACCCAAAAGAAAACATAAGACAACAAAACCAGCGAAAATGTAATACATATTTAAAATTTAAACAACGCACTTTTATTACTCGCCTTTTTACTGTATCAACTGATATACAGAATTATGTGTGTGTGTGTGTGTATATATATATATATATATATATATATATATATACATACAGGGAGAGAGAGAGAGGGAGAGAGAGAGAGAGAGAGAGAGAGAGAGAGAGAGAGAGAGAGAGAGAGAGAGAGAGAGAGAGAGAGAGAGAAAGAGAAATGAGGGGGAGGGGAGAGAAAACATCGAATCAGATAGAGACAGAGAGCTACATAGAGAGAAAAGAGATTAAAGAAAATGGAAAAGAAAAAGAAATCAGATAAAAATGGAAGGAATGAAAGCAAAGCGATAAAACATTCATTCTAATAACACTCTTAAAAATTCCTCTTCCTCTTCATTTCTTCTTCGCCCGCTCTTTTTCCGTCTCCTTGTATTCCTCATCCGTATTTTTCTTTTTTATTTCTCTTCCCTTCGTTTATCAATCCTTCGATACACAAATAAACTAAAAAAGAGCTAAAATGACAAACAAAAAAAAAAAAAAAAAGAAAAATTAAAAGTTTCTTCAAAGAAAGTGTTCAAACTGAAGACCTACACTTATCTATGCGCAACTTGAAAAGACTAGAGACAACGGCCTACATGCTATACAAAAAGTAACATCAGGTCTGTTTACGAATGATATGAAATTCACAGCTATATCTATAACAAGAAGCGTATGGCTGAGTAAATTAAACGCTTGCCTCATGAGCTCACGATTGTAATTTCATGATCTATGACAAAATGACCTCAGTTATATACCTCGATATGTCAACAGTTACTAGGAATTCCAATCGACCTCATGTACCACAATGGCCACTTAAATCATCAGCGGTGGAGCAAACTTAATCTATCGGTCGTTCAACCCGCCGCCCGAGTGCGGGGCAGTGCCACCACAATATACCCATCTACAGCAGTCATCTTGTATCCTCACCACGTGCCATAATTAAAGCGTCACTCCATGTCATTAGTTTTGTAGCCAGCATTTTTAGCATTACATTCCTGAATTGTTAGGTTAGCTTTGAACCTGGTGTTTCACTTTAACTGTTTGCATTCAAGATATTTTCGGAGTTAACCCCCCCTCCCCCCCACGTATTCCCACCCTCAAAATGATAGAAACAAACAAACCAGGTTTTAACACTGGTTGCAAATGAGAATACTTAACATTTGTTTCAAGACTATCAACTTTTGCAGAAGACAGCAATAAAGAAGTTCAATAGCTAAGAATCAAAGGTAATTATCGATTGAACATTTTTTATGACAAAAGTATTTTTGTAAGAGGTAATTAACGCTAAGATACCAGTCAATAAAGCAAACTACAGATAGTTTAGAGTTTGAAAAAAATGCCCCATAAAATAAATACACCAAATTATTTACTTAGGATTGACAAAAATAAACAAAAATAGAAGATCGTATGAAGAAAAAAAAATATGTAAATTTGTACGAATTTGCTGATGCGGGTTGCTCATCAGAATGCGGATACTTGCTCTTTATGCCACCAAACCGACCACTGAGTTTTGTCTCGGTTTTGCATCCCATTTTTTCTAAAGCATCGATGGAAGTCTTAAGAGATTGTTAGGAGAGAAAGAAGAAAATCATGACAATAGGAGAGTTTATCGGTACTATTCATTGCTTGATATTAAGACACATGAGATCTCTTTTGCTTCAGCAAGCATCTCATATACCTTATAAGTTATTTTTAGTAGGAAACATTGAGTTTATTAAATAAAAAAATCATCTATGAAACTGTTAATGTTCTTAACTGATATGTCAAAGGATGGAGCAATGATGAACATAGTAATCTCTAATAAGACATCTGAAAAAGCTGAGAGTGAAATACCAGGAAATTCAACAACGGCCAAGTTTTATTAGTAGTTTTCGAAACAAGACAAAAACGAACAGTAACAGCAAAATCTGAACGTCTGCTTCTGCGACTTTAAAAACTTTTGACGTGTAATAAATGTGTATGGTATTCAATAAAATGGAAAATTGTAAACACCTGAGGAAAATGAGGAAAGAAAATAGATAAAAAGTTAGAAAGATAACCAGGTACATAGATAGGAAAGAGAAAGAAATAAAAAGATAAGAAAGGAAAGAGAAAGAAAACAGATAAGAGTAAAAGAAAGAAAGAAAGAAAGAAAGAAAGAGAGAGAGAGAGAGAGAGAGAGAGAGAGAGAGAGAGAGAGAGAGAGAGAGAGAGAGAGAGAGAGAGAGAGAGAGAGAGAGAGAGAGAGAGAGAGAGAGAGAGAGAGAGAGAGAGAGAGAGAGAGAGAGAGAGAGAGAGCGCTTCTCAAAAAGACAGGTTGCCAAACAGAGTACAAAACGATGGAGCCTCATTGCTACCACTAAAAACTAGATCTATACGTTGCGGTCAGGAAAGGCCGACAGCTTTAACATTTCTATATTTTTACAGTGTGAAGTGAGAGCAAAGAGGACAGCAATGTTGGCGCCTTACACGCCCTGTAGAGCAGAGCAATCACACAAAATGGCTTTCATCAATTATTCAAACGGCTCATTTAGAGCTGGCACTGGTCATGCGTTATCTGCTGTGCTGTCATTCTGATCAGATAATATAACTGTGACTTCTTTTATAAGTAGATGGTTAATGAACATTAAATTATCATGACTGTTTACATTTATTTTTGTATTTTTATGTTTCAACAGTTTGCGTGGAAGAATGTTCTTAATTTTGGCGCTATATTCGGAAGGGCTGTATCAACATTTGGCGCTTATATATAATTTACAAATTTTTAATGGTTGTTGATCTATAATTATCGCTGCGGAGCGTAAAAGCAATAAACCGAGCCTCTTGAGATTGTCGTTTGAATAAAATCTTTACGAGTTTGGACTGCTCTTGAAATCTGAGTCCTGAGACTGGTAGTAACACAAAACTGGAACTTCCATTTGTTAAAAAATATAATATGAAAGAGATATCACACACAAAAATTAATGTTCATAAACTATTTTAGTTTTAAGAGGCTCTAGATTTGCAAGAATAATACATGCTTTGTCGTGGTTACATCATTTGCAAATCTTTGACTCTCTTCGGTGATATCACTAGGCATCGAAGATTCTTTCTTTATAGAAGAGATTAAACTTGCTTGTCTGATAGGTTGCATTTTAAGATAGAACCATTTTAATCAAAATTTAAAGATCTTTGCTCTCCTTTCCCTTTCATTAAATCTTTTCGACCTATTTTCACTTCATTCAGTTGATTCCCCCATAATTTTCATATACACTTCAATGCTTTAATTTTTCAAAATGTTTATTGATCAATTCTGTCAAAACTACAAGGAAGTAGCCAAATAAATGTGATATGAAATCAAGGCGTTCTATCATGTTTAGAGTTATTTTACGCTTAGAGGTAATTAATTTTCAGTTTCAATCTTCATTTCGACGTTTACCAATGAATTATGAATGAATCTTTTGGCTTCACCTCAATCAAATCTAAATGTTAAGGTATCACGCCGCTAAGGTACATCTTTGATCCTCATTTAGTGAAAAGCGAAAGAATAAACATTACCCTGTCCAACAAATTTTTCTCGCTATACTAATCTTTCATAAGATTGTAACCCATGAAGAGTGAGCCTTATATCATACTTACATGAATTAACGAATAAATTTATTCAATAAACCTCAGGTCTTTTATTTTGTTACGATGAGAATGCTTATGTTTCCCAATCTTCCAATCTATTCATATTTTTACCACGCTGTTTTTTTGTTTGTCTATATTGTCTTTGATCCAGTATTGACCGCAGGTCAAATGTCTCTCTGTTAAGGCATCTTCCAGTTCCTCTTCCCCTAGGCTGATGGCTCTGTTGTTTTTTTTTTAAGCACTATTTGAAAACAAAAAACCCACCACAGTAAGGCCATAAGAAAGAAATGAAAACAAAAAACCCACCACAGTAAGGCCATAAGAAAGAAATGAAAAAAAAGCGGAAAGACAATACGAGCAGAATAGGATGCCATACTTAACCTGACAGCTATAAGGTCCTCGACAATAACATTCTTTTGAAATGTTGGTCGCTTTCCATGAAAATACAATTTCAGACAGTTTATATCGAAGAGAGGGCAAAAATATCAAATTTGAGAAAAATAAGAAAGACCATAGTGGGAGACAAGAATTATCTAAAAGCAAAATTTGAATAGTTTCTGAAAACATTATGACCGAAAACTGAAGTTACCTAAAGTCCATGGTGAAAGATAGATATTAAGGCAAGTTTTAAAATGCAACATAAAGCAAACGATTCTCTAGGGATATAAAGGCGTGTTTGAAAAATATTCATAGGTAAATAAATGGTCAGATTTTCTATGGATTGTTGACTAGATAGATGGAGAATAGATAAGCATATAGAATTACAGATAAATAATTTCTGAAACAGATAAAAAAGATGAATGTATGTATCAAACATTGCCCATGAAAAAAGTTTGGTAATGACACAAAACAAACATTCATAGTCTGCAGATAAAAATCTATGGAACTGGCTAAATATAGACCAAAAAACTATCAATAGAAATAAGACGAACGATCTCCCCGAATTAGGTCTTGTGAATGCAGATTGCAGAGCTAATCCTGGAACTCTTGCCACGGAGACTATTGATTCCTGGATGATATGATGAGGTCCGTGTGAGAAGGGACCTGTCGATTTAACCGATATGATCACTGTGTTTGTGGACAGTGTCACAGAGAAGAGAGACGTCTTTGAAGGTAATGGTTGTCCTACTAACCTACGTCAATGCGTGGTCTGTATTGAGCATTCATGGAGTTTTGTGGAAAATTTATCCATTTTGGAGAGGTCTACTTTTAAAGAAACATTGGAGAAAGCTTCATCATCAATTTCATTGTGTTAATCGTGGAGCTTTTTCTTAATAATAGCTTAATTGACAATGGTGCTTGAAAGAAAAAAAAATAGTTGTAATACTTCTCTATTAAAATAATGAACAAATTTCAAGCATCATATTAAATGGCAATTGAATTCTAGTTAAGTATCTGAGTAAACCTTTTTGATATAAAACTACATATGCTTTTTTTAGTGATCTTTACAGCAAAATCTAGATAGGAGAAAAAAGATCAAAACTTAATTATATGGGAAAAGTAATGCGTGAGATCTTTTAAGCTATACGCTGAAAAGTCAGGCATTCGATATGAGGACTCAGTGTATCTCAGAAATTGATAATTATTTATTTGATAATCAATATTATGGTGTTCGGAAAAAATAGAACCGATTTTATTGTTTATCGGCATTTAATTTTGAAGTCAATACTGTAGATTACATCGAAGACAAAGGCCAAAGTTTAGTCTAGAATAGTGGAACCACTGAACCAACAGATTTTCGAAAATGGCCATTGATACAAACACATCGTCTTAGCTTGGCAATGGAGGAAAATGAGAAAAACTTCATTATAAATATCACATTTACCATTAAACTAATTTCAAATTCAAATACTATGTATTAACCAAATCGAAGGTTTTCAAATATGACGGGAGAGATTAAAACATAATGCAAACAAACGGAATTCATTGAAAATTATCAACAATGTTTTGTAACAAGACGCACTGCTCATATAAAGTATATATGAAGATATAACTACGACCAGCCTCAGAGGTTTTAATTCCTGACGCCTCAACAGTAATTTTGTGTAGGTTATCTGTGATGATAGTGCACAAATCTTTCAAGAATCATTGCCTAGTAAATAGCTCATTCTGTTAGAATGGCATTCACTTGTGAGCGATGCACTACTAGCACGAATGATATCATTTTATTTGAATTAAATTTCCCCTCATTTATCTTGAGCGTTCGCGAATTTAATGAGGATAAGTTATTGAACAGAAATGAGTGACAAAGACTAGCAAACCTAGAAAACATGGGGAAATATGTCACCCAATAGGACCAAACAACAAAAGGTATAGATCCAATTACTTCTTTACTTCTCCTGATGCACGTTTACAGAGAAGCAGTATAAAAACAACAAAAACAACAGCAAAAATAACAATAATACTAAATTGTCTTGCAATCTGCCAATTTAAAACAAATGACAAAAGTTAAAAGGTTCGACAAGCTGTAGTTGAGATTTTGGTGAAAGATCGAGAGAGTTGAATTCATTTAAAACAATCTTGTCTTATACTAAACTATGGAACAGGAAAATCATAAACAATACTTTATCTCCAATCTGTTCCGAACCAAAAATGAATAAAAACATGGAATCAAATAAACAAGAACAACTAAAAGACAAAACATAAAATTCATAGCAAAGAGGTGTTGTGCTTCTGGCTCAAGAATTGCAACCTGTTGTCTATAATCTAAATAGAGAGCGGCTTGGCACCCTTGAGGTTGAGAAAAAGGATGTACACAAACAAAGTGAATCCTAAAAGTTCCTTCTGCACTAAAGTGCTTCATCCTCAACGACCTTCCCACCCTTTATATTCTTTTTCACCTTCTCTCTCCCTCTCGTTCTCTCTAAACTCTTTGTCACCCTTTCTCCCCCTTTTCTCCCTTCGTTTACTCTTTTATCTAACTTAAGAGTTTTTTCAGATGTCTGCGCTTAGGCAACATAGTCACGCTCTTTTCTAAAACCCCATATCTTCCTCTAGGTTTGTTTTCCTTGGAAAAACCACTTTCACCGACACAGAGAAAGAGAGAGAGAGAGAGAGAGAGAGAGAGAGAGAGAGAGAGAGAGAGAGAGAGAGAGAGAGAGAGAGAGAGAGAGAGAGATAGAGAGAGAGAGAGATAACGAACAATAGGCAGTATCCAAATGATATCCTTTTCGGTTAAAACTCAGCGCTATAAAGTAAGATCAAGTACGACCAGATTGTCGATACCGCACGAATAGCACTTGGTTCCACTTGGACTGAAGCAAATTTCGATTGCTTCCTTTAAAAAAAGACATATTCTCTTTTGATTGGATTTCTCAGATCTTTCCAATTCAATCAAAATTTTACAAATACGAGTTGATAAATTTAGATAATAAACATGCAATCTAAAATCCACAGCTTCGGGATTTGTATTCAGGAACAACAACAATATTAAAATATTAAACTATAAGAATTAAGAAAAAGATTTATTATATAAAAGCCTTTGTATTTATAATTATAATTTTGGCAACTATGAAATGAAAAACAGAAGTCTCAATACTATGCTCCTTCTTTTTCTCCCTCTTCTACTATTAGTACTAGTACTAGTACTACTACTACTACTACTACTACTACTACTACTACTACTACTACTACTACTACTACTACTACTACTACTACTACTACTACTACTACTACTACTACTACTACTACTACTACTACTACTACTACTACTACTACTACTACTACTACTACTACTACTACTACTACTACTACTACTACTACTACTACTACTACTACTACTACTACTACTGCGTTATGGTAATCTTCGACTTTTATTAGTGACCAAAGCCAACTCATTCTAATTATTTTGAAGAAAGAGCTAATAAAGTCTAGAATAAGATTTTGAAATATTTTAAAGGTAATAAATCTATTTAATTAATTGAGTTTAAAAGGCATCCTAAATATCTAGACAAAACGGTTTCTTTACTTCCCCCCAAAAATATAAGGACTTATAACTTATAATAAAAGTGGTGACAAGCTATACAATTGCAGAGATAAAAAAAAACATTGTTCGTTAGAAGGAAACTGCCTGCAAAAGGGAGTTGCACACCAAGCCACTATGGAGCAAAATGAAACAAAGATTCGAGACACAAATATTGGCATCACCAGAAATCAAAACCAGATATAACCAACACATGTCTAGCTTTAGACTTGAGCATTTAAAAACAGCAACAACCCTCAACGACCCCATCTGAAAACTAGAGGATTTTAACATTGAAATCAACCAATCGTGGAAAATCATAAAAAAGGCCAACCATACTTCCTATAACAAACAAGTGTAGCCTATGAATGCCTCGAAGAAAAATGCCTCACCCTAACAAGAATATCAAGTATTGACAAACGAAAGGAATTTTTCGCATAGTGTCTGCACCGAAACAAACACCTTTTGAAAAAAACAAAACAAAACATCAACAAAAAAAAAAAAAAAAAAAAAAAAGGCGAAACGAAAGAAAACAAATATTTAAAAGAAGGATGCCTGCCGCAAAGCAAATCATCTGAATAGAGCACAGAAACAGTGCTCGAAATATATACTGTCATGAGCGGGCTTATAATTATATAACTAACACTTCATTATATCTCAAAGCTCTTTTAGTTGTGCACTTTATCCATTGTAACTACTTGAAAAATAAGATCTTATATATATTTATAGAGTATATATAACGATAATCAAGAATTTCTTTTCCACTCGTGACATCTCAGCTGACCCTTATTTGATGTGCTGAACTTTTATTTTGTATATCTGCAATCCAAACTTCATTACACGGAAGAAGACGGTGAAATGTATCACTATGAATAACTCAGGGCGCGCACTTTAGTTAAAAGTTTTATTTAAAAAAATCATAAAACAAAATACTGTATACGCATGCTTGTATCTCACATTGCCAACCTGTAGACACCACGGTAACCTAATGTCGAAATGCCAGCTCCAAGCTCTCAGCGCCCATCACTGGAGAACATGTGGATAGGTTTATATCAGGTGCGCGGCAGCTAATGTCAAAATTCTATTGCAGATTTTATTAAGACGGAGAAGCCTTTGTTCCGGAGTGTTCATGACTTAAGGTATCACCAGAGCAAATCGAACCCTCAAGCCCTAGCAAGGTTAAAATGTTGGCATGAATAAGTCGAGTACTTGTATCCGTTCAGATATGGTAGAATATCGCAGGGCACCTGTTCAAAGAGATAAGCTTCTGTTTTCATGATGAAAATTAATTTCATGAAAGACACAGCAACCCAACCTTCTTTATCGTTTTCTTTTTGGATATTTCAACGGCAAAGAGATTCTTCATTCAAAGAAATTTTCTTTATGTAAAATAACCAAAAAAAAAAAAAAAAACAAAAAAAAAAAAAATAGCCGTGCTTTTAAGAGAATTAAAGAGATAAGTAGAACAAAAGTGTGGTATGAATGATGGTCAGAACGATGTATATATATAGAGATTTACAAATATGTAGGCAGACCAACAGTCAAACAGTACATAGATAAAAGAAAGACAGATAGTTATGTGGGGGAATGGAAGTGTGCTATATATTTTAACCAACATTCCAGTATTCAAATCATGTGATAAACAGAATGAATTGATGATAATATGAAATAGTGGCGGTCATGCGAATGAACAAATCAGAGACAGGTGAGAATAGGAAAGAGGAGATGGGCGAACAGACATGCATACATACACACACGCACACACACACACACACACACACACACACACACACACATATATATATATATATATATATATATATATACTGAGAGTCACTTAGACAGCTAAATAGATAAGTCGAATATTGAGTTACACTGTATGTAAGTTTTTACGAAGGCTAATTAAACTTTCTAAGTTCCGGACGAAAATCAGACAGGAAGAGCATGAAAAAGAGCTACAGAGAGAAAGACAGAGACAGGGAGAGTTAGAGAGAGAATGAGGGAGATAGAGACAGAGAAAGAGAAAGAGAGGGTAAGAGAGATAGAGAGAGTGAATGAGATATAGTGAGAGACAGAGACAGAGAGAGAGAGAGAGAGAGAGAGAGAGAGAGAGAGAGAGAGAGAGAGAGAGAGAGAGAGAGAGAGAGAGAGAGAGAGAGAGAGAGAGAGAGAGAGAGAGAGAGAGAGAGAGAGAGAGAGAGAGAGAGAGAGAGAGAGAGAGAGAGAGAGAGAGAGAGAGAGAGAGAGAGAGAGAGAGAGAGAGAGAGAGAGAATGAGTGAATGACATCCGGATTTACCTTGAGTATCTTCGTATCCATCTACGTAATCTGAAGTCATGAACTGTTTGGTCATTTGCGACTTGCCACATCCCGCGGAACCCATCATGATTACTCTGTAGTATGTCGGGATGGGGGCCGGCACGTCTGCGAAGTACGGGCTGCTGCTGTCGAGCAGTTGTTGTTGATGTTGCTGCTGCTGGTAGAGGAAAAGCTGCTGCTGTTGTTGCTGCTGCTGCAGCTGCCGACTAGCCTCTGTGATAGCGCTGCCTGTAGACATGAGGCTATGTGTACTCTTTTTCTTAAAGGAGTCCCCGCGGTTCACAACTACGCCCTTTGAGGTGGTTTTGAAGGAGCGCACGCGCCGGAGCTTGCTGTCCCGGTCGGCTGGGGAGGACGCTCCATGATGGTGAGGCACGGACAAGAAGTTTTCAGCCACGTTAGGCATGGAGCTTCGCCGGTGACCCATGTTCACCTCATCGGCGCTGCCATCTTTGATATTATTATTATGCTGGTGTTGGTGTTGCTGGCTATTGGAAGACGCATTACTAAGGTTACCGCTGCTAGTATCCGCCCCCCTCCAGGCGGTTCCTCCCTTACCTTGCCGGGGAGTTGGAGAGCGCCTCGTCGATGACGAAGAGGAGGAAGGCAAGGTTCGCTTTTCTCGAAACGAGGACGCCCTAGAACCTGGCGCGGACCCAGGGATAAGGTTAATGCCGGGTGTCTGCAGCGTCCGGGAATCTCCACTGCGTGCTGAACCGCCGCTGTTTTCGGAGTCGTTACTGCCCATTCTTGAGCGCCCCGCGTCCCGAAGTCTCTGGGCCATAAGTAGTGTCTCCACACCGTGGTCACTAGCCGTAATGATCCCCTCAGGTCCACCCCCTCCATCACTCTGCAGATCGATAGTCATTTCGTGGTCAGCCCGGCTCTCGTTGCCACCTCCACGTGAAGGCTCGTCTTTAAACTCTTGAGGGATGCTCACCTCCAGGGTGACCGGCTGCCTGAGGCGAAGGCTTTACAAGGGAGTAAGCTAGGGTTTTGGCTTTAGATAGAACGTGAAGTTGTTGAGAAGGTATTTAAGTAACCCTATTGGATATTTATAGTCAACAAGTATCATAAATGCTGGAGGAGGTCACTGTTTTCAGGCATCGGTAAAGAGCATTCACGGATGCCATAACTTTATCAAGATTCAGATCTTCCGTGTATTTCCGTATGGGTTTTTATCCTGTGGAAAACAAGAGGGGGTAAATCGTAAATCCTGTGAAATTATTATAATTGAATTGGAAATGGAGGCTATTTGAGAATTCTATTTAAAGCATCATGAGAGGAAACGCGATGTCTTCCTCGGCAAGAAAATTGCAAAAAGCAGAAAGATTGGGACTAAAGAGGTAAAACGAGACATAGAGATGTGGAACGAGCGGAAAATAAAGAAGAGACAAAGGAGGGAAAAAAAGCTTTACACGCAACACAAAGCTTTTGTTCACAAAAATGACAAAATCGTCATGGTATCTCAATCACTCATGCTAATTATTACCCTTAATTTTACACATCAGTTCTAAGTGATTATTGCCTGAAGCTAAAGAGATGAACCCTTTACTAAAAAATATTAACCGCGGGTCAAATTACTTCCTTAAAGTATGACTCGGCAGTTTGCCTTTTCTAATTGATATCCAAACAATTATTATCTCTCATTTTCACTAACACTAAACCCATCTGGATATCCGTTCAACAGAGACTTATGAGCAGATGAAACGTAGTCCTCTCATGCAAAACAAGAGGTCTAATAAAAAAACCTTGTGTAAGAATTCTTTACAAAATAATCGAATCCAAAAGATATGGCCAGACTTTGAGAAAGCCTCAAGATTATGTTTGTAAAAATTGAACCCACACCAAAACTGATAAATAATGTTGGAGATTTCTTTTTACAGCTTCACTTTTTTGCTCTTGGGTAAGCTAAATAAGAGTTTACATGTATTAAGAATCGAAGAACTGAATACGACCATTCAGGGCCATTCGCACGCTGCTTAATAAAGCAATTATTTTTCACTTAAAAAGATCAGCTTACAGAATGACGTCAATCTCTCTTCTCCGGTCTAGGGGCGTACATCTGTTGCAAAGACATTTTATAGATTATCAAAGCTGCGTGAAAGATTTTTACTAATCCTTTGGTCTGCATGCAAAACACGGTGTTATTTTGCTTTTGAGTACTGATGTAAATTCATTCTGTAATGGGTATGACCACTTTACAATCTTTGACTTTCAGTTAAACTCAGATTAGGATTACGTACTTGAACTATGTATTTATAAATATCCGTGTCAAGGAAATTTTTGGTGCAAGGCAAAATCGTCTGCATGCTAGCACAGATGTTCATTTCGGATATTTTTTAAGCCTTCTATTTAATATTCTGATTGCTCTTCTCGATATTTAGATCTTTTGAGGCCAAATCAAGCTATCATTCTTGTAGGCTCTTATATTTTCTTTTATTTTTAATCATTCTTTTTAAAATCTATAACTATCTAATGCACTAACTAGACTTACTTGAAAATATTTCGGATGAAAAAAGATTAGAGTGACACCTTGTCCACATCAATATAAATCTGCATTAAGGAAGATGCCGAGGAATATCGTTTACGTCAATCTCACAGACGACCATGGCGCATGTATAATCCTTTACAGAAAATCAATAAAAGTTATGATTTTTTTTTATACTTTTACCACCCCTTAATCACTTGAACACACTCAGAAATAAGAAAAGAGTGTTAAAAAAGACTACAAATGGTCTAAAAACAAGTTTCGGGTTTCCAATTTCTAACTATTTGCTCCCTACAAAACCGCATTAGTTACAATGAGGACAATCTCACCATTTCTTGGAACGGGGCAAGAAATCTGCAAACCCAATTAGATTCAGTTGGAAAAATGGCTATCAGTTTGAAATTAAAAAAAAAAAACCAACAGATTAAACGAAATGTTTGCACAACTTGTCAAACTTCTTATATGAGATAAAAGGGTCACCTATAACTTCACATAGGGATAAAAAAAGCCCCAAACTTTTTGCAGTTAGATGTTCATGTTGATCATTATTAGACTGGTACAACAACAGTAACTGAAAAGAATTTTAATATACTTTTTAGCTGTAAACAAGATTTTATTCGATACTGGCACAAACTTTGAAGTATAATAGTATTTACCTCACTTTGCCGTAAGTTTAAAAAAATTCGTGTAAAAATCCTTGCAAGCCTTGATTGACTTATAAATCAACAACAATGAATCAGATGAACAGGTGGGGAATACAATTACATTGAAGAAATGCAAATTTCACAAAATAATATATTTATATCCTCCTCAGCCATAAAATTACACTGACGAAAAGAAAAACTTTATAACAATGAAAAGATGGGGAAGACTGCTGCGATAAAGAAAAACATATTTTACAGCAAGAATAGATATATCCCCTCCAGAGCTGTGCAACTACTTTAAAGCAAACTGATGGGGTGCAAAAGTTCATTTCAATACAATGTAGAAACGTACAACTGATCATGCAATATTACAGACAAAAAAAATTTAAGGCCCCTGGTTTTTACAAATTTTTTTGTGTTACCCTGGATTGCCAAAGCTTATAACTATTATACACCTAGTCACAATCTGTATAACTCTTGCAAGACAAATAAACAGTGGCAAGTTAATAATATGGTTTAACTCGAATGTTTCTACGGGTCCCTGTCAACAATTAATGGATCTAACAGATATCTTAGATATAAAACGGTTGGCCTATAGAAGTCTGGTCGTATTTAATAAAAAAAAAAAAAAGCATTTTCAGCTCATGGGAGAGATCTTTTTCACAAGTGTAAGGATTTGAGGTCGAAACTTATCAGATGAGCAAAGGATTTTCGTTGCAGATAGTAATATAACACATTGTGAAAATGGGTAATAGTAAACGCACTAAATAAGCAGAAAAAAGCACTACCTTCAAGGTTATTATATGATTACAAAGAAATATACAAAGGAAGAAATAAAAAGAGAAAGAGAAGAAGAGAGTTATTGTGGAAAACCAAGGAAAATGGTGTCGAATTTTATGAAATACTGCTAGAGTCCACAGAACTGAAGTACTCAGCATCTGAGAAAGCTGGCAAGGAACGTTTCGAAGCGGTAAAAATAGAAACACTCCAGTGTGGTAACGAAAATCTAGAGCTCTGAACTCTAGTGGAGAAGCTATAAAGGAGCAGAGACAAGAGCTGGGCTAAGCATGGGCAGACGTTATGATGACTCTCCTGGAAGGAGGCACTAGTCTAGGCATAGGTAGATCTGTTACACTAAACAGGAAAATGCTTTTGATACAGTGACAGACGGAGAGACCAGGCTGAGAGGGCTAATACATCTTCTGACCAGCTACCCATCCTCAATGTTGAACTCTATTATGGAAAAAAAATGATAGTCTTGAAGATAATGATGATGGTGGTGATGATGATGATGATGATGATGATGATGATAATGATACCAATGATGATGGTGTTGATGACGATGATAATGATGATGATGATGGTGGTGGTGGTGGTGATTTCGGAGTGAGAATAAGCAATAAGACTTCAAAAATTAAAAAGGAGTTGTGTGTCAATCTCTTAAACTCATTCCGAAAAAAAAATTAAAAAAAAACAAAAAAAAACCGAAGTACATTCCTCAGATCTTCATGCAATCTCTCTTTAGAGTCTGAGTCAAGCTATGAGATACGACAATACACCGGTAATACCCGACTCAAAAAATGGTAAGGACATACCTGAAACATCCGGTGCTAATGATGACAGCTAAGCGTCTAAAATAATTATATCAACCTCCAAGCGACCATACAAGTTTTGATCTAAAGTAAGTTTTGTATTAACCTCCTAGCTAACATATAAACTTTGACCTAAAGTAAGCTTTGTATTAACCTCCAAGTGACCACACAAGTTTTGATCTAAAGTAAGTTTTGTATTAACCTCCAAGCGACCATGCAAGTTTTGATCTAAAGTAAGGTTTGTATTAACCTCCAAGTGACCACACAAGTTTTGATCTAAAGTAAGTTTTGTATTAACCTCCAAGCGACCATACAAGTTTTGATCTAAAGTAAGTTTTGTATTAACCTCCAAGTGACCATACAAGTTTTGGTCTAAAGTTTTTTTTTAAGTTAACCTTTTTTTTTAAATACAGCTGAACGTATGTTGAGAAGAGATCCTAGGTATTGATTGAACTGTCACAAATCGCGACGGATCAGAATTTAAGCGCATACTTTTTTCCCTTTTTATTGGCCTTACTCTGTTAATGTTTTGATTTAAGCAGCTTGTTTTGGAGATGTTCCAACAAGATAAGTAGACTAGTGTGCAAAAATAAATTAAGAAACGAAAT
Organism: Elysia crispata; assembly: GCA_033675545.1. NCBI lineage: Eukaryota > Metazoa > Mollusca > Gastropoda > Plakobranchidae > Elysia > Elysia crispata. The sequence goes on along the minus strand of JAWDGP010006193.1, from coordinate 236,189 downwards.
AAAAATGTTGGACATTAGAAATAAAAAGCGAATGAGATCGAACAAGAATAGACAGATAAAAGCTGCGTAACAAGGGGGAAATGGTATGGAATCTAGTTTCCTCTCCATTTCTTGTTCTTCTTCTCGTTCAAAGTAGTTCTTCTTTATTCGCTCTGACAAAAGATTCCTCCTTGGTGCAATAAACAAAACGTTACCTCTCATTGTTTACTTGACTGTATTAACTAGCACAATTGATCGGTCCATATTCCCTTCAATTTTATTAAGTTGAGCAAATAAAGCTTCTACCTAATACTTTGAGATTACACTCTCTTCTCAAAATAGGCTCAAACAAATTATTACGAAATCCATCCTAACAAACCGAAAGATATGACTTAAAAAAATTGTCCTACTCCCTCCACACAAAATGTGAAAGGTAGAAACTTAGTTGATGAAATTTTGTGTGAGACCGTGGCTTCGATATACATAGCGGCACGTTGCGAACTGTTAACTAAAAACAAACTTAACTCAGTCTACAGATTTGTAAACAAGATATACGACTGGAAATTTCTAGATAAGTTTAGATACGATAAGATGTTTTATTTGTACCAAAAGGAACTTGGACATTGTTTAAACAAAATTATACAGTCATTATAAAAATTAAATTGTTATGAAATATGATTCAAAAGATTGCGTCACACAGACAGTCATACTGCAAGACATCGTTAATAGTTTAGTAGGCTTTGCTGTGGAGCGTGAAAGTCTGCCGGGGAAATATACGTCAAGGAAGCCTGGAGTCTTCATTTTCAAGAGAAAAAATGTATTTGCCTTTTTATGTGAAGACATTTAAACTACATTTGCTGACTTTTGCTGCATGTAATGAGCTAAAATTCTGTCTATTGGCCACAGGTAATTCATTATAACATTGGAATTGGGATTTATTCTGCTATAGGGGGAGGGGGGAATATCAATTGGCTGACAATACATTTGAAATGTTTTATACACAGAGGGATATTATCAATAACAGTAACACGCGTAAAAGAATCTAAATCATAAAAAGCACCCCATGAAGTAAAGGGGGTAATAGTATGAATGATCTTCAGGCGAGGGAGGGAATTGATAGTTTTAAATAAATAAAAGTACAAAAGATGAGAAGCACGTCTATAATTATAAACTCAACTTTTCGGCTCTTCCAAAGCTGAATTATTGCGAAGGTGTTGGCAAGACTAATATCTTGTGAAATAGATAAAAGCGTTACCCTTTTTTTTCTTTTCCAACTGCACTTTTCTAAATCAAACTCGCGCAAAAACAAAAACAACTCCCACTGCTTCATAAATCTCCATTTCAACAACAAAGAAACCCAGAATAGCAATTTTTCTTTTAAGATAGTAAAGTATAAAGCAAATTTGCACAGTCATGCTTCCCTGCCTAGTGACATGAAAAGGGCTCAAATACTAGATCTATATCAGAAAGGCTTGCAAAGTAAATTGCCACCCTCTATTTCCCAAGTTTTTTTTTTTATAGAATTACACAAAATGGAAGGTGAGAATAGACTTTTTTCAGTAAACATTGGACTTGACACCTTTAAATATTAGATGATGCTTTCATCCTTTCTATCATAGAGTACCTTCTAACGAAATAACGGAGGGCCAAAAGGAAGTGTATCCATATTCCATGTCTCACTTAGTTTTGTCAAGGAACTAATATGTGTTCGCGCATGTGCCAGTATTACTCACTGTACAGCTTGTTTTTTTTTTCGACCACAACAAACCATTGATCGCTCTAATATATTTTCGTGAAGAATCTTGTTTGTTATTATCACCAAAACTGAAAAAAATGAACGTCTATGCCATGTCTTCATGCCAGGGTCGACCAACCACACGTTGGTGGAAGGCTTTGGATTTTGCTCTAAGGCTAGGTCTGCACGTCCTTATGGTAAACTCATAATTCTATGATTGCTGTGCTTTTTCTGTCCTTCTTTTTACCAAGCCACATTATACCTGTGAGTTTTGAACTCGAAACAAAAAGTCTGCAGCACAATGCATTCCACGATGTTGATGAAGTCTATAAACCTGCCCATCTAAGAATAGTGCACAATGCTGTAAAACCTTTTCTTTTTCTATTTTTATGCATCGACCTAGTTTTCGCCTCATTGCTCTAAAACCGTTTTTACAAGCAAAGCAAAGGGCGAGAAACATCTTCAAGATTGACGCATAAAAATGCGGCACTTTTTACTACCTTGTAACGATGCTTCTTTTTATTGCTAAAGCTTCATGTAAAATGGAGATGTTCTAGACACCGCTGAAATCAAGTAGTTAGGCATAAAATCAATGATCACGCAAAATGGAATTACTAATATTGAAGACCATAAATTTGGTAACACAGGAAACCCACAACAGGGAGTCTCACTTATTTCATCCTAATCTAGAGTTAACCAGCTCTTTTGCGCTGCAGCCTTTTATGATTCGCCGCCCAACGTCATGGAGCTGAGGAAGTGAGTCACTGTTTTATAGGGCATTTTTCCGGCGCTGTCTCCTCAATAGATTTGTATATTGTAGAATTGAAATTAAGTGGTCAAGATCAAGGTTCTGCAAGAGATATAAGATGAAGGTTCTCCCAGAGATATGAAACATTGCTTAAGTAAAAATGCAGAACAATGGCTAAAAAAAGAGTTATCGTCTTTTATTCTCAACCTCTATACCAGCACTATTTGCCTCTTACTTTCGTTTATTTTCCACTTCACCTCTTTTTTATCTATTCTAATTGCTCTGTTTTTGCAAATCACCGTAAAACAGCGCCTTTTTTCATAACGACGTCACTACACTATTGTCCTCACAAATGCTCTCATTATTTTTTTCTCAACTTCTCTTACTAACATCACTCTTGGCCTTTTCACCTACTCTCTCTCTCTCTCTCTCTCTCTCTCTCTCTCTCTCTCTCTCTCTCTCTCTCTCTTCCCACATCTCCCTCTCATTTTCTCGTTTCTCTAGGCTCCTTCAATCACCTTCCCTCTTACTCACTTATTCTTTTTTTTTTTATTTAAACCAAATATAAAACTATTTAAATAACAATAACATTACTGACATGCAGGTATGCAACCATGATTAAGACAAAAATGTAATATTGTTCTTGTTTTTTTTTCCTCTTTGCTGACATAAATGATAATATTGAAGAAAGCAAGTAGTGACCAACACTTAATAAGAACAAAAATGACTACCGTCTAATCTTCTTATCGTTTCTCTCGATGACAAAATTATGACAACCGTAGTCTCTCTTAAGCCAAGTTTAAAAGATTCGTGGAAGAAAATCATTTAAAAATTGAAACCAATCCACAAATCAAAAGGAGAGCAGATTAACTTTCAGATCAGGACATGTAAACGACGCCAGAAGAGAACGAAATCATGACTAATTTGCATAATTATAGACTTAATTTTGAACAAAAGGAGCGAACCCGGAGCCATGTGACCATTTGCTCTTGGGTTGATCTCTCTTTCTTTGCATGCCCTGTAGGAGACCAGTATCTGATAAATTTTTTCCGCCTTCCTTTCTCATCCCTGAGCGGTGTAAAAATATAAAACTAAACAAAAAATCACCCTGGAACTCACGCGATCATCTTGACACTAGTAAGAGACAATCATTAGCGAGTCCAACCTACAAGGTGACGAGTCAAGCTCTTTTACTTTCAATGAAAGTCAACCCTTTCAACACTAAAATTAAAACTATTATTACATATTTTAACGAACGGGCTATATCGGTGCAACTTAAAAACCACTGAAACTGAGAAAATATTTAAAAGCAAACATATCTAAATCAAAAGATTTATCCAAAAAGGAGAATTGTTTTTGCAAGTATATCAGTTTCATACAGATAATTATTTTTACTCATACTCTGACAATGAAAACAAAATGTTGATAAAAAATACCAAAGTTGCCGAATGTAATCCATGGCATGTCCCTGAATGGCTGTTTGATCATCCCACGCATGAATGATATTACTAGAAGACAGGAAGCCCCATTACTATAGCACTTTACCGCCGTGTTTATCTCATTTCAGCTTATTATTCAACATATTCCTGGACGTCTTCGCGATTCTATTAATGCATCCGAAAGATGGTTGGGAATATCCTGCTCAAAGTGGCTTGCATACTTAACAATATCGGGGATCATGGTGTTTAAGACCCAATAAAGGCCTCATATAGCCTTGTGTGAAACTACTGTCAAGATGTTCTTTTCCATTTTTTTTTATCAATTATTTATTTCTCATGCAAATCACCAGGCAATGCTTTTAGGCATAGATATTAAAGTGGTAATTTCTAGCACCATAAAATAATGGCTTTTTAAGAATAATTACTCCCAATTCTCTTTTCATCAGCGTTTTTCTTGTGCTCTGTTCATGCAATCTGATATCTTCTTTGTGATTCTTGTCCACTGTTTGAATTCAGACCACACCTGACTAGAATAGTAAAGCTACTTATAATCTATCCTCGATACATTTAGGCAATGTCAGGTAATGTTAAATAAAAAATTGGTTGTCTGAGCGGTTGGAACTCCTCAACTTCCTATTCCTCGTAGTTGATTTTCATAATGATGCTTGCATGCACTTTTCATAACTTTTCAGTGAGGAAAATGTCAGCTTTCTTACGAAATTCAAACGTGGCTATGAAAAAACAACAACCCACCTTTTCGGCATTCAAGCGTGAATTTGAAGCTGCGTCAATTTCCTGAATTTCTTTCTTCTCTCTCACCCTACAGATTCATCCATTCTAATACATAACATATCATGTTACACTTCTGTCACGAAAAACGCAAATTTATTTCTTGATATCCGTTATTTCTTTTAATTTTTTTAAAATCACATTAATAAACCAGCGAGGCTTCAAAACAATCCGTTTCAACCTCATTCTTTTGCTCGTTGTTTTTTTTTGGCACCCTCAGCTCCGGCAGTTACCTCTTCTCCATTAGCAAAACACGCTTTATACAGTTTTATGCAAGCCTTTTCCTTTTTCCTTCCTTTATTGATCACAAGCATGGCCGCAACCGTTAGCGATTGTAATCATTTGGCATGTTCAGGTATGAGATTGAAAAAAAAAAGCCTTTAAATAAATCTGTTGAATGAAAGTAACGTGACAGGAGCCTCGAAAATTGTAGAGGAAGAGGAGTGATGGATGTAGATTGGGATGCTCGTGAATAAGCAGGCATTCCAAGTTTTTTATAAGAATTTTATTACAACTGGTCTTTGATATTGAGTAGTTTGTCCTTTTATAGTGTTTAATCATTAATCATAAACGTGTCGTGAGATGGACTAAAGATGACCACTTTCATTTCATTTTTTTTTTTCAAAATAGCTATTCTGAACCTCAAAATTGCAGTCTGCACCAAAGTATGCCGCACCGTCTTCTTTCATAAAAATTTAAATGGCATGAGTAATATCACAAGAATTAAAAAAACAAAATTTAAGCTTACTTAATAAACCTAATTCTTCGACACGATAAGCATATCGCGTTGCCAAAAAGTTTCTCCTTATTCAGTTTTGTCATTACCAGATTGCTATTTGACTCTTACTAAAGGGAAACGATTCTTTGCAAAACAGGAACAATGATATTCTTAAATGTTTTATAAAAACAATTTTTTTTGTACAAAACTGTTTATCGCAAGCACAGAAAACACTCCATATCACAACTCTCATTTCTCTGTCTCTGTCTCTGTCTCTGTCTCTATCTGTCTGTCTATCTGCTCCCCCGAATACACACACACACACTCTCTCTCTCTCTCTCTCTCTCTCTCTCTCTCTCTCTCTCTCTCTCTTTCACTCCCTTTCTCCTACATACACTTTTGCTCTGTCTCTCATTTCTGAGATTCATGTCGCTCCCCTACTCTTCAAAGTCATTTCATATTTATCAGAATATGATTTTTATTTGGTATTTCACCCCTTTAAAGTTGTCTAAAGTGCCCACACGAACGCGGTTTTGTGACTTCTTTAGCAAATTTAAGAGATTAATCGTGCCGTGTTTGATTAACTCGTCCACCCTTCTTTAAAACTGATAGGCAAGTGGTATCTGAGTAACGATCGGTCCCGCCCATTAGACTGTCTTTATGTTTCTCTCCTTCCTTCCTATCTTGTGCGGAAAAAAAATCATTCATCCTAAATGAAAAAAGAGGGACTCTGAATGCTTCTCAGTTTGAGCTCTGAAATGAGTTTGAGATTCCTACATAATATACGCCAGAAAACATTTTTTTTCTGCTATTGGCTCGGTGATAAAAAATACTCAGCTTGTATGTACTTTCAGAGATTAAACTCTATCATACGACTTTTTTTTTTTACATATTTACTCCATCATATCCGTCTATTCCACTCTTAGAATACAACCATGGCACCCATAGCTACCTAGCGGCCATACAGCTCTTTGCCCTTGGAAGTGACAAGCTTGAACAAATGAAAAAGTTATATGTGATTACAGCTCTCAGCAAGTGCTCCACAGGAGGCACCCACTCACTCCAGCATGCAAGGACGCGAAAAGGTTACACAGTCACATGGTGTAGTGAGTTATTCCTTTCTGCCTTGATGTGAAGGCTGCTTAATTGCAGATTCCGATCCAAGGCAGGGCATGCAGCCGAGCAGAATAATGAACTTTATGAGAAGCAAAGAAGGAGATGGTTTGATAGGTGTTTCATCTCACCAGCCCCTCTCCTGGCTTTGCAGGCTGCTATATTAACCCGCCTCGACAATGTCATCATCTTCTCATTGAAAACGAATTCATTATCATCAATATCACGGTGACAAAAAGGAGACGGGAGAGTCTGAGTGCGTGTTGTGTGTGTGTGTGTGTGTGGAGAGAGTAAGGAGAGGGGAATTGACTGCGTAAAAAATGCATTATTCTCTACAGCACAAAGAATGACAATCAGCCGCCTACAAGCGAAAAAATGTTTTTCCTATCTTGTTAATTATGTTAAGAAAGTTCTTCTAAGATTTCAACACTCGCTAGCAAAGCATAAAATAAATATTGATCAGATTACAAGAAATTTGGCTGCCAAGTAATTCGTGCGAACAGACTAATGCAAAACCAAAGGTTACTAGACGTCGACATCTATGATGCAGAACACATTCATGTCATAACATGAGCTAAAATAGAGACACGGCGCCAATTTCGGTTCTTGTTATCAAAATAGAGTTTGCGTTTTAAAGTAACCTCGTTAATCCTCATAATTTATAGAAAGCAAGCATTGATCAGGCCTAGATCTGTAGAATATATCTACTCCACCCACGCATTTCTAGTTGCGATATTGCAACACAGAAGGACATCTGCACCAGCTGTAACAACTCGACATAGAGGAAATAGCTTCGACAGCTCATGCTTATACAACAAAGACTGACAGTTTTGGTTCCAAATATAGGTTTCGCGACTGACACAGACCAGTTGGTGAACATTTTACGTAAGAAGCTAAAATAAAGTCGAAAAGAAGGAATGACAATATTACAAAAGAGAGTTATCACTTGCTAGTTGAACATTTCAATAGGCTGATTTTTACAAGCTAGTGATGTAGAAGATTAAAAAAAATTATTGATAAAATAACGAAGATTGCATTTGATTCAACAACTTTTGGCCCATGTTCTATTTTATCAACAGAAGGTTTTCACTACCAACATAATCTTGAAAATTCCTCTTGGGCAAAGGCAGCGCGACATTATCACGATCATTTTCATTTCATTTCACAGTGAGCTCTGTTGATTTATGTCTCTGAAGGGCGATCCGTCTTTGAGCAGCAAGGCGATGGGTGCCGAAGCATTCTACAAATCGATGGTTCTAATCCATCATGGCATTAGCATTGTTTGGTCATTTTCACTTCAAGCCTTGTCCCAACCACTGTTGAGCACTACCTAAAACTCTAGTTCTCAAAATTCTTATATATTATTGTTATCGTTCGTGCTAGATGTTTGTGCGTCCAATGGCAGGTGTTGGTGCTTCCGGATTCAATGATTGTCTTTGGTGCGATATGGATCATCCCAATCAAGATTGCAAGTCACTCAGGGAGGCTTAGAAAATACTTTACCTTCGCCAAGGCCCTCTTTTTTTAGGAAGCGTAGTAGCGTTTTCGTATAAGCTACGTTTTCATTGGCAAGGCAGTTGCTATTACAAGTGCTATAAATACGGCTACTACCACCACAACAACCATTATTACTGCTTATAGGCCTACTTCTAAAACCACCCAAAAATTCATGCCTTAATGTGAGTGTCAGGGTAATATATTATATTAAATTTTTAAAATAGAGCTAATACATAAAAGCTAATACACGAACTCATACCAATGCAAAGTTTTCAATTATTGCAATATAAAAAACAAACCCAAGAAAAAAAAATCGAAATATTATCGAATAATTTCATCCTAGATGGAGAGAAAGTACAAACAAAATGAGACAACTGTACTGCTGGCTGAAGACGTATAATCAGTATCTATGACAATCGTTATTGTATATTTAGACTGGCAGAGAACGTTTACATTACAGAGGCCGCAAGTGTTTTACTCTTCGGTTTATCCTTATCCTCACTGAACCCAACGATATTGAGAGCTAAGAGTCAAAAGGTAGATGTGTAGAAGGAAATGTATTTACATTGCTCTAGAGAAAGATAAGTTAATTTAAGTTGTGCTATGCTATAAATGAAATTATGTTGCTATTTGAATCAATTACTAAAATATAATAAGTTGCAGCAGTATTAATTTATTTAAAACAGTTATAACATCCATAAATAAATAATTACATATTTATGTACGTACGTACGTACGTACGTATGTATGTATGTATGTATGTATGTATGTATGTATGTATGTATGTATGTATGTATGTATGTATGTGTGTGTATCTATCTATCTATCGATATATATATATATATATATATATATATATATATATATATTTCTATATATGTATATATATATACATAAATATCTCAATTCTAATTTTCATATCGTAGCTTTATGTTCTATCTCATGATAAGTTATTAAGCTCACTTTTATTATCTATCCCTCCTGACCATTCAATTTACTTGAACTACTGCATTTACTACTACTACTTCTACTACTACTACTACTACTACTACTACTACTACTACTACTACTACTACTACTACTACTACTACTACTAATAATACTACTACTACTACTACTACTACTACTGCTGCTGCTGCTACTACTACTACTACTACTACTACTACTACTACTACTACTACTACTACTACTACTACTACTACTACTACTACTACTACTACTACTACTACTACTACTACTAAGATCTAGTACTACTACTTCTACTACTTCTATGGGGATACTTTGCAATTGTAACCCATGATTGACTCCTAATAATTAAAACTAGTGGGCCCAAATTCGCCTAGTCAAACAAAATAAATGATTTTCTTTTGTTGAAATATATTTAAAAAAAAAATCAAACAATATGAGACACTAAAGCATTGCAGAATGGAATATGGCAATCAAAAAAACAATAAATTTGACAATGACAATTACATTACTTTGCTGATAAATACAGGGACACAAAAGAAACAGAAATGAAACATTAACAATTGGGAGAAAAAGTCTGATGAGTGACGTTGGTTCTGAAGAATCACCAGAACGACATGGGCAGGCTTTATCACCATTAACTTACCTCAGTTACAGTCTGCAGAAGTGAGTTTCACTACAGCGCATAATATTCATGCCGAACGATATTTTTACTGGGCTATCAATACTTTTCATTACACTAAAGACTACGGTATATTACAGAACTGTTAAGGGAAGAATGGTTGTTAAAAACCTCCACTATAAGTGTATGGATACTTTCGCCTATTGACTTTGCAATAAAATTTTGCCTCAAGTGTCTTACAGCCGTTCATAATTTTTTTTTTAACTTTTAAACCTCATCTAGTTTATTTTAATGAAAGTCAGTCTCGTCTGTAAATCAACTTATAATCTGCGCTTCTTCGTCTTGTTTCCTCTTAGATATCCCGCCCTCCGTTTTTCCCCCTCTTTTCTCTCTCTCTCTCTCTCTCTCTCTCTCTCTCTCTCTCTCTCTCTCTCTCTCTCTCTCTCTCTCTCTCTCTCTCTCTCTCACTCACTCACATACACGCACCTCCTAAATCCCAAGAAGCTTTCCTTCTTAGCGAATAGAAAAAAAAATTGATTAGGGACAAGCTCGTTCATCTCTCGCCTTTTCTTTTCCCCTTTTTTTATGAACAATTACTTTGTCTTCTTAAAAGATTCATCGGAAAACTTAGGGGGTGTTAAGTTTTTCGAACAACTTTGCTTTTTGTTTTTTAGTTTTTCTCACACAACTATAAGCTGCTGGTACACACTAGAAGAAAAAAGAGAGAGGGTTATAGTGCTTCTGGCCGATATGGAGCTATTCTTGAAACTTACAGAAGACGAAGAAAGGAACACACCCAACACAAAACAGCTCATAAATCACGTGAAGTGGAGATGGTGACGGCTGATAGATTTTTTTTCTTTGATAGTTGGTGAATGAATACTGTTGGGGTTGGGAAATACTGCAATGTATGTGCTCAGCTGTCGTGTTTAGAATATTAATATATAGCTTACATAGCGACTAACAGATGTTTTCGCTTTGTAAATGTTCACTTTATGCCTTTGCACCATACGGATACGTAATAATATTTAACTACTGCCATATACATAAAAACCCAGGGACCGATGTTTAATATCATTCTCTAAGGTAAAGAAGGAAATAAAGCTAAAGAGGAAAACAAATGAAAATTTTTCTACATTTTAGCTAAATTTTGTAGGCATAGCTGAAGGCTTTCCTATATTTTAGGTAAAATAAAAATGTTTATAGTTTGTGTCATTCAATGATAATTTACCTAAGTTTTGGACTGTGCTATGTAGATAAGTAAACATAGAGACTAAGTCTCATAGAAATGAAAAACTAAATTGAGGTTTAAAGCGATGAAAGTTGAAGTTGAGAAAAGTAGAAATATTTGAATAAGAAAGAGATTATAAGTGTATGATCTATAGATTTCGAAGTTTGTGGTCATGCTAGAGTGAAGAAGTTAATTCTGAAGAACAACCCAAATCCTTCATCCACATTCTATTAATAATATTGATGCATCGACAGTCACTGCTCAAAACAAAGTAGCTCGAATGACACCAAGTTTCAATGTCACTCACCCGTAAAGTGGAAACTTCTCCATGAGGGAACACTCGAAACAATTCCTTTTCAAACTAACCTGATATTATGAGCTCTTTCTCCTAATTTCGATTGCTAGGGTTATCGCTCTTATTTTGTTCCTCCATAATTATTCAACATCTCTTATGATTATACAAGGCCTATTCAAAATGTTAAAATAAAATCGCACACTTTTGTCACAAATGTTAGGACCTCATCCACCTTGATTTTCTGATACAATTCGTGTTTTCGTTATTGGAATAGCCGCTTCTATTTCTAATTCTATTTGAATAGCGAGTTGCTTGGATCAATTTTTAGAGTGCGTTTAATATTTAACATTCTGTATGTTTTGACTGAAATACGTGTATGATATACTGACCCTTCAGCCAAGTCAATGTATTTCTCTCTGAAAATTGTTTTAGGTATAGAAATACCTTAGGTGCATATAGTTTGAAACAGACTGTTCATACCAACGTTTTTTTTTTTTCAAAAGAAAGCTGCAATTTTGAAAACTCCCTGAAAGGAAAATATTTTACTTATGATTCTTTTAAAGGCTCACAATAAGCTTGTGTAGAATCAGACAAAAAGTATCTTGAAGTGCACTGCTTTGGAATTCATGACTGCACAATAAACAACAATCATGATATTGAGCGTTTCTAAAATGGAATAAATATTTACAAAACCAGATAACTTTTTGAACCTTTCATCTTTTGAAAAGCTCGGCTGCTCTGTGTGAAAGCAATAGACCCAGACGTTTGTGCACGCATAAAGAACCAATACACATTTTGATTTGCAAAGAAAATGTACTTTGTGCTATTTCGGGAACATCCTGAATTTCAAGGGTGAAGTAGAAATTGGTTTAAGATGCGTACAATGCCCTGAGCCTATTTCAGGACAGCAAAGCAAAGTCAAACGGTGCAGTGCGAGGGAAAAGAGAAAGAATCAGGCTAGGCACAGGGGTAAACGATCTGAACAAACTCATCACTCAGTGCAACATTACGCACAGGGATCCATAGGTTACTCACACTTCGCTGCGGTTAGATAAGTCAAACCACGGAGGGAGGACGTTTGTTTAGAATACCTAGATTAACTAGGCCTAGACCTATAACCTGCTTGAAACCCAGTTTCTGGTATCTGGAGCCTTAATCTCTCTCTCTCTCTCTCTCTCTCTCTCTCTCTCTCTCTCTCTCTCTCTCTCTCTCTCTCTCTCTCTCTCTCTCTCTCTCATAACTGAATTATGAACATCAAATTTTATATCGAATCCAGCAACTTTATATACAGATTGTTGTACCATAAATAATTAGAAAAAGAAGACTGTATAATTCCTTCTGTAAGAACATGGAACTCATAATGAAAAAAAAAACACAATAAAAAAGGAATAGATTTTAGACCAAGCGGAACATTGAAATCTAGCTGACAAAGCAAACTTTACTCCTCCAATCTCTGCATTTCCACCAAATATTACTACTGCTGGTTAATTTTTGAGGGTCCCAACAGCTGCTTTGAAAACTTTTTGAACATAAAGCTCTCTTTACAAAATACAACAGCTTGCGCTGAAACGCTTTTTTCTGTACGTTAAGAAATGTGTTTCAAGAAAGAGTTATGAGCTCAGATAAAATCCATGAATTCCGTCGAGAATGACAAGCATTTAAAACACGTATTATTTTACATACAGCAGCTTATTTGACTTTTTACTATTTGTGAGATTTCTTTCTGTTTTGAAATTATATACTTCAGAACATTATTTTGTTCTAGCATCAGTGTCTTCGAATGAATCAGATTTATCAGCGTACACGTTATTGTTTAATCTCCTGGCAAAAACTTAGAGCCGAGCGTTCAAAGTGGCTAGGATAACTCTTTATAAAATTAAATTCTCTTTCCACCCACAAGGGCGTTAATCTTGTCGATTTATTTGTTGTGAAGTAATATTTAGAGGTAATCTAAAACATCATGTTTGGTATGGCTTTCTAGCCACCTGTAAACTGTTGACTTGCACCAGAAAAGCTCACAGATTGTCGTTAACCGAACTTGCTACCACGACGGTCGCCGCCGCCGCACCAATCAAACAGGCTGCCCCAAGTGACAGAGCTTGGCGAAACTAATGACGCAATGAAACAACTCATTAACATTGTTACAAAATTATCACCAATAGGCTGACACAGCCCAGCTTTAGCCGCCGATTTGAAACGAGCAAATAAAGAATTTCACAGTTTGATCGAAGCATTTAAACTCTTTATAGCCTGGAATTGAGACTTCTGTGTACTGTGGTCAACTGTTAAATATCAGGATATATTGGTCCTAGATTAATATATGGCAGTTGTAAGAGATAATAGAGTAACTAAGTTACCTTGTTATATTAAGCTTTAACACGAGTGTTTTAAAATGACAGTAATTTGTTCAGTTCCAAAACTATCTTTTCACAAAGCTTAATCTCTTCCTTTTGCTCCATGCAGCTGTCAATTTGTTACGGACTAAAACATTTGTTTTAGCTCTGAACAGACCTTAATAGTATTACGCTTTCCACAAGTGCTGAAGTTAATTCAGGTCAATTCAGTGATCGATACTCAACCATTTCGCTCATGGAAATTAAATATAAAATAAAGAACTAACCAGAGTGTACAGAAGAACTTCGTTAACCAAATAAGAACTACAAAGAATGCCTGTCCTGATTCAATGTTTATTCTGTGGTAAGCACTGACGTCAATCAAAACAAAATGACCCTGCCCTGTTTAGTTGGCCTGGATAACCTGTTAGATGGGTGTACTGAGGTCTCTCAATACTGAGAGATCGATGATCAGAGCAATAAGAAAACAGTAACATCGAATATGTGGTATAAGAGGTTGAAGAAGCAGATATCATTAAGCATCTTTTCACTAGATCTTAGTAAAGTAATCTTTCACCTTTTGCAGTTGCTATTAAAACTACACACATTTTCTTAATATACAATGTATTTTTTTTTCTGGCGCAAAAAGGCCAAGCGGGTCTAGCGCAGTGCAACTTGTGCAGGAAACAGCAGCAAACACAATAATTTAATGAGCATTTGCATAATCTAGAGAGAGAGAGAGAGAGAGAGAGAGAGAGAGAGAGAGAGAGAGAGAGAGAGAGAGAGAGAGAGAGAGAGAGAGAGAGAGAGAGAGAGAAAATCAGAGACAATGTTTAAATCTAGTTCTCATAGCCTTATAATATGAGAAACTTCAAGGGAAATCTACCACAATATGAACACAATGTTATGAGGACATGGTTTTAGTTAGATTAATCTTCTTCAAAATATTAAAATAACGATTACACACAAGAAATCACCTTGAGCTCACTAGAATGATCAATAGTTCTTACTCTTTTGAAGTTTCTTGCATGATGACATCAATCGAAAATCACATTTAGACTGGAAAAGTTTAAACGAGGTAGACTTACTCCAAATGAAGTGAGGAAATATCAACGTTCAAAGAGTAGGAACCCTAGATGTGTTCCATAGTACACGTACATCAAACACACTAAAACTGGGGTAATAAAGCATTCGTTTAGCGATTAGCTCGTTATATATAGATCAGCTACATCGTTGGAAATTGAAACTTATGCCAAAAGGGTAGCACTAGTGGGGAAATAAAGAAAAAGGAAACGAGATGATGTTAGGCTGCACCACCATCACCATTCTGTCTATTAGACCCACTTAAGCTGGCTACCTTCTGTGGGGATGAGTCACCGGCCGGTCTCACTGTGAAGGTAGAGCTAGGACTACCGGCTTCACCGAAGAAAAGTCCACAGGTAACATCAAAGACTGGAATTGTAGTTTGGCACAAACGTGTTATACTTTCAACAGGGTCAAATATGTCTGCAATACATAAAGAATGAACGTCATTTAAGTGACGTTACCTAAAAATCTAACATGCTAATAAGGCTAGAGATCCACAACCAATTCTGGGGGTTGAGACAAGTGCTATACCTGCCGTTAAGCTCATAATCCCCTTTTTAATTGTCTGTGTTATAAAAAAAATAAATGATGCGCTTGCATACGATAAGCTTTTTATTAGGGATATTGAAACAGTCTTCACATCTTGCAATGTTTTTTTCTGAAGGGAAAGAAAATGGAGGTTTTCTTTGTAGTTCATAAGGCAAAATGTGCCATGATAAACTATCCGACATTTGAAAGAAAATAATTAGGCGATATTTGCTTACTGCAAGTATCAGTGAAGCATAGAAAAGTCATTCAAAGGTTAAGACATTCGATAACTATTACAGAATGTAAGCATGCTTTTTCTTAATGAGTTAAAACGAAACTGCATGATATTGCATACAATCTATCGATTGGAAATATTTTGAATCTAAAAGTCAAAAAAGACAATGGCGTAAATCCGCATTGTTAAAGTTTTAAAAAAAATATGCCATGTTCTCAAGCAGTCGAAGGCAAATGAGATTCTTCACTCGCATGTCATAATGTCACAATATTCTCTACCTTGCTTATAATTTCATAAATAACTCACGCATGCTTAATGCCCTGATTCTTTCATCAACTCTGTCTTGAATCTAAAACTTAGGAATAAATTGTCATATCATGATAATAGATTATTTGTCTACGTTCATCATCCTAAATTGATTGCCAATTGATAGTTCAAAGTTTATTTCTAAAATTCATGATCTCCACTCTAAAGAAATGTTTGGCCCAAGCAACTTGAAGCAAAAAGATTTATTGTTTGCATGGCCAAAATTCACGATCTAAGATCTTCCATGGTTTATAGTTCTAAAGAGGACGATGACGGAACTGGGTGAATGTTAGTTCGGCCAGTGGAGAGGACGCTGCAGCGGAAATAGACAATTCTGAGATTGCTTGGTATGAATTCAATATAATTTCAGTTGACACGAATATGGGTGATGGTAAATATATCAAATATATTATTTTAAAAGAGAAATAATTTGCATACCTAATTTCACAAGTTTATAAAATAAAAGTACAGAGAAAACGGCTGAAGCTAGTTTATATAAGATAAAAAAGCAATTTACAAGATTATAAATGGGATATTCAGGGAAGAAATACAGCTCGTGATTCTTAAAATGTACTTGCCAAGGATTTTAAATCCAGCATAGTTTTTAAGTTAAACAAATGTTTCATCCAAAGTAAGTTCGGATGACGGTAATATATATTTTTTTAGCAAGACTTCTATCACACAATCATTTTTTTGACAGACAATTATATTAGTACATCATCCAGCTCCAAAATTTCTCAGAACAGTCATACTCTATCTAAAAATCTCTATGTGTCCATCGGCCTCTTTCGATAGCGAACTTAAGGTTATTCATTCTAACCTTGGTTACGACGATTACCGCCTTTAGAGGCCAGAGATTAACATAACGGGTTGTTTGAAAACCGTTAATAACTATTCAGATGTTCTACTCCCATCCCGATTTGAGTTCAGTGCTTGATGGATTTAGTACAGATATTTTGAGCTGAAATGAGAGGCTTTGTTGTGCTCGGTTAGGCTGTGCTGAATAAGAAAGAGAATGCCGTGAGATTAAGAATATATAACACTTGTTATGATTATGTTGAACACAAAATACTTGTTTGGAAGGAAAAGATAAAGCATTTTTAGAACGTTAAAATGATTTTCTGGCTATCTCTATCATTTATTCGCGAACTCTCGATATCTCAACATTACCCATTGAATTACTCAAATAAAACCAATTTTTCACTCTCTCGATGATCTGCATTCATTGCCAGGACGCGCCACTCATACTGTCTTATTACACAGCACGCTCAATTATGTTGTAGTATTTAACTAATGCTTATGTTGTCCTAATATTTCAAATAATACGCTCATATCATTTTGCTGTACATCTTGTTTAGTATTCAGTGCGAATTTACATGTGGAGCATACGATTTACATGGCTAGGTAGGTATAAGTGACAAAATCTACCTTTAAATAGATGCTGCTAATTCATCCGTGTTTGTTTTAAAAAAGGTTACGAAAACCCTTGAATGAGAAAACTTAACTTAGCATATCTTTCCATAATCAAATAAAAACAAAAGGCATCGATGACCGACGCGGAGATCTCTCGCCTGAAGATATACAGTTCAGGAATCATTTGACATAGGTTTGCGGACTTCATTCTCGGACGTCCAAGGGGACATCTTATTTGCAGATGGAACTAAAGAGAAAAAAAGGACTTTGTCACATTCTCTCTAGAATTTAAAATTCCTTGTTCTTTCATTTCGTTTGTAATGACCAAATTAAAGATTTTACTTTGGAAACTGGAAAGTGTCTCCATTTTTGTGCCGAGAAGAGTATGAATATAATATTAGAAACATGAAAAATAACTCACGACATTTGTGAAACTTTTTTTTTCGCAAAATTTAATGTTTTGGAATGTGTAATATGAAGATAACCATCTTCACTTTTAGCGTCAGTAAATTTAATCTGCCTCACATCAGGTACCATGTAACTGATTTTAGCTTTGAACAGGTAACCTTAAGAAAGCTCATTATATGTAAAGATAGTTAGATAGATTGAGAGACTCAAATTATGCACATTGAAAGAGAGAGTGAAAGAGAGAGAGAAAAAGAGAGAGAGAGACAGATGGAGAAACAGAGAGAGAGAGTGGGAGAGAGAGAGAGAGAGAGAGAGAGAGAGAGAGAGAGAGAGAGAGAGAGAGAGAGAGAGAGAGAGAGAGAGAGAGAGAGAGAGAGAGAGAGAGAGAGAGAGGCAGACAGACAAATAGTCCGGCAGAGAGACAGAGAGAGCAAAAGGGAGATAGCTTGAGAAGCTTTTGTTTTATTTTTGTTTTTTTTAATTTATTTATTTACTTATCTCTTTTTTTGGGGGGGGGAGGGGGGGGGGAGAAACAGACAGACAGAGAAAGATTTACGAGAGAAGCCATTGTAAGGAGAAGTTCAGACAGCGAGAGAGACAGCTGGAAGAGCAGAAGAGGCCTCCAAGGGCTACAGGAAATGTCGAGCAGGTGAAGTGCCAGACAACTGTTGATTTGTACCTCTGGAGTCCATTATTCTATGTGATTATGAGGCAGTAAGGTTTTATGTAGTCTAGACTTCTTGCAGGCTTCAGCTGAGACCTAATTGGCAAGAAACCTGAAAACAATGAGAGGTATAGATGAAATGCCTATCCCAAAAATAAACCGAGAATTAAAAAAAGAAACATAAAAAAGAAAACATAACGAAACAAGAAAAGAAATGAAGAAAACAACACAAATAAAACTTGAATAATCTTGAGCAAATGGTTATAAGGAGCTAGAACAGTAAAATAATGGAAGATCATAAAGAGTTACAGACGGAAGTAAGGACGAGGAGGAAATGGCGAGGTCGTAGAATAAATGAGGAGGGCAGGATGAGCAGAAAAAATTTTGATGAAGAAAAGTAACAGACAGAAAGAAGGAATGAGTAATTCTATAAACGAAACAGCTTCCTCCAAAAACTGAATCCAAGTGCGCTTTAGCAAAGAAAACACATTTGAATTAAATTTAACTTTGAAGGAAATGAAATCCGGGTGAGCCATTCAAGGCTAGTTTTCTTATCTTTGCTCGGCTAAGAGTTAAAAGATAAGCAGTATCTAAAACAAGATATAGATCTACCACTTAAACAGGCTTTGCACGTGGCCGAACCCAATTTTTTTATAGACATTCACGATAAAAGATTAGTCTGGTCATCGGTGCTTCTTTTTGTCTTAAATTCAGCAGAGGCAAAGATAGGAATACTGAATTTCGTACACTTCATGAGCTCAATATGATCAGAAAAAAAAATTGAAACCGTATTGTTGGCAAGTGTTTTTTTTTTTTAAATACCGATATTACTAGGACATTTTAAGAATCATTTACTCATGGCATTTTTCCCGATTTGTGTGGTAATTTAGTAAATGTTGATATGGAATATGCCAAAGTGCTACTTAACTAAGAATATCCGTTTTACGCATACCTTATTTTACACTACAATGTATGTATGTTGATGCTCATGATAGTTCCTCAAGATCTCAATCATCTTCTGCAGCAAATGTTAAAACTCTGAAATCTTTTAAACTACAATTAAAATTAAATGATAAAAGAAAATTTTACAAATTCTCTATAAAACCTGAGTTAAAAAGAACGAGGTCAAATAAATGGCGTCACCCTACAAAACAAAATAATAATAGAAAAAAAACCAAGAGAACCAGCATTTATTGATGATGACTTATGATAGTTATGATGAGGATGATGAGAATAACGATAATTATGATTGTTATGATGACGATCATAAAATAAAGAAGAAGAAGAAGAAGAAGAAAGAAAGAAAGAAAGAAAGAAGAAGAAGAAGAAGAAGAAGAAGAAGAAGAAGAAGAAGAAGAAGAAGAAGAAGAAGAAGAAGAAGAAGAAGAAGAAGAAGAAGAAGAAGAAGAAGAAGAAGAAGAAGAAGAAGAAGAAGAAGAAGAAGAAGAAGAAGAAGAAGAAGAAGAAGAAGAAGAAGAAGAAGAAGAAGAAGAAGAAGAAGAAGAAAACAATATCCCGCTCTACCCTCTTTTCCCCTCCATTCAAAAAGCTATATATTTACTCTTACTAAATCATCTCAACCCAACGCCTTCCCAGGTAAAAAAGCCACAAAATATCTTGGTCGCTCTTTTTATTTTAAATACAATATACACGCTATCGGAAAGGCGAAGATTTCAGGCCAGGACGCTATCTGCCTCTCGCCATCGTCTTTTGGCACATTGTAATGCGAAGCTGCGCCTGGTTTATTCTCAGCTGGTGACGCCTAGGACACCACTTCCTGCAGCAAACGATAACCAGCCTCAGGATGATTGGAGCAAGGCACCTTGGAAACGAAACGCAGCATTGAATTACATCAAAAAATTATTAACTCTGAGGTGAGAAATGAAACACAGCAGTAAGGCTATGCTGGACAACTGCATTGTGGCAAACTAAAAAACAGGGGAAAAACTCTGTCTTAAAAGCAAAGACCTCAAGTGCGAGGAAAGAATCGAAACGAAACCGTAAAATCATGCGATGCGTTAGAGACTGCAGTTAGGAAACGAAGTACAATGGACCGCTATGCCGGAAATAGCAAGGTGGGAAGTACAATAAAAAGGCGACTATTCTGGAAAACTAGAGCAAGCAAGACAGGAAATAAAAAAAGGGAAAAGGATACTATTCTTAGGAATCAGAAAAAGCAAAACGGGAAACAAAATAGAAACGAAAGCTCTCCTGGAGAACCTGAGCAAGCAAAATGGGAAACGGACAACATAGCAACGCTATTCCGAGAACCAAAGACTGCAAGAGATAAATGTACTACGAAGGAACTCTATTTTGAAAAACAGCAGGGTATTAAGCTCATTTTTCTTAAATCTCGAAATAAAAAATCGATTTGATAGCCAAAACCGGCACTCTTTTCAATAGAAGTTTAAATGGGGGAAAACCATCAAAGGCCAGAAGTTATGAGAAAAGCCTAAACATTCACGTCTACTTTATGAATTCATTTAATAAAAATCACTCATCTTAATTCATCAAAGCTGATGGCTTTATTTGATAACTTTCTTGTTCTAAAGAAAATATAACATGTCTGTAAAAATTTAAAAAAAAAAAAAGGCTTTCAGAAACATGATATCTGCAAATAAATCTGAGCACCTCTCTCCCCACCTCCCCTTAAAAAAAGGAGGATACCATGTCATTGATGTAGACGACACTTGTCTATGACATGTTGCTGGTGAAAATTTCCTTATTCACTCATTTCGATAGAAGAGATTAGAATAAAATCACCATACTGTTGTGATATTAAACAAATTGCTGCATTTTTGCGTACATTTTAAAAATAATTTTGGAGATAGTCTAAAAGACTTTTGACGTATCAGAAAACGAATTTTTTCACTACATATGATAACTAATTGGTATTTTACTTAAGAACTTCAAGCCTTGACTTTATAGTAAACTGAAGAAAGTTGACTGCAACAAGCGACAAAAGTCCTTAAAGATGACGTCGCTAGCGAAGGTTCAAATATTTCTAAAGATCACACCTAGAAGCCCCCGACTTTTCTTCACATCTGCACGTAATCTTACGCCTCAAACTGCTCGAAATAACATATAAAATTAGCGGGTTATGCGGTCGCATGAGTTGGCAAGGAATATTGTTCCACCTTACAGGCAGATCATCCAATCCAATTTGTAACAACATTTATCGAAAAATATCTCAGAAAAATCTAGAATAAAGGTGAGATAGGATGCAACTGCAATCTTCTGTAAACCTAAATTTTCTTCTATAAATAGATGGGGGAAAAAATTTGCTATCGATACAACTATACTTGTTTAATAGTGTATATCGCTCTACCAATAAAACGAACTATAAATTATACTTCATTCATAAAAAAGAATCCTTTCAAAATTGTAGATTAAGTCCATAACATGTATTGCATGACTGATCGATCAGAATCATTTAGTTGCACCTGTTTTATGTCATAAAATAAGAGCCCGACATGAAAAAAAAAAACTCGATGCGTTTTTGTCAACCTTACGTTGAAGATGATAAATCAGAATTATTAAAAAAAAATTGCGAATTTCGAAATAAAATGCCATGAATGTCAAGCTGATGGATTTAGAGACGCTGATGCCCTAGAGACCTGTACCCGAAGTCTGTGCCACCTTACATGCAAATGGACAATAATTTATCGTTTATTCAATACAGCCGCAGACCTTTGCATGCCACCCCTATGCCCTGTCTCTCACGGTTTCCGTTTCTTGTGTAACCGTAGTGATTGATACGCAACTGTCATCGACTCATGGGAAGCTGTGAAATCGCCAGGGATAGTAGTGTGAGGCAATGGTTTCAAATTGATTGATAATCTACGGGATGGTCTGATCATTGTACATACACACAAATCTGGAGGTGGAATGTTTAGAATATCATGTATAATAGAATAGATCAATATGAAGAGATAGATAAATATTGAGCAAGACAGGGAGAGAGAAAGAGTAACATAGATGGGAAGCGAGAGAAACGAGAGTGGAGAAAGGATTGGGAGACTTTATATAAAAAAAATGTATTGCGACAGAGAAACACAGAGTGAGAGAGAGAGAGAGAGAGAGAGAGAGAGAGAGAGAGAGAGAGAGAGAGAGAGAGAGAGAGAGAGAGAGAGAGAGAGAGAGGGGGGGGAAATATTGGCTTTTTTCAATGCACTTCTCGCAGTGAGGGCGAAACATGAATGCTTATTGATCAGAAGATTTAAAGTTTCATCTTGAGTGTTTGAAACTTTAATGGTTTTCTTTCTTTTTGTTTTTTAGAATTCTTCGGAAAAATGTTCTGCCAATAACCTCTAACTGCATACATCCACATTCTCTTTTCTTTCATGTCCAAAGCCCCCTGCAATTTTCACTTCTTTTTGCCGACCATTCCTGCAAAGTTTCGACCTCATCTTTTAAACAATGTCTAGCCTAATCTGTCATTGACAGAAACCTTCCTTCATCGTATTAAATTCTCCATCTGTATCTTTTTTGCTTCCTCATGTGTCTTTCTGTGTCTCTCTTAAATCGTTTTATATATCTTGGTACCTCTATTGAATCGTTTTATATATCTCGGTTCCTCTATTTCACCCTTTTCTTCTTTCTCTCTGGTTCATCCCTTTTTAAAATTCACTTTCTTTTTATCCTCCTTACCCTATTTGTCGCTTAAATGTGCGTTTTCTTCTGATTTAATTAATTTTCTTTCTCTCGACAAGTCACTTACTGACAAATCAATAAAAGTAGATATTGTTGTCGACTGGCACTTTGATCAAATTTGACTCTTACTAAAGCCACCAATGCATGCCATGGGAATATCTCTAAATCTCTATAACCGACAATAATTCATTGCTCAAATTACATCGAGGGGAATCGTGAAATCACTATACATATTTCTCTACTCCATTGGCTTGAACACTTCATAGCAGAACAGTAATAATGACATACATTTCTACGCGGTGATTGATTTATAGGTACATTAACTATAGCCGTAAAACTGTATTAATGCCTTTATTTTATATATTTCTGTTTATATTGGCTCAAATCATAAAACAGTGGATTGAAAAAAAACAAAAGAACCACTCGCAAGAAGAAAATTGCTATGCGCACCGTGATCTTTCATGGTTATATAGTTTTATGGTTTATGAAAACATTTTTTAGTTTCCACCAAATAAAACTATTTTATGACGGGTAGCTTTTCAAGTCTTAAAAACTGCGTAGCGGTAAAGTGATAATGATATAAATTTCTACTGAATGATCGATTAAAACGTACAATGAGGGCAACTGCAAAACTAAAATTCAACTTACTTTCAAAGAGTAAATCATGAAACACTGGAAAAATAAAAACAATTGTCTTTGAATAAACATAGCGCCCTTGTGAGTTAACTGCAAACAAGTATTATTTTAGCAAAACTATAGATTATTAACGAGGCATGTTTCAAAGCTATATCGCCACGTCTCATTTTGTGTGAGATTAGCCCTGATAAACCAGGTCTCACGAATATTAATCTAGCGATATAAGTGCTTTGGTAAGTTATCCTCCATAAATCTGCCGCAGAAACTTAGAAGGGGATCGCGGCCTTCCTAGGACAGCTCTCGTTAAATAGGATCGAACCGCCTCACCCAAGGCCCAGCCCGTGATAGAACCAGGTCAACGCTTTGCTCACTGAGCCTTCAGGCGTTTCGAAGACACAAAGAATTATCATGAGCTTCATTTTTCAAAGCGGACAAAAATCTGACATGTCTTGTGATTAAGAGAAACCAAAGAAAGGTGGTGTTAGAATAAAACAAAGTGATAGCAGCTTTATATATATTAACTATCGAGCGCTTAGTTTGCTTAGACATTTTACAAGATATTCCTTCCAAACAAAGTTCAATGTACTGGTTCTTCGAGCGATTATTCCATATTAAGATTCCTGGGCTTAGGGGTCAGCACTCGAGCTACATTTATCATACCGAGAGGGGATTAGGCCAGACCGAATCTCTAATTGGAATTGTAACATCCATACCTGACTCGAGTAGACAGGTAATCAATCAACTGGCGAAAATTAGGATTGGAGTCTGTGGGGAGACGAGAGCATGGTAGCATGGTCAAAACTGGAAGGGGAGGAGAGGAAGGACATTGAAACGAGAAATGTCAGCCTAAAAGGTCGTTCTCGGGTCCATGTCTACAGATTTTGTCCCTTTGAACGGAAATAAAAAGGATTATTCCCGATAGATATGACCTTCTTTATGCGTCTAAGGACTTCAGTCACGAATTAGATCTTTCTTGTTTCATCATAAAAAAGCACCATTCCCTTGAGAGTTTTTTTTTAAAAAGGCTAATTTTTAAAAAGGCTAAAAGCAAACTTCTTCACTCAATCAGTTGTTACAAACAC
Source organism: Elysia crispata (assembly GCA_033675545.1). Classification (NCBI taxonomy): domain Eukaryota; kingdom Metazoa; phylum Mollusca; class Gastropoda; family Plakobranchidae; genus Elysia; species Elysia crispata. Next base: position 211,713 of record JAWDGP010006193.1, on the reverse strand, counting down.
GCACGAGAAATTGACGCAAAGTTGGAAATTTTAAGCTTATCAATGGTATTAGCATGAAAGTTTATTGTCAGATGACATTTTTAGCTCGTACATAAGTAATCTGGCCACTTTATTCCACTTCATAGGTTGACACCTTTTTTATTCCCTGACGTCCAAGCTAAGGGTACTTAGAAAATCGGAGAATACACCTTGCACAGACACATACCGATAAAGAGGATTAAAAGCTTGGATGAACTTTGAAAAAAGTACGGCTGAAAAAAGAATCTGTGTGCTCTTCCCCTTTTCCTTTCCAAAAAAGCAATGAAGCCACAAAAAAAAAAAAAAAAAAAAATAAATAAATGAATGCTTAATGATACCAGTTACAACCGGTGTTTGTGAATATTTCTCAGCGTTTGGTTAAATTTTCTAAGAGTCATAATCCTACCCACCCCGTAGGAAAAATTCATGACCAAAATGCATCAGCATACAAAGTTTGTTTCTAAAACTTGAATTCAGAGGCAACATAATGGAACAATAGCAAATCTTATAAGAGTGTCTGTGTGCGTAGGAGAGAGAGAGGGAGAGAGAGAGAGAGAGAGAGAGAGAGAGAGAGAGAGAGAGAGAGAGAGAGAGAGAGAGAGAGAGAGAGAGAGAGAGAGAGAGAGAGAGAGAGAGAGAGAGAGAGAGAGAGAGAGAGAGAGAGAGAAGAGAGTGGCAAATGGTCGAACGACTGACATGAGAGACAATGGTCCGACAAAGAGAGGTGGAATGTGAAATTTAGAAAACATACCGGTAGATAGATTGATCGATAAATAGGAAGATACATAGATAATTATATTCAAATAAGGACAGAAAGTAACAAACACAGATAACAGAAATATATCTTCACTACACAGAGCAACAAAAATTCAGGAGAGAAGAAAAGAAAGAATAGATAATGAGCGAGAAAAACGGGTGGGAGACAAATACGGAAAGAGAAAAAAGGAGAAAGGGTGCGTGTGTGTGTGTGTGTGTGTTCTTGGTGCGGGAGAGGCAAAAAGTGAAAGAGATAAAGAGAGGCACACACACATTAGAGAGAGAGACCAAGAAAGAAGAAAGCTTGCGTAAACCGCTTTAACAAAAGTGAAAGAGATAAAGAGAGGCACACACACATTAGAGAGAGAGACCAAGAAAGAAGAAAGCTTGCGTAAACCGCTTTAACAAAGTGAATTACCTGAGAACAAGTTAGTGTGGAGATATAGCGCCCAAGATACTCAAACAAGATCGAGCTGTTAGTAAACTGGCCTTCGTAACAGCTTTGGAAGGCAAACAGGAGAAAAGTGATGGGATGTGGAACTTTTCAGTAGGTAAAACTTCTTTGAGCTTTTTTACTGGGACTTTTCTGAACTACTGACATTTGGCTTACAGTTGTCTGCAAAATCTTTTTGCTTTTATTTAGGTTCACAAATGATGAAAATCATTTCCGTTTAAAGCTTTGTTTGTTATCATTGTAAGGTTTTATGTGCATTTTTTTCTTATCAACCTCTGAAATCAATCACTCTTACAACCACTTATTTACTTTCTTCCGCCGTCATTCCCTCTCCTCCCTATCTTGAACTTTGTCTACTTGCCTCAGCCTCTGTTTCTATGTCTCTCTGTTTCTTTACCTCTCTGGTCTTTCTGTCTCTCTTTCACTTTCATTGCTTTTCTCGCACCGTTAATAAACCTATTTTGTTCTATATTCACCTGTCCCAGCCATGTCTCTCTCCGAACCACTGCTTTACTTTTATCTCTTCCATGCTATAATAATTCTCATTGCTCTTTTTTCGTAAAGACCTTTCAAAGATTCATCTCTCAAGTTTGAAATATTTTTCAAGATTTTATTTTTTCTCAAACAAGTTCTAATTTTTCTTCTCCTCTTTAGTACATTTTTCTCTAAAAAACCTAACCCATATCTTTATGAGTTCAATTTCTCTCCAGTCTCTTCCTAAATATATAAGGTATCTTTTCATTATACAAGTAATTTGTGCCATATCCCCTATTCATGAAGGATTTTTTGTGAAAACACAATTTTTACATGCGCACAAAAGATTTGTTGCTCTAAACAGAAAGAAACAAACACAATCCCATTGTTTCAAACCTTTGGTCTATTTCTCCTGAACTTTTATTCCTTTCCTCGTCCCTGCAAATTCGAACCAACATAGTTTTTTTTTGTGCTACCCTTGCCTCGTCCAGTACATCTCTTCCCTATTTTTCCCCATAAGTGTTGCGGCGCATTGGTAAAGCCGCTGCCAGCTATAATGACCCATTTAGATCTGACCGAAGTTCTAAAGAAAAGCTGAGCTGAGCAGGACTCTACACTCTAACCTAATTTTTGTGCTTCCATCTTTTCCGATCTGTACTTTTATTTAATGCGTTTCGCCTTGGCTTTCTCTCTCTCTCCCCCCCCCCCCCTTTTCCCCCCTCCAAAAAAAAAAAACAAACAAAACCTCCATCCCCACCCCCTTGCCAAAGACCTAATTAATGAAAATAACGAAGTCAATTTGCGATCACTAAAACTTGGAGCCGTTTTGCATGCGTTTTCTTAGAAAACGAGAGAAAGAAAAATAAACTCATTTATGCGGTAAATGCTTCACTCTTCTGTTCATAAAGTAGCTGCCTGTTCTTGTTTATAACTACAAATCATTGTAACAAAAAATGAATTGAAGGAAACCTTTGAAGTTATTACTAACTTCCGTAATGAATTTATGATTTTAACTAAGGCCCTTGTGATAAATAAAAACAGTCTTGAAGATCGTTTGGAAGACAAAATATTTTTTTCCCACTCGTTGAAGGAGGACTCACACAGTAACAAACAACAACAGACAAAATTACTCATTGCAAATTCGCGACATATTGCAAGATTTGAGCCACTGAAGTCTGTTAGGAATCCAGGCACTCCTGTCAAACCTTTGTTGACGTTCAAACACCAAAAGCTGACCAACTGTTTCTCAAACAGCACAACACGAAGTACCACTAAATATCTTTGAACATGCTCCCAATAATTCCACAAACTGACCTTCAGGAAAAAATACACCCTGCAAGAATTTTTGGTATGCTTCTTCTTATCCTGTTCGCAAAAAGATATTTTTCTGGTTCAACGATCTCTCCAGAGCTAAATCCAAATAATTAGTTTCCTACGCCCTTTCAATTTAACCTACGATTCGTGGTAAGTGAGAGCAATTAAGAATTCATTAAAACTAGGCATAAAAGAAAAAAAAGAGGGAGAAGTAAAATTAGGGTTGACAGAAGCAGCACTAACATTAGCCATAATGATTATAGTGGCTGTAGTTTAGGTCGTAGTAGCAGGGGTAGTAGTATTATTAGTAATAGGAGTAGTATAAGTGGTAGTAGCATTAGTAGTAGTAAAAGTAGTAGTAGCAATAGTAGAAGTAGTAGTAGTAGTAGTAGTAGTAGTAGTAGTAGTAGTAGTAGTAGTAGTAGTAGTAGTAGTAGTAGTAGTAGTAGCAGTAGTAGCAGTAGTAGTAGTAGTAGTAGTAGTAGTAGTAGTAGTAGTAGTAGTAGTAGTAGTAGTAGTAGTAGTAGTAGTAGTAGTAGTAGTAGTAGTAGTAGTAGTAGTAGTAATACTGGTTGTTGTATAGAAGTGACAACGAACATTTTCTTCATTTCCTACACAATTATCTTTTCCATTATTGGTATTATTTCATCTTCTTAGGAATGTTAGAATATGTACTGAGGAGTATTTTGTCTTCGTCTCTGTTAAAAAAGAACAGAAAAGGACTTTTCCACCTGCCGTATAAAAAAAATACTCAAGTGCTTTTCACAAAATTGATTTCTTTGATGCAAGATGAATCTATTTGTAGACTGATATATTAAACATATCAAAGAAAACATCTGGTTACTTAATTTTTGAAGTTTTCAGCAATATAAACTCTCTTGCTATGTACAGTCACGGTAAAAAAAACCGCAAGACTGAGAGTTCGCCTTTTACCCTTTTTTTCATGTAAACCGAAAACATCCCTTTCAGAAATGTCACTAGGAATTTCATTAAACTTCGAGAGCGCAGCTGAGTAGCTTTCCTGTTTGAAATCAGCTTTCTGAGGGCTTGAAGAGCTGGAAACTCATTTAATTAAAATAAAGTACTGTGCACCCTTTCTCCGTTCGTTGGCAGCACTTCAGTTTTGACTGTTTGCGAAAAGAAAGTTACTGTTATGTCTCAGACAGTACAAATGAGAGACCAAAGAGAAACCCCATAGGTTGCAAAAAAAAGTAAAAAGATGGTGGTTGCAGCAGCAGCAGCAGCAGCAGCAGCAGCAGCAGTAGGAGTAGTAGTAGTAGTAGTAGTAGTAGTAGTAGTAGTAGTAGTAGTAGTAGTAGTAGTAGTAGTAGTAGTAGTAGTAGTAGTAGTTGTAGTAGTAGTCAAATTCTGTTGAGAACTGTATTATAACTACCATCATTTCTTATCATAATAATAATAATAATAATAATAATAATAATAATAATAATAATAATAATAATAATAATAATAATAATAATAATAATAATAATAATAACAACAACAACAACAACAACAATAATAATAATAATAATAATAATAATAATAATAATAATAATAATAATAATAATAATAATAATAATAATAATAATAATAATAATAATAATAATAATAATAGTAGTAGTAGTAGTAGTAGTAGTAGTAGTAGTAGTAGTAGTAGTAGTAGTAGTAGTAGTAGTAGTAGTAGTAGTAGTAGTAGTAGTAGTAGTAGTAGTAGTAGTAGTAGTAGTAGTAGTAGTAGTAGTAGTAGTAGTAGTAGTAGTAGTGGTAGTGGTAGTAGTAGTATAGTAGTGGTGGTAGTGGTAGTGGTAGTAGTAGTAGTAATAGTAGTAGTAGTAGTAGTGGTAGTGGTTGTAGTAGTAGTAGTAGTAGTAGTAGTAGTAGTAGTAGTAGTAGTAGTAGTAGTAGTAGTAGTAGTAGTAGTTGTGGTAGTGGTAGTAGTGGTAGTAGTAGTAGTATTAGTAGTAGTAGTAGTAGTAGTAGTAGTAGTAGTAGTAGTAGTAGTAGTAGTAGTAGTAGTAGTAGTAGTAGTAGTAGTAGTAGTAGTAGTAGTAGTAGTAGTAGTAGTAGTAGCAGATGCAGTAGTAGAGGAAAAGAAGAAGAAAAGAAACAGAAAATATCTTTACATTGTGAAAATACAAGGTATGTTTTTTAAAGAATAAAGTGCATTTAAAGAGCACTATAGAGTGTATTTAAAGAGCACTATGAAGTAGAAATATCGCAATGTACGATTTGACAATTCGAAGCGTAACTTAATTTTGCTTACTGTACTCAATATTTGGGCCAAACCCAACAAATTCATTGAGCTAGGTAATGACTTACCAAACGTAGAAATATGTTAACATTCTATTTTTAACTTTGGGCGTATGCTACAAAACTAAAACTTCTTTTTCACTTGTCCAGAATTGTTCAAGTACAGTACGTGACTTCTATTTCTGAAGGAAGTGGTTTCACATCTCAAGCTTTTGCCCACTTTCTTTAGATAATTTACCTAATTAAACCAAACTTGGCGCCTGACTGGTCTTTTATTTTCCTAATTTATTAGAAACATGCTGTGATCGTTTTAATTACGCATAGCTTCCTCTTTTTTTTGTACCTTATTGACGTTCTGCTCTATAATTCGGTTTTCTAAGCTTGCTGTTCTTTGGCTGAATGTAACATTAATTGCTTTGAACCTTTTCTTGGTAATAATTTCAATCTGCAAACATGCATCAGAGATATTTTCCACTTGGAAGAAAAACAACTTTAAACTCAGGACGCATCAATCCGTTATGCTTAATTTGGCACGGATGAGTAAAATTAAAATTCCACTGGCGCATGATTTTAAGAACTTCTAAGCTTCTTCACGGGAGCGTATTGATTTTTTAAGCAAAAAAAAAAAAGAAGAAAAAAAAAAAAAAAAGGCTGGTAAAAATTATAAAATGTTCCATTTCTGAAAACGAAAATTGAGTTTTAGACCTCACATATTTTGCTAGAGGCTCTGAAGGTAAGGGTGATTTATTTTCAGAAAATGGAGATTTCAAGAGCGAAATAGGCATTTTAAAAAATATAAAATACGCATATAAATTATAGCGTCATTCAAAACTTGATTCTGAACAGTAAATTTGTTCAAAAGTTAGCTCAGAAAGACAAATATTCAAATGGCAACATTTAAAAACGTAAAAAAATTGAGGGCAATTTTATAAAAATAAAATTAATAAAACTTTAATAGTTTCTAGGAATCTATGATACATTTTGAGTTAGATCATTTTAGGGGATCTTTTGAGGATCCTGTGTACTTTCCACCACTTAGATAGGTAAAAAAAATTAACAAAGCTACTACTGTATCCAAATGTTTTCACGTAAAAACAAAAAAGCCGCACTGCAACTGTCTTTTTATAATATCCTGACACCCAAATTGAGCCAACCTGAGCAACTTATGCATGATCTCCCTTTACATCCCAAGACTTAAAGAAGAGGGAAAAGCGTGAAATTAGCTTTCATTTCCCCCGAAAAGAGTGCACACTTTATGCTCACGATCCAATGAAGAGAAATTATTAAGAAACGATTTCCTCGCATAATTATAATATGGCCAAGTTATTAAGCATACCTGGTCGAGATGCTCCGGCTGACGGCACAGGTAAAGCATGCGATAGTGAGCAGCCGGCAAGTCTGCTTATCTTTTCAAGGCCCATTACCGAACATGTATGTAACTTAATGATAGATAACTCGTCTGGTCTGGAGCATGTCATCCAAATAAAGCCCGATTTTAGACGTTTAGCCTATTGTTTCTCTTATTTGAAAATATCTCTGCACTTAAGATCATGGTCTTCCGCTTTTGTGGAGAAGTTAGAAATGAGTCTTTATCTTATCGAAATTTGTAAATGAATCGACAGAATTGATAAAAGAACTCACCCTGACTTGGGATTTTGAAAACCGTGGATACAAAGTGTTATCGCGCTGACATCGAGAGAACAGAAGAAGAAGGAGAAGAAGAAGAAGAAGAAGAAGAAGAAGAAGAAGAAGAAGAAGAAGAAGAAGAAGAAGAAGAAGAAGAAGAAGAAGAAGAAGAAGAAGAAGAAGAAGAAGAAGAAGAAGAAGAAGAAGAAGAAGAAGAAGAAGAAGAAGAAGAAGAAGAAGAAGAAGAAGAAGAAGAAGAAGAAGAAGAAGAAGAAGAAGAAGAAGAAGAAGAAGAAGAAGAAGAAGAAGAAGAAGAAGAAGAAGAAGAAGAAGAAGAAGAAGAAGAAGAAGAAGAAGAAGAAGAAGAAGAAGGATGGAACACTAAATTTCTCAAAGAGAAACGGAGGCAAACAAGCAGAGAGAAACACAAAGACGCAGTTAGATCGATAGATAAAGACCGCGGGAGCAAATTGCAGGTATACTCTAAGAGGAGCTTAAGGGACGTCTCAAAAACTAGACAAAACACTCGTATCATCTAAGAGTGAGGTTAAATAATTTAAAGATGTATTTATTTAATGATGATAAGGTTCAGATTTGCACTTTACTTAACTCCTTAACTTTTTTTTTTTAAACTGAGATGCGTTTCTTCTTATTTATTAAGTAAAACGGAGAATAAGATATACAGACAGATAAACAAAGAAATGGACGGATAGAAACGTAGAAAAAGAGACGCATAAAAAGAGTGGAGTGCAGGGAAGAGAAAAGGAGAGGAGAGAAAAGGCAGACGAAAGAAGGTTATAGAAAGCGAGATATCAAGCGACAGAGAGAGGAAGAGACTAAAAAGGGGGGGGGGGGAAGGGAGAGAGAGATAGAGAGAGAGAGACAGAGAGACAAAGAGAGAGAGACAGAGAGAGACAGAGACACACAGAGAGAGAGAGACACACAGAGAGAGACAGAGAGAGAGGCACAGAGAGAGAGACAGAGAGAGAGGCAGAGAGGGAGAGAGTGAGAGTCTTTTTTTCGGGCAATCAACACTGAAACCCAAAATCTTGAGCCCATATCGTAAAATAGAATCTAGCACGCAATGAAGCGCGCATCAAATGCCGCCTGCGTTACACAAAATGGAAATAAGCTGTCAACTCTTTGAAATCTACAGGCGCACTGACCTAGAAACAAAGATACAGGGTTGAAGAAAGAAATTTAGTTGGTGACGCCCCTGTCGAAGGATTTTTATCCACAAACAAATCTTAAAAGATTTCGTTGATTTTGCAAATTAAATCATGTCATTTCTTGGTGGTGGTAGTGGTAGTAGTAGTAGTAGTAATAGTAGTAGTAGTAGTAGTAGTAGTAGTAGTAGTAGTAGTAGTAGTAGTAGTAGTAGTAGTAATAGTAGTAGTAGTAGTAGTAGTAGTAGTAGTAGTAATAGCAGCAGCAGCAGTTATTACCATTGTTGTTGTTGTTGTGGCAGTAGCGTACATGCAAGTGTTAATAAAAACGTACTTGTGATAATACAGATAGTTGTCAATGCAAGTAGTAGTAGTAGTAGTAGCAGCAGAAGCAGTTATCGCCATTGTTGTTGTTGTTGTTGTGGCAGTAGCGTACATGCAAGTGGTAATAAAAACGTACTTGTGATAATACAGATAGTTGTCAAGGCAAGTAGTAGTAGTAGTAGTAGTAGTAGTAGTAGTAGTAGTAGTAGTAGTAGCAGCAGCAGCAGCAGCAGTTATTGCCATTGTTGTTGTTGTTGTGGCAGTAGCGTACATGCAAGTGGTAATAAAAACGTACTTGTGATAATACAGATAGTTGTCAATGCAAGAAAATAATAGAACTATCCATAATCAATGATTTCAGGACTTTTTATTGCTGGCGTTGTCAAATTTTTTAAACGAATGTTCCTATTATTAGTTCCTAGAATGTCCATCATCATTGTCATCAACCAGGTTATCGGTAACAAATAGATAAATAACAACAGATTATCAAAACTACCGTGCTTACTGGCAAGTCCAGCAACGGCAGTGGTGATACACAAAATACGCCCAAGTAAATCATCTGCGAAGTAAACCATAACATGCAAGCCATTCGGAATTTATTTGATTGGTTAGATGACATTTAGATTAGCCTTCAGGAAATGTAGGTCACACTAAATGAATGTGATTGGTCTGAACTCATTTCAGTACCACACCGTATCGCTCATAGCAATTTAGCCAAACAGAGTTGACAGCAATCAACTTAGTTTTAGTCACTCAAATAGGCAGGGGTAAATCATCATTTATTTTTCACTCAGTCTTTCAAGAGAAGTCAAATTGTACGTTTGTTAAGCTCGAACATCTGCATTTTCAAACGATTCAAGACATTCTTGTACATTTTTTAAAATTTTTTATTTCAGGATTGAATCTCTTTTTTATTTTTTATATTTTTTTTTGGTCACATTTTATTTATTGTGTATCGAAGTAAAAAGTTGAATAATTATGAGAATGAACGTGTAAATTAGCCAACTGCATTGCAACCCTTTAAAATAGCCTTTGTGAAAAGTGACGAGGAATTCAATTGATTTGACAATACAGAGCGCAGTGTATTAAAAATATGGAGGTTTTGAGTTGAAATCCCGGCCTACTCCATCTGGTGGTGGGATCGGATATTTGCTTAATAAATCCTGTTCTTGGCTTATCGGAAGCGTAGTTGTCTCTGCAGCTGTAGAGATTACATCGGCCTTGTACTTGGTCCTTACATCATGGCATCCATCTGCTATACGCACCAGTTGCGGCCTGGAAGGGCTGTTAGGTTTGAAAGGGAGATGGTTCAGAAATACCTTTGACAAATCTTTCACATTTGTTGAATCAACGAAGTAAAAATTAGGAAATTTTAGCATTTATTTCAAAGTTTCAGTTCTGCTTGTTTTAAAGAAAGCGTTTTTATCTGCTGTTTTTCTCTGAGCAGAATCAACAATAAGCACTGAAGAGACGTATGCTATAGAGGCTTCTTTAGTGCAAATTAATACTTCTTTCCAAAAAATTAAGTTGGTTTTCATACAGCAAACATGCATGAGGTTTATTGGAAAAAAAATGGATAAAACAAAACCAAGGATGGATAAATGTTTTGATCTACATACTAATGTTCAGTTCTATTTATTGTTTATATTGCTTGAGGAGGAAAGCAAGTTATAAAGAAGATTAAGATCCAGATCCTCATACTCTGTCAAGATCTAGATCTTTATTGGATGGATAGAGATCTGTAGATTAAATAAATGACCAAACTGGAAAATTTCATTTAAGAACAACAGACCAGAAGATTACGCTGCATTAACCCGCTTAATAGCTGAGTCTCAAAATATTATATTCCCAATCAAACTGTTGCAGGATGATTCCAGCATGATGGAGTGTAAAGCATAACCACATTCTGCCGAAAAGGAATAAATTGTCTGAAATCGTGATATCTTTACTTTAAGCCAGGCAAACCTTGCTCTTGATAGACACATTTACATCACCGGTTTATGATTTTTGGAGATGAAGAGAAAGAAAAATCTGTGGTTTTATTCTTATAAGTAAAACCACATAATTGCTTTTTAAGATAGCAACAAAAGTCTTGCTTTTTTAACGAATCTTCTCACTCTTTTTCGCTTTAGGATATTCTCTTGACGAATAATTTTCAGCACTTTATGTTGTTTATCTAGTTTGACGGTCTAAAAGTTTTATCACCTAGTTCCTAAAACTGCATTATTTTTTAAACAAAGCGTACATGTATTTTCTTATCATAACAGAATTCATCTCACTTAAGACAACATTTTCAAATTTCAAGGGCTGCTTCATCCACACCAAACAATCTTATGCATCTTCATGCGAAAACAAATACAAGTTATGGGATTGGAACTATTAAATTACTCGCTTGCAGAAAAGAGAAAAAGACGTTATCACGTTCAAGGTTGGCTGCATTCTAAATTTTTATCGCTCTGTACATTTTAGGAGAACAAATTGTTTTTTGCTTGGCTAGCACCTTCTAAAGCAGTGTACTAGCTTGAATACATAATATATACTTTGAAAACACTGTTCCTCCTTTTTATACTTAATGAACTTGTTGAGTTATGATTTAAGTGTTCCGCTTCCTCACTATTACCAGCACCTTATTTCATGAAGAACGAAGTGAATTCACTAATGATAAAAAAGAGAGGGTAAAAAAAATGCTTTAAACAAACCATTGGTGATATAAATGTTCGGAAAAGCTTTTTCTAAAGCGGATAAACAAACGTTTATACTCTCTAAATAGACACAAAAAACAAGGAGCGAACTTTTGAAGCTAACAGTGGCCAAGTTTTTTTTCTCGATCTTTATTTCAGCGGAAAATTGAAAGGAATACACGGAAGATAGGATAATTTTGTTTGAAATAAAGAGATGTAGAATCCATCAACGCATGCGTGATAAGGTAAATTTTCATTGCACACCGAACGCTCCTATTTTTCCAAACTAGAATTTCTGTGTACCTGTGTTCGTCACTGTTCTCTTTCTTTTCTTCGCTCATTCAGTCTTGGCAGGGCTAAATTACAGACTGAAAGTACACTCCCACTTTCTTCATAAAATAAACAAAGCAACACATCAAATAGAAATGGAAAAGAAGCCAAGCGCGTCAAAAAGACTTTTAGTGCCTTTTCGAAGCGATTAAGAAATCATTCGCGACATGGCAGTTATATTTCAAATTGTTAGTTGAGCCAAAATAGACTCCGCAAACGAGTTCTCCACTTGGTTGAATTAACCTTTGAACACATGGTAATGTATAAATATAACGATTATTTAGCTTCTTATTGAGAAACAAAACACATCAATGTTGTTTCCCACCTCATATAAATATAAAATAGAAGTTTTATTTAGCTTTTAGGTTTGCACCTAAAGAAACCAAATTTTAGAAATTTCTTCAAAACGAAAAAAACTTAATCTCTTTTTTTTTTATTGTGTGCACAAGGTCAGAAAAACCAATTTGAAATGGTACCCTGGTGACAAGTGCGTATGTGTATTAAAAGAGGCTTATAAATGGTCTTGATATCTCTCCTTTTACTTACATGAACCAGCTAAAAAATTATATGCCACCACCTATCCATCTTTAGGTAGAATCTATATCTCTCGATAATTCGAATTCTAAACACAATTAATGTAGCTATTCAAATTTATTTCTTTTTGAATAAAGGAAATCGACATAATATTCTATTATTTTCCAATCTGTTTTTTAGATCCTTTTAAACGCTCAATAAATTAGAGAGCTCGGAATTTTGCGTTAATTGCATACAAGTGCACTGCCTTGCGGGAATTCTCAGCTTCGCAGTCAAGGTGGTCGTAAATTAGCTTAATATGTTGACGAAACAAAGCATTTTGGGGAAATGGAGGAAAGCATTTTGCGTTGATTTTTTTTTATAAATTAGAACCTGGTCATATGAATGCTGTAGACGCTTGCAAAGTTTCAAAGGTGTGGGTTGGGTAATAACGGAGGAGTTCGAGAATAAAGCTTCACAAATCCGCTTTTATATAACATTTATAGATATTTGAAAAACACAATAGAATTAGACAATTGTCATATTTCTTTTGAGGTATTGCTTGCCAAAATGAAGTACAGAACAAGCTGATTTCTCAGATCCTTTTTTTTTTTTTAATATTCATTATCATAATTATGGTTAAAAGAGACGGGCATCTCTGCTGATTCCCGCAAGTAAGTACACCTTAAGGCACTTTAAGAGAGAAATTATATAACCTTATAATAAAGAGTTACAAGAATCTGAAGTAGAGTAGGAAAATATAGAACAAGCTGATTTTCGTTATAACAAGTGAACATCTCGTAGATCAAGTGAAGTTCTAAAGTGCGTAGATTAACTTAAGTTAAATATTTGAGGTTTGAAATAGACTTATATTAAGTCGCATTAATTCTAGAAACTACAGAAATTATAAAGGTGCAAGGACAAACCACAGGTGTTGTCAAAAAATTCAAGCGACAATTACAAGGAAAAAAAATTGCCTTTAATTTATTTTTCTTCAAATTATTAAAGCATTATTTAAAACCCTTTTATAAAGCTGGAAACTTAACCTGACTTATTTTTCTTCGGTCAGAAAAATGATATTTTTTTCCTCTACAACAACTGCAGAAAAAAAATAAGTGGAATTGCTTCATTCAGAATTTTTGCTAGCATAAAATGCCGTGATTAGATTTTATATTAATTTTTGCAGATATTTGTCTTCCGAGTTTTTTTTTTCTTTTTTTTAAATTGTGTTTTATGTTCCACACGGTTAAACTTTTTATACAAAATAGAGACAATTTTACCGTGTTTTTATGAGACGCCTCTTGTGAATTTAAATGCATCAAATTGCTCTCCTATAATTATAATGACGGTTAGATCAGAAAATTTGTGAAGAACAAAAGTATGAGGGTGAAGGGAATAAAAGTGAGGAGGCAATGGTGAGCAAAAGGTAAAAAAGATAAAATTATCCGAAAGATATAACGATAAAAGAACAAAACAAGGAGTAAAAAGGAGAAGAGGTTTGGTTGGGTGGTAAAGAAGCTAGAAGGTTAGGAAGAAACCAAAGGAAAAAAAAATGAGATAAAATGAAGTGAATCAATAGAAAAAAATATCATGAAACAAAAAAGAAAAAAAAAAAAAAAAAAAAAGTAAAAATAAAAGAGAAAAATGAAAGGCAGTGTGGAGGGATGTAATAAAAATAACAATAACGAAATCAAAATCAAAAGGAGGAAAACATCAAAAGCACCATCATAATGAAGAAATTATAACAATAACAGAAAGCATAGGCAAAATTGAATTATTAGTTAAAAAAAAATGTGTGTAAAGGCAGAAGTTAACAACGAGAAATTAAAATCCACTAGCGAATGCGACAGATCACTCGCGGGCGTCCCCAGTCGCATCCCACACTTCCTGACGCCTGTTCAGTTTTGAAACAAACGTATAAGTTTTTGGCTAAAAACCTCTTGACTCAACAAGTGATCGCGCCCCTGCCCCGGGCCAAATCCAATAATTGTGTTTGGCTTAACCTCCCGCCGAGCAGCAGTAACAGCTGTCAGCTGCTGCTGGCTAGGGGTGGGAGGTCGACAAACTTAGCACGCACAACTAAAAATCAACTGCTTGCCAATAGTTATTTCTTGTTCCTAAAAGCTTAGCTTGGATAATGACTTTTTTCCCTCCAAAAAAAAAATAATAATAATAAAATAAATAAATAAATAAATAAATAAAAGAAAAAGAAAAAAGAATAAATAAAAGAAAATACTAGTGCGGAAAAAAAGTTGGCCATTTAAGTGTGTCTTGTCTTATGATGTCATAAGATGAATTGCCTCGAAATGTAACTTTATAAGCGGAAGTTTGAATCTTTATTTTAAAGGAGGCTTTGTACACGGTCATACTGTAAAAGCATTAATTTATTTCGTCAGGCAACAACTTTTCAATGCTTTCCGTTTTGGTTTCAACCAAGAATCATGCCTAACTTGAAACCAAAAGTTTTAAGACATAAAAGTTTGAAAAAATTACTTTGTGCATGTAAGCTATAAAGGTCTACAGTTATTTACACTCTGTTCAAAAGAATTTAGAAACATGAATTATTCTTCTTAAATATGACATTAAACATAGTGCTGCTACTGTTGATGTCGATGGAAACTAAGATGATATCGATAATGCAAATAATAGGTCATAAAATTGATACAAATTATAAAAAATAATGATAAAAGGGAAAAAAATGAATAAAAGATCTAAACCTGAACAATTGATAACAATAAACAAACTTGTTATATCAAGAAACAGCAGATAGTACAACATATTCATGGTTGTATAGATTGGCAGCTGCGTAAAATTATAGAAAATAAAAGTCAAATGAGAAAGAAAAACATTTTATAGGCAAACATGTAGAAAGAATATTAGAAAGAGAGAGAGAGAGAGAGAGAGAGAGAGAGAGAGAGAGAGAGAGAGAGAGAGAGAGAGAGAGAGAGAGAGAGAGAGAGAGAGAGAGCCAGGCAGCCAGACAGTTAGAGTGAGAGAGAAAGAGAGCGACAGACAGACAGCCAGACAGGGAGAGAGAGAGTGAGAGAGAGAAAGAGAGGGAGAGAGAGAGAGAGGGAGAGAGAGAGAAAGAGAGAGAGAGAGAGAGAGAGAGAGAGAGAGAGAAAGAGAGAGAGAGGAGGGAGAGAGAATGGCAATAAAGCGTGGAAAAAAAACCCAAAGATATCGAAGAAGAGAGAAACTGAAAGCGAAACAATGAGAGAGCAAGGAAGAGGAAGAGAAATAGAGAGAAAGAAGAGGGAGAAGAGGAAGACGATTATTCATTGAGTTATGAAAGAGCGCGCCTGTAAGAGGCCAGGAAATGAATATCGAGCGAAGGATTTCTCGCTGACGAAGGAAGGAAGCCAGCGTACAAAAGACCTTAACAAGAATAGCGGAGAAATCTCTAGTAATAACCCACAATTTCCATTTTCATCTCCACGTGATCCAATTAATATTTATTTTTCCTTCAGCGCTCAGCTTTATTGTTTTTGAGTACTATTCTAACGATATGGCGCGAAATTAGATTTCTATATTTCAGAATATTAACAAAATTATATTAACTACAATATCCCTATCAATTCGATTTCTCTGTTACTATTTTTACTTTAGACTTCAGTGTATACAGTTCTTCATAAAATCTTCACATTTCTTAAACTTATGCCATGCAAACTAGGCTAGAGTCAATCATTTAATTGATATTTTGAATTCATACCTGAATTATTAAAAGCAAATTGATGAACATGATAAAATAACAAGAAAAATACATTGTAGCATCCTCAGAAAAAGTAAAAATGACACGTCAACTCGCAAACCCAATCCTGTTTACTTTCAAAAACTAAATCTTTTAAAACAATAATTATATATCCAAGCTATGTGATCAATACACATGACGGCCATATTAACTACCTTGTAAAGTCAACATGCGTGTTATAGCTTTATTCAGCATGCTCCGCATTATAAACAAAGTCAAATTAAGAAGGCTGTTGCCTGCATGGTAAATAAAACCACAATGCCATTCTTTACGACAATCGCAAACACCATACATCTCCATATAAATTTGCGACCACTAACGTCCAACTCCCGGATTATACAGTTGTATTAAAGAGAAGTGTAAACGATGTCTTGTGTCATTACAGAATAATTTATGTAATTAGCATTTCTGATTGCAATGCAAATGTCAAATGAGTTTTTGTGGGTGGGACACTTGAAAACGTTCTTTCCTTATTGCAGATCCGTGGATGTAGATGCTAACAAGTTCTAAAATTAACACCAAGTCAGTTGTTTCTCGTCGAGGCTTCCTAAAATATATACAGCCAAGTAACTGAAGTCAACAAACTTTTGCAATTAGTGTAAGAGTGAGCTATATCATATAATTATTTGGCAGAGTTTGGACAGTTAAATATTTTTGTTGTGAAGGCCTGTAGGCTGAATTATAAGTGCGTTCGGAGTACATATTTGTCTTAACCATGCCCAAAACTCAAAAGAAATAGATCGCTATAACTCAAACATGCAAAATTTTGTTCACTTCGTTGACTGAGCATGTATATTAGGAAGCCTCGTTTCTCACCATTCGTACTATGCCCTATGTTTCACCAAGCCCACATTAACTTCACTACTCTACACTAGTTAACTATTTTTCTATTGAAGAAGTTTAATATCCAGATAATTCTTCTATTTACATGATAACATTTAAGCTTCACTCTATTAATCCATCATTATTTACATCTGCACCGTTTTCATTCTAAACTTACTGCTCATGTAAAAAACATGCTTTTGTTTCAGTCCTACGACATACTCGCAAAAAATA